>JADWQK010002043.1:0-600000 GCA_017933935.1 Sesamia nonagrioides
AGAAGACTTTGGCGCAACGTCAGCGACATTCTACTTGTCATCGCCTACTACCGTCTGTACCCTCGTCAATAAACTTCGTAACCCTTAACCGGCGTTTTAGTACCCCTAGCCCGTAACAATTGGTGTCAGAAGCGGTATGCCGGTCACGCCAAGGGAAGACGAAAGAGTTCGCACGCGACGACAAGCAGCGATGGATTTGGCGCGTCAAGAGGAAGAATCGCTTGGTGCCCCTGCACCCGAAACAGAAGCGGCCGTCGTAACACCTATAAGTGCGCCTACTACCACCACTATTCCCGGAATCAGTGGATGCGATTTAACGGCGTTGCTGGCTCAATTAACGATGCAAATAAAAGGTATGGCAGAATCCTAGGCAAAATCCCAGGCAGAAATCCAGGCAAAAATAGATAGATCCCAGGCAGAAACCTAGGCACAAATAAAACAATCCCAGGCAGTAACCCAGTCACAAATAAAGGAATCCCAGCAATTGGTATTACAATTAAATGAAAAGTGGAAAAAGACCAAAGAAGAGGTCAATGAACTTAGAATTAAAACAGCTCAACAAGATGCCCGTCTGGACCAGCAAGACACGCGTGTTATATCTATAACGAGTCATAATTCTAAGAAAAGTATTGTAATGTGGATTATTTAAGTTTAGTTGGTTCCGAAGGTGATTCGATTTTATAGACTGAAATAACGGCTCGATGATGATGATGTCTTCATCGAGCCGTCGGACCGAATACACCACCAGTTAAGTACCTATTGTAACGCTTTGGTTACAGTGGATTTAACTGTGTAAATCAACTGTAACACTAGTTCTTTTGTTTAAATAAACTCAGGGTGGCTAACTCCACCCTTACCCGGCAGTTACAGTAAATTTAATTATGTAAATACTTGGTAGCTAGGAGCATTAAATAAAACAATAAATGGATACAATTACAAATTTATTTTATAATTACCCTGTGTCATAAATATATGACAAAACAAACTCCTAACTTACCTAGGCGATTTCCTGACTCACTCCGTCTCGGGTCGGAGTGGGACAGGGAATCCACATGAGACAATTCAGCAAGCTCAGGGTCGCTTGATGAGGATTCGTGAGGTGAACCGTTGTGATCACAGCTCAGTCGTTACCAAAGTATCTCAGGTTATGCACACAATATCAAGCCAATAGCCTACTTACATGCAACCTGTTGGAAACCCACTCTCACTCACTAGATACATCAAAACAAAGAAACAAGGACAGGGAGTCTACGTTTCGGATTAGCTCTCCAGACTAACGCTTCTGGATTACGGTACAAAGACCCTTGGCTTCACTAACTGACGGGTGTCAGATTAATGCACGGTTGAACGCGGCCTGCGGGATTAGGTATTTCGGGAACACCCGGAGCAAAGTAATCATGACAGCTTACACCTGTCTAGTCGTCGTCGAAAGAGAATTGGATGTGCCGTACCATCAGGGTTCAGCCACTTCCACTCCAAACAAGCCTGATCCAATCGGAATCAAGGCCACCTGAGATAAGTCATGAGATAAGTCATGACGCGACGCCTCCACACGGGTTCCCACCCTAGGCCCGCCAAAAAAGCCAAATCTAGAACAACATTTAACACGTTCCCTGCGCCATCACTTTCAAAGAACTTTCAGCTGGTGCTTTGGAGACCTAAAAGATCTCGAAACTAACCTTCCTTTTGATGCGTTTGAGACCTAATCAGTCTCCTAAAGATACAGTTTTGAAAATAATTTATATCTTCCAAAAAAACAATCAAATATATTTTGAAGTTTTTGTGGGTGAAAGATAGCCTATTGCTTTATATTTTGCTAGGTTCGCACGCAGTTATGACATTTGAATAAACTACAAATACCAAAACAAAAAATGATATCGATTGTATCTCGTACCGCAACCGAAGATAGTTCAATATGTGTAGTAAGTAGTGATGGGAATAAAATAATATCTCAGTTGTCGATTGAAAAAGTTTTATTAATTATGTAAAGTGTTTTTCATTAAAACATGGTAAGCACATTGATTGCTTGCATTGCGCGCAAATGGTAACATATCGTTTAGTTGTTTTAGAAGCGTCAGTGCTGTTTTATGTGCGTCGTAATTTTTCGTAACAACCCACACAACGTCTTTTTTGTCGCCACGTTGGAAAACATGATCAGTACATCTTCCTTCGGGTAATTTTGTAATAAAATGCATTGTATAAATAAACAGCATGCAACTATGTCAGTGAAGTAAATGCGACGGAATCTGAAAATATGTGGAAAGCATGAGTGACTTCCGGCATGACCGCTTTATTTTTCTCGTAATACAACCTACGTACAAAACTACCTCCACCCTTAATCATTACACAGGTATTTAACCTCAACAACAGATAATTTAGTCATTATACTTCTTAGCAAAACCAGAGACGTTCCGGATAAGATAGGTAGGTTTACAATATAAGAGGTCATATTTTATAATTAGCTGGGTTATTAAGGCGACAACTACGCAGTGGACGAGACTGAGACTGAGGCGATTCGGTGGGCAAAGCAAGAGGAGATTCAACGCAATCTTGGAACTTATCGTCGGCTAGTACCTCACTCGCTTTTACGGGGCTCAGACGTGCCAGGCTGAGGAGTGGCGGACGGCTCGGAATGCTTCCGTCGGAATCATCCGTTGAAATTCTTTCTGATTCCTCTGCGAGATTCACCCTAATGGAAGGACAGATCAATGAACTCCGTCTGCGCTTAAGCTGATCCACATGTTTATGTATTTCCCTACCTGACGCATCGAGAACTCCGTAATCTGTAACACCCATTCTCTCAACAATCCTGGCAGGCTCCCACTTATTGCTACCTCTATATTGACGAACCCAGACTTCTTCGATTCCTGCTGTCGTATTTGAGCGTTTTTAACCTTTGTTTCTCTATTTGGTCTCAAACAATCAAGTTTCGTACGGAGTTTACGGCCAAACATAAGCGAAGCAGGCGTTTCCCCTATTGTGCAATGCTCTGTGTTTCTGTAGTATAGAAGAAAATTATTTAAAAACAATAAAATGTCTAAGTTGCCTCGAATTGCCTTCTTAATTGTTCGCTTAACTAAACGTACTGCATTTTCTGCAGCGCCATTGGAGGTGGGGTGGTAAGAAGGGGAGAACAAGTGGCTAATGCCATTACTTCCTATGAACTTTGAAAATTCGACACTGGTAAAAGGTGGTCCATTATCAGATACTAACTGTTTCGGTAATCCGAAACGTGCGAAAATATCACTTAGTCTGATAATTGTGTGGCTAACAGCTGTGCTGGGTACCTGACTAACCTCTATCCACTTAGTCCTAGCATCAACTACTACTACTATTTTACCGGCTATCGAACCCAAAAAATCAACATGTACTCGAGCCCACGGTTTTTCAGGCCAAGGCCAAGGGCACGGTATGTGCCGTGGCGGGTCATCGCTTTCAGCCGCGCAAACGGTACATGCCCTGCACATCGATTCGATCGCTTCATCAATACCCGGCCACCAAACATAACTAGGAGCAAACGACTTCGTTTTAACGGTTCCCATGTGCGCTTCGTGTAATTCCGAGAGTACCTTTGTCCTATACGCATCCGGTATCACTAACCTATAGAACACAACCAAGCTCTTCATATAATTCACGTTTTCGGTTATGATAAGGTTGAAGTGCAGGGATCTCTGACGTCACCGGCCCCTCGTTACGCAAATAACTTAAAATCCTACCTAACAATGGGTCTCGCTGAGTTTGCTTTTTTAATTCATTGTAATCTAACAATAATGCATTTTACGCAAAATGTAAAATCTGGTATTTTATGGGTATTTTACAACAATTATTAGTAGGAGAGACTAGTGCTGTCTGTGCTGGTAATCGTGATAACCCATCTGCTCCATTCGCCTCTGACCTAACGAACTGAATATCATAAGCATAAGCGGATAACTTAATGGCTCATCTTTGGAGAGGGCTCGCTACCATAGAAGGTATACCTTGTTTCGGTCCAAAAATCGTAACCAGAGGTTTATTATCTGTACGTAGAAGAAATCGCCTACCATATACATACTGGTGTAATTTTTCTAAGCTGAAAACAATAGCTAGTGCTTCCCGTTCGATCTGCAAATAGTGCTGTTCGGCGCTCGAAAGCGCTCTCGAGTCATAAACAACGGGGCGCTCGAGTACGCATCCGGGCGATGCCGCCACTCTAAACTAAAAAAGTTAAAAAAAAAACCGGCCAAATGCGATTCGGACTCGCACACCGAGGGTTCCGCCGTACAAACGTAGCGGTTTACAATTTATGACAGTAGTATAGCTTTCCGCCAGCGGCTTCGCCCGCGTGGAGTTCGGTTATATCGCGCTGTTTAAATTCCCCTCGGGAACATCAAATTTTTCCGGGATAAAAGGTAGCCTATGTTCTTTCTCAGGGTCTAAAGATTGTCTGTGCCAAACTTCATCAAAATCGGTTGAGAGGTTTAGGCGGGAAAGCGTAACAGACAGACAGAGTTATTTTCGCATTTATAATACTAGCATTGATTTAGAATTTTTCACAGTTTAGAGGCAATTAGATATAAGAAGTGTTTGATATGAATTTCAACTTTAATATCTCTACGCGTTCATGTGAAAAAGGGTAGGTAGTAAGTTTATAATTATTAAAAAAATATTTTATGTCATGTAAGCAAAAATAATATTTTAATATTTTATGTAACTTCAAATTTATCATTTTCACAATTTTTCCTTTATCTGTCTGTACTATAATATAACGTTGCTTCGTGCCGAATTTCAAGATTCTGAGTTCACGGGAAGTACCTTGTAGGTTTTGATTCCCTAGCGTGTGACGGAAATTCGTCTAAGGTGTCGGTATAAACTGCTGTATCTTTTGATCGCTTTAACTTAGAAGTTTGATTTTTTCACTGCTTAAAGGGACAATAGACCTAGGTATTTGGTATAAATTTCAATTTGATACCTTTATTAGTTCGTGAGAAATAAGGTAGTAAGTTTCATTTTATTAAAATATGTTTATTATATTATATAACTAAAAAAATGTGATTTTCGCAATTTTTCCTATATTTGCATTATATGAAAATCCTTCATGCCAAATTTCAAGATTCTGAGTTTACGGGAAGTATCCTGTAGGTTTTGATTCCTTTGCGAGTGTCGAAAATTTGTTGAAAATATCGACATATCGGCTGTATCTTTTGATTGGCTTGACTTAGAAGTTTGATATTTTCACAGCTTAAAGGGACAATAGACCTAGGTATTTGGTATAAATTTCAATTTGATAACTTTATTCGTTCGTGAGAAATAAGGTAGTAAGTTCCATTTTATTAAAATATGTTTATTATATTATATAACTAAAAAAATGTGATTTTCGCAATTTTTCCTATATTTGCATTATATGACAATCCTTCATGCCAAATTTCAAGATTCTGAGTTTACGGGAAGTATCCTGTAGGTTTTGATTCCTTTGCGAGTGTCGAAAATTTGTTGAAAATATCGACATAATCGGCTGTATCTTTTGATTGGCTTGGCTTAGAAGTTTGATATTTTCACAGCTTAAAGGGACAATAGACCTGAGTATTTCATGTGAATTTCAGCTTGATACGTCTACGCGTTCTTGAGATAAAGGGTCTTGACAGACAGACAGACGGACAGACAGACAGACGGACAACAAAGTGATCCTATAAGGGTTCCGTTTTTTCCTTTTGAGGTACGGAATCCTAAAAAGTAACAATGACTAGAAAGTCCCTTACGAGACCAAAAGGCTCCTATCTCAGCATAATGCTTCGACATTTAAAAGTAAATGTCGCAGTAGAGAAAGAGCAATATAAATTATATTGCTCTTTCACGTCACATTGTAGTGTAGTGTAAAACTGATTTTCATACATCTGTTTCATCACATACCCAGGTTCAGTTAAACCAGCGTATACTAGTTGTCTGACATTTTTTCTAAACTGGGCCTTTTTGGTGCAGCCGCTAAGCCCACTTTCCTACTATTTTCTTACGTCGGACTTAATATGTACTTTCTATTTGAGTTTTATTTATTGCTAACTGATGTATGTGTAGTTTTTTAGTATCATCATCATCATTTCAGCGTTTAGGCCTGGTTGCATCTGCGGCTTTCGGGTTGATGCCCGCGTTTCGCTTTTTTGCTCATACTCCTCCATTTCCCGCGATTTTAGTATCCTGTGGTCTGAGATTGTTAGCACGCATGTCATCTCAACCACCTCAAGTCAGCATTTTGCGGTCAAGTACGGTCGTATTTGCGCTGCTCTGTACGAATACTAATACTCTCATAGCCAATGAATAGCTTTCATCAAGCATGCCAACGACTACATGGACGAGATCAGCATCTTGCAGATCTGCAAGTCATCTTTTAATGAGGATGAGATTAGCAGTGCCAAGTTACTGCTGTTCACGATGCTCGGCAAAGTTAGCCAGATGCCGTCTCGTCGAAGGGATGGTACAGAGAAGAGTCTCCAGGACATCGTGACGTTATTGAAGGAGACCGACCCGGATGACGTGCCTGAATTCGTTTCGAAGTATTTGCATAAGCTGCCTCTCGTCACATTCGATTACATAGATGTCACTAGACTACTGAAGGACATTACACCCCTGAAGCAAAGCCAGGTCGAGATGCAGCATCAGTTGGAGGTGTCCAATAACACCAGTAGCGATCTACGGGCAGAAGTACTGTTATTGCGCAATGCCTTTTCTACAAGTAGGTCATCTTCCGACGTCGCAAATGTGAACACGCATCGCGGGGCACAAAAAGCCTCCATCTGCAGATCGTGGAGTATCTGCGAGTCAACACCAACTGGACTTTGAGGGTCGAGTGGTTGGAGCCGCGTCACAACACGAATTTCAAGTCGTCCTTGGTGCGTGTTCCGACAAATCATCTCGAGAAGAAGAGTGGTCAAAAAATATTGTGTACCGTTGGTTTCGTGGCCAGCTGCGTGACACCAGCCAGTGAAACAGGACGCCGACACTTCGTGTAGTGTAGTTAATAATGTAATTAAATATTAATGTATTTATAGTATTTTAAGTTTTTATGTCGTTAAGTTTTTGTGTTATAGTATTGTATATTTTTACATGGGCATTGATGCATGAAATACATGGACAAATAAATAAATTTTTGGCTCGCTTGGTCCCGCCCGGCGGAGGCGCCATGGCAAGATATTTGTTACCCACGTAAGATGTAACCGTACCAGCGTAGTCGTTTTACTCTGTGCTAATTAAAGGCATTTTGATAAAAGATGCTCGGGCAAGTTCTATCTGGGTTTTAACTTCATGGTCGGACTCCCATGCTTGATTTACCCAAGCACCGAGATACTTGTACTCAGTACTGTCATATCCGCTCAAGTTGTGGGCCTGCCACCGGTATGCTAGGACGTAAGTCTGGGTTTCTAGAGACAGACCGGCCTTCTAGCTGCACTCATTGACTTTGACGGGGCGATGAGTTGCGACCCATAATGGATAGTCTCAGAGATAATAACCCAGTAGAAGACTATGTCTTGGAAGAAGACGTCTTGAAGAAGAATGTTAATGTTCCTATCTTCGGTCAACAGCTTTAAAGATCAGAATCAGACTAAAAAGACAAACAAACAGACAGATCAAACTAAACAGTTAAAAATAATTAAAAAATAGCGTTAGGCGCTTAATATACAAAAATTATGGCACAAAGCGCCTCACGCTTTTTTTTAAATTATTTTTAACTTTTTAGTTTGATAGTTTTTTAGGTTTTTAAACTATATTTATTGAATTTAGTTTTAATCAGGCAGAGGCCATAGTTGTTCCGTGGTTCTTGGTAACCGTTCTACTTTAGCCAATGAAACCCATAGTATTTTTTTTTTCAATTTTCCAAATTCATCACTAGTCTGACACAATACGGGGGTTATCGTTAAGGGGTTGCATGTATATCACTTGTAGGGATTATCGTCTGAAATGGTTTTTGAAGAAAGTAGTATCAGTTAAATAAGTGCAAGCATTCGTTTTTTAGCAATTAATTTTTTATTTGAAAGAAAATACGTTCAGATAACAATATGCGTAACTAATATTAAAAAAAATTCTTGCATATATTGCGTGAGGTTAAATCACAAACTTAGTTCAGAAATAATTTTTTCAATTTTAAAAAACAAATAGTTTTTTAAACCTACAAGTTCAAAATAATTTTGCTAAAAAGTCTTTATAAAGTTCTACTTTTAAGATATCTTTCATATTTTTTAACTTATAAAAATCAAAAGTTAGGGTGGGGGACGCAGTTTGTTTTGTTTTTGGAGCGATTATTTCCGGAAATATTAACATTATCAAATATTTACTGTATTAAACCCATATTTATTTTTAAATACCTATCCAACAGTATATCATATGTTAGGATTGAAAGAAAAAAAAAATCTCCTCTGTGCCTAGCTGAGGTCTACGATCTAATCCTGCATAAATATGTAGGATAAGTATTAACTAATCCTACATATTTCTCCCAGTTGCAATAATGTCCCTTTGTGCCGATAGGCCTAGTTCTGTTCTGTCTCCTGCTTGTTATGGAGGGAAGTGGAAAAAATATATTTTTTCTTACTCCTCCACTATTCTTTTCAGATTAATTTCGTTGCGAGACCCAAGACAGTTGAATCGTTTCTCCGGGACTCGTCGAGCTTCATTGCTCGGCGTTTTTCTGGCGGTCTCCATTGTTGATTCTGGCTTTCAGGAGTTGCAGTGGGTGGGAAATGTGTGGCGGGTTTTGTAATCCTACATATTTATGCAGGATTGGATAGCAACCAGGATTCAACCAGGTTACCTGTTAAGGTAACCTGGTATTTGTAACAAACAAATTATTATTAATGGTATTACTGTTTTCGTATTGTTTTATCTCAAATAATATTTTAGGCTATTCTCTATTTAATTTAATACTACCAGTAGTTTCTGAATCCTGAAACCCTTGAAGTCACTCAAAGCGCGATACGGACATCAATTGTTGCCTATATGAAAACAATAGTCAACCCGATTTTTGCTGCCGGCTGTATGTGAAAAACAAATGTTTGTTTAAGTAGTAAAATAGTGCGCCAAGCCCCGAGCCTATTAAGTGGAGAGGTGAGCAAATAAAAAACAATTTATCAATAAAGATTTTTCCTTTTGTAGCAAAAGAATAGAGTGCCGCTTGGGGGGTTAGTCAATAGAACTCAGAGTGTAAATGGATTTTTTGTCAATATGGAGACATTATTCTTCTTCTTCTTCCTAGCCTATAGAGGTCCACTGCTGGACAAAGGCCTCTCCCAAGGCTTTCCACAATGACCGGTCTTCTGCTGCCCACATCCATCGGCTTCCTGCGATCTACACCAGGTCATCGGTCCACCTTATTGGAGGCCTCCCTACGCTGCGTCTTCCGGTACCTACGTGGCCGTCACTCCAGAACCTTACTGCCCATCGACAATCGGTTTTACGAGCAATGTGCCCCACCCGCTGCTGCTTAATTTTAGCGACTTCTGCGGATCTCCTCAGTTTTAATCCGATCGCACAGAGAAATTCCGAGCATGGCTCTTTCAATCGCCCTTTATGTGACTTTCAGTCTTCGTATGTGACCATCAGGTCCTATAAAATGCTATTGCGCAACCTTCTCCGCGAAGGTCAGAGATCCCATGATTCGTCCGCCGTACTGTACCTAGCATCAAACGATCTATTCTGTAGCAACGTCACAGTGAAAATTTAGGTGGAGTGAGGTTTTAAAGTGACCCGTCCTTAATGTTAATCCCCACCATCAGGTGGACTAATGCAGCTAACTATATACCACTTCCACTTGGTTTTCATGGTGAGATTTGTACAGAATAGCCAGCCTAAAGACTATTTAATTGGATGGAGCGAAATTTTACATCTTGGTCATCAAAAGATAATAATATATGGGACGTTTTGATGCAGCCAAAGCACATTAACATTCATAATTGCAACTATCACTGTTTGTCTATGCATCAGCCAAGGGTTGTATAGTAGAAATTATCTATGGCATTAAAACCACCTCTGTATTTTGTGTGCTTAAATAAATTAACTTTACGTGAAGTCTGGTGAAGCCGTACGGAGTAAGGGTCTGAGCAGTTGTGTTGCGATGTGTGCTGGGTATGAAGCGCCAAATGTTGTTGTGTCGGGAGTTTGGTCGTGGAGGGATTCCAGATCAATGTCCCTTTGGCTCAGTATCGTTTGTCGTGTTGTTGGATTTAACTTTGCATCACTTTGCTCAACTGCCGCCTTCCTTCCTATTTACTCAGTTTTTTTGAGAGAATAGGCTTAATAAACTACCGCGCTAAAGCGCGCTAGTTTATTACGCCATCATCATCATGCTACGATTGCATCTCTGCTTACCATCAGGCGGGATTGCAGTCAAGCACTAGAATAAAATTAATAAAAACAAAATTGTACATTTTTTAATTAAACAAGTTAGTATCTATACTATAAGACTAATCATAAAAATAAATACAAAAGAAAAATTGTCGAAGTATTTGCTCATTGCTGTCATTCGTAAGTCCATTTTTTTAAAGCTTGGTACAAAAGCAAAGGTACAAAGGCGGACTTATTGCTTTATGCTTATTTATTAATTAGAACAGACAGATAAACTTATCTATGTATATACGTTTTATATTATAAAGTGTAATGAAAGTTTACTAACAATGAATGGAATTATGTTTCCCCGATATTGAAAACATGATGGTAAAATAACGCTCACGTTGCTTATTGATTGTAAAACGTCAATTAAATACAATAACGTATCGGTGAACGCTTTTATATGTTAACTAATTAATTCCTACTCTAACACCCTCTTTATTAACATAAAATAATGACGGAGAGGTACCTAATTACGCGGATGTATTGTACAAAAAGTTACTTTATACTCTCATATCACATTTCCTGAAATTACCAGCGTATGACGTCAAGTTTGTTAGACAAAGTACTTAGGTAGCAACGAGTTTATGAAAGATACCAGAGTAATAATACTTTGAGCACAAAAGAAGACTTGTACAAAGTACAATGTTTTATGGCGTTGACGGTGTGACGTCACTTTTGATGTGCGGCCGACTTACAGTATGGTGATCATATTTCGGCGAGCCTTAGTTTCAAAGCGAGCTGTCTGTTGGGACAGATAACGTAGTAAATGTCAATCTCTGTAGGTCTGCTCCATTTTGAGGGGATCAAAGTTCCGGGTACGGATTATAAGGGTTAGACCCTTAAGGTTATTTTCTGAAGGCTAATTTTCTACCTACCTACTTCCTTTGTTGAAACGTTGATGAGTCCAGTTTTTGTACATATCTGGGTCGGATTTCGGCCTCGTTTCTTAAAATTAAATTTTACTAATTAGGCAATTTTTTTGTTTCCGTTATATTTTCTTTATTTTTTTTTTTTGAATATTAAATACTTGTGATTGATGATGTGAGTGATGTGATTTATTTTAAGAGAGACAATGTACGCAAATATAAGTCAACAATTCCAAGAATTTCATTCTACTGACTACAGTGGAATTAAAGGGTTGATCATAGCCGAGAGGATCGTTCGTTTTTGATTTTGAATATATAAGTAAGTAGGTACTCAAACGTTGTCAAGGTGCTACGGTAGGTAGGTATATGTAACGTGTTACTACGCCTTTCCAAACATGAAAATTTATCTCTACATAGTGAATATTGCATACTTCAGAATAGTATTGTAAGACATTATTGTCAATTTACAACGAAGGCATCTTGATAGAGTCTACTGTGTCCATTTACTTGCAACTACATTAGCAACTTTGTTCAGTTCAGTATTCTGAAAATCTTGTTTTATACTTTTTCAGCATCGTTTTTTGTCGTAGTTGGGTTTTAGTTTTTTTACTTTTTATTATTTGTACTATTTTGGTGTTAAAGTGTATTTGTGGTGCATAATATTAACAAAAGTTAAACTGATGAACTAAAAACTAGGTTCTTGACATATTACATCTACACGCACATATAACAACATAAGTCCGAAGGCATATAGTGCAGAGGACATTTTTATGGGAGTTTTAGCCAGTTATCAAACTGTTTCCGCCTTCACCGCGTGGAGTTACTCCCAGCTTATGTCCTTTTCATTAGTGCATTACATATTCTATTAGTGTTCACAATGCTCTATATTGCATAAGGCGATTCACAGTTCCCGTGACCCGCGCTTTACTTTTATCGCTTATATTTAACATCATTAAAGCATTCTTGTAATTATGTACAAGCATAAAGTACTCGTGAAGCTCTTTAACGTGATACCAAACACGGTATATTTATTTTAATTTTATATTAACATAGAACTTTTTGTCCGCTAGAGGGCGCAATACTAAATTTGGTGACAACCTTTATAGCTCATAACCAACAGAATATCAAGGCCCTTCTAATGGTACTGCAGTGGTCTTATTCTGATAAGTAGTAAAGAAGCTATGAACGAAAAGATGTGAATTATATGCAACCAGCCCATGAATACAGGTAAAGTCACAAGCAAATGCTAGCAATATATATATATTCAAAATGTACAAGTAAAGCGCTTTCAAATGATACCAAACACGGCATATTTATCTTAACTTTATTTTTTTACTCTGTATGTTTTGTCCGCTAGAGGGCGCCACATTAGATTTTGTGAAACCCCATATAGCCTATAACCAGCGGACAATTAAGACGCTTCTAATGATATGTCATTTGTCGAATTCTGATAAGTAGTTTAGAAGTTACGAGGGAACAGATGAACATACATACATACGTACATACATACATACATACATACATACATAGCCTGTCAAAATCATAGCCCTCCTTTTGCTTTGCCGTAGTCGGGTAAAAAGAACCTATGAAACTTGTGGCTGGAAAATGCAAAAGAAAAAGCCGAGAATATTTTATTTGGAAAAATACCATAGTTAAGAGTTAGTTTAGTTAATGTTAGTCTAGTTAATGTCATATGTTAGTTATATGAGCAATGGGCCTAGCCCACTGCCACTTAAGTATTGCAATTCTTTGGGCTATGTCGGTTACTCTCGTTCTTCTGCGGATCTCCCCTTTTATGATTTGATCACGCAGTGAAACCCCAAGCATAGCCATCTCCATTACCTTTGCAGTGACCTAGAGCTTTCTTATAAGGCCCATTGGGTCATCACGTTAGACATGGTCGCTAGCAAGGTGCGAATAGCACCACGCAAAAACAAAAATAGCGCGCAGATAGTTTGTAATTAACAAAGGTTGCTTTTTTTCTATATAATCCTGTGAGAACGTTTCTCGGGCGAAAATCCGCTGCCAGAAAATTGTTTAAAATAATACAAAACAAAACTTTCAAAGACTGCTCAAAATACACAGGCAAGTGGCGATTTATACTGTTTGCGACATCACAATAAAGCAGTATGCAGCACATGGCTTGCATAGCCGAAATTTATGTCCAAAAATATGGCGACATACTTGTGAAACAATGCGCTGATATGAACGTGGCCCCGTTTGGACGAGGCATTACTTTGAGCATCCGTAAAAGATATAAGCAATCTGGTTGTGATGTAAAAAGAACACCCCGTCGCCGTGGGGAAAATGTCTAGTGAAAATACAAATTAATTAGTTGATAACAAAATTACTCGTGATGAGGGTCACAAAAAAACAATGTCCTTCTATCAAAAACCTTTTAACGAGGACGTTAATGGTAAGATCCTGTGATATAATTTGTGACACGTTATGGGCGTGTAAAAGCTGTTCACTAATGAAAAAAATATGTGACTTAAATAATCTTTATCTATACTTCTATACTAATATATAAAGCTGAAGAGTTTGTTTGTTTGAACGCGCTAATCTCAGGAACTACTGGTCCGATTTGAAAAATTATTTTTGCTTTGAAAAGCCCATTAATCCGGAAAGGCTTTAGGCTATATAACAATACGCTGCGACCAATAGGAGCCGAGCATAACTAACTCCACGCGAACGAAGTCGCTGGCGGTCGCTAGTGTGTAATATTTATCAAATCGTGCAGAAGAGATAAATGCGTAACATACTGTCAGTAGCAATGGCTTTTATTTTGACAGTTAAACAACATCCATTATGTTATTTACGTTGTAAAGCAGACAATTTTTTCGAATATACAACGTGTAACATAAAGGGTATATAAATAACAAAGGCATGGCATCTTTACATGATATCAAACGGTATTGGAAGGGTTTTTAATCCTATCTCTTTATGTTAGGAAGTTATGAGGAAAAACACAGACTGTGATAGGCTACTATCATACTAGTCGCACAGAGATCTATAAGACATTTATCGGATTTTGGCAAGTAACGTGACGGGTAACGAGTAGTTATTAACTTATGTAGTGTGCTGCCACGTTTGTTATGATTTGATTTTAAGAAACACACGAAACCGAAAATTTGGTACCAATTTTTTGAGTATTTTATTTTGAGTTGAAACCCTTCCGATATCGTTTGATATCATCTAAAGATGCCATGCTCTTGGTATGTATATACCCTTTTTGTTACACGTTGTATATAGGAAGCAATATATTAGCAATGTCCTTTAAATTATTGAGTTTGATAGAATCTTTGGTGAAATGAACAACCGACAAATTAAATAAACGCAAGCGCCTTTTAGATACAGGGTTACATGATAATAATTTCTAGTGTGAGGCAACGTTTTTAAAAAGAATATTTACAGAGTGGTGCTGACAATACGACAATAAATTAAAACACGAACAATGCTGGAATGATCCTAAACCATAGAAAAAAAAAAAACTAGCAACAAAAACAAAAAAATGAAAATTTCAAACAAACTAAGTCGCATAAAATCACATCTTTTTAAATATTGGTTCACTGACCTCCGATCGGCGACAGCGCAATCCTGTATCGACTTGCTTTTTTCGCGCCATTGTTATTAAAGTTTGGTACCGTAGGTTGCGGCGGTCATTAACCTGTAAGCGCTTCCTTATCAACATGTACATCATGTAGAAAATGTGAAAAATGAAACATAATTTCCTGTGACTAAACTAATGGTCATATTTATATGATTTTTTATAGGTAGACTGAGAATGTGTTCAGGTACACGATGTTTAATTTATTGTCGTATAGTCAGCACCACTCTGTATAACATACCACCGTCAAAATGTTTAAGAAAAGTTTTAAAATGTATTAATTTCGCACAGAATCAGAGGTACAAAACAGTAGGACAAATTGGACTAAAATTATAACAGAATTACAACCACGCTATGGCAAAAGGAAAGAGGCCCACAAGGAAATAGATTGATTGATGACATTAGGAATCTTGTAGAGGCTATCTTGTCAAGAAAAACGAAAGATAGAAAGGAATGGAAACAGTTGGAATGGGCACGAGTGTCACAAGACACACGTGTCCCTACCAACCGTTTCCATAGGAAGAAACTGGAGAGGAGTTTAACCGCGAGTCCCTATGTATGTATTTATGGTTAACGTTAGTTATAAGATAATATATATATATAAGCTAAGGTAAGAAACATGGCACGTGAGTTTACGTCAGGCGCAGACTAATTTGACCGGACCAAAATTATTATTTAGCTTCTGTCCTTTTCTTGAAATTGAAATACAATTGATGAAGAAATTAAATTTAGGTTGATTTGAATGTGTGCTTCATCAATCACAATTGCGTATGATATATGCACACGCAATCGTGATTACGATTTATATTGTAAAGTAGAAAAGCAACTTGAATTCCATCTTAAATTGTACGCAAAATATATTCTTCTTCTTCTTTTTTCAAGGTGAGATTCAACATCAACTCTTGATCAATGGCCTCTGTGGAATAGATACCATAATTGTGCCAATAACACGTGTAATAAATTATAGAAATTCTTTGAAAATTTTATTTCACAATAATGGCGGATATCGCCAATGACAGTTGAAAAAGATGGCCGCGTGAGCCTTCTACGAGGAAGGTTTGAGGCAAAGTCATGATGTGGCCACTATGCTGCGATATTTCAATGTTCTTTATGAATTATTTACTGAATGCACTTTTTACTACATAAATCACGCGCTTTTATTTAACACGACACGACACTAAAAATAATTTTAAAAGTCCAATGAAACATGCGCGTGACACTCATCTTAGCTTTCCCGTCAAAACTCCGAAAAGCAACTTGAATACCATCTTAAATTGTACACATATTTATATTCAAATTGCCACTATCAGTTTTTGACAGTTGCTTACAATGACTATCAGAGTTCAACTGTCACTAAAGATATACAGTTACTTTTTCTAATGTTGCCTAACTTATTCCCCCTTATTATAAAACGAAATCTAACTTGAGTTCTAGACTTAAGAGGGGACTCTAGTGCCGAGTAACTTCGAAAATATGTATTTGAAGAAACTATTGCCGTCGCGCTGCTTCCAAACTCTCCCGGTAAAGTGCGAAAAGGACAGTTGCAGCTCAGGCTAATTTTCCTACAAAAACGTTGACCAAAAGATGTTTCGTATTGCACCGTTTTCTTTTTCAAAACAATTATTTTAATATAAAAATTTAGAGGATAAATATACCTATGCTTTTATTATATTCTTTTTTGTCAAAAACTTATCACGTTTGTCTAGTAGTCATCTGAACACCACGGTAAAAATGGGTTATTTTTCGCGACTTTGAAGTATCGTATTTTACGTTTTATTAATTAAGTTTCGGAAAAAATCTAATGATAGGGGCACGTATAATCACCGTGTTACATTGTGAGAAAAAAAAGTTGCTCTAAAAGCATTCTCCACGAAGAAAACAGCGGAATATGTTTGTATAGAGAAAGCACCACTAGAGTTCTCTCTTAACCTTTGGGTTAGTATTTGTATTTCAAACTTTATTGAAGTTAAGTCAAAATTATTAATACAAAAGTGACACAATGCACTGAATTAAGCTGTAATTTTTGTATAAAGAATTGCATACCTAATAACGATTAGGTAAATAATTTAATAACTATCTAGGTGGTTTAAACAAATTCCTTGTTTTGTAAAAAGCAAAGAGATGCCAAATAGACGTAGTGTCGGTTTGCCTAGCAAATAACAATCCATTTTCCCTATCTGTATGTAGTAATAAAAACTCACACAGTAACTAAACACACAGAACTCGCAACGCAAATACTTTTCTGTAAAAAACTTACCGTAAAAAGTTAAGTGAAATGAACTTACCTGTCAATAGTGTCAAACCCTAAGCCCTAGTTGGAATGACTACTCACTCACGTAAGTTTTCACGGTACGATGGTTATAGAAATGCACTTCTGCTACTTTAGAAAATAGAGCATGAATTTGCTTCCTAGTTAGCTCGGCAGGGTAATTGCGTAACACTATCGGTAGTAATGGGTTTCAATTTGACAGCTTTACAAAATTCATTGCGTTATTTACGTTGTTGAGTAGAAAATTTTTTCGAACATATGGAGCAATGGATTAGCAATTGGCTTGAAAATTATTACGATTTATAGTAATAGTATATTACGCAGTCGCGCCTCGGAAAGCACGTTAAGCCTTTGGTCCCGGTTGCCATACGAACATCTAATGGCAGTCGTTACGGGTTGTTGGAGCCCTCAAAACTCCAACAATTAGTCTAGCTGCAATGCTTCGATATCGCCTTCGGGTTGTGGAGGTCAGACGGCAGTCGCTTCACGGAAAATATCAAAGTTTAGCCAAAATCAGCAGTTAGACTGGTAAAGCGGACCCCAGACTCCAAAGCTGAAAAAACTTCGGATGCGACTGGGATTAACGCTGAGATGATGATGATGATGATGAGTATATTACGCAGTTAGGGTGCAGTTTTCAGTTCTTGTGTAATAAAACGAGACCAGCCAAGTGCGTGTCGGTGAAGACACTTTCTGTGTTTAATGTATGGTTCCGTTAGCTGTCTTGAAATTGTTTTAATAAGCTTATGTTCACACGAAATATGCTTAAAGGTTGCCTGTAAAAGATCGCACGCAGCGATAAGACAGCCCATTGTGTCACCTTTTGTAAAATCTTCATATTTAACTTCTGTAATTTTTATGATGTAGATAATAAAGAGTAGTCTATTCTATTCTACAGTTACAATGAAGACCAAAATAGTTACAATTTTAGAAAGGAAACTGCATACAATATCGATTTTGTTTGGAATGCGTAGGTACGCATCTGTGCAGCTTTACGGGCGCCATACTAAATCATTGTTTCTTATGAATAACAGTTGAATAGAGCTAAATAAACGTGGAAAGTCCCTAAAACTATAAAACAAAAGTTTCCACACAAGACATATGGTCTTACTGGCCTCACATGGAAATAAAACCAGTATAGACTTGCCTAACATAGAAAGGAGTTCCAATGGAATAGGTACCATTGGACGTTATTACGCTAGGCCAGCTTAAAGTCAAAGCACTGGCCTGTGGCCGACAGTGTCGAAAGACTGACAACTGCAGAGTAATTGCGTAACACACTATCAGTAGCAATGGGTTTAATTTTGACAGTTTAACAAAATTCATTGCGTTCTTTACGTTGTTGACCAGACACGTTTTCAAACAAACGGAGCAATGGATTAGTGACATCCTTCGAAATGATTTCAACTGATAGTAATAGTGTGTTACGTAATAAAGGTGCTGGCAAACTATGTATAAACATAAAGTAAAATCAACTCCTAGACGAAAAAGAGTAACCGGCGTGAAGCTTATTTTCTTTTAACCTTTACAAGTAAACGTGAGTTTCGCTATTTTACAAAAAAAAAAAAAACTCTTAGAAGCCTGCTCTTTTTCATTAACACACCTTATTATTTTAAGTAATTTTTAACAGAAATAAAATATCAACATTTTCTAAATGGCTACATAAAGGAGCTGTTGGAAAGTTTTAATGGAAAAGTTCTCAGTCCAAAACAACACGGCTGGAGTGCACTGTTAAATTGTTAAAGTAAATTTTTTGTGGCGGTTAAAGTGCTGTTTTTTCTTTAAAGAATTCGAGTAAACAAGGCGAAGCCAACGTTCGGAATTTGTCACGTAACGTTTGTATTAGAACGTCATTTGTCATTCCTAAAGTTATCTGTCATTCTTGTATATTGATGCATCGCTATTGGAGTGTTTTTCATGTAGATTATAGTGTTTATGTGAAGAAAAACTAATTTTTTAAAAGTCTTTTTTTTCTTTTAAATGACTAGTCATTAATAGTTATCAATAAACTTCATATTGTGTTTGTCGTAGACCAATGCTTTAAATAGATGTTTGGTCAATCGCGTGGGCCTTTGGAAGTAGTTTCCGACTTGCTTCACTCTCTTGGCTACCAACCAATCATATGCAAGCGAAATTGGTTGCAGTGGCTAAGTCAGGGCACCTCGATCAAATGGGTTACATTAGAACTATGATCAATCACGTGTGGTTAAATTGTAAACTACTTTCAAAAGCCAGGCCGTTAATTAAACGGCTAATTTTATCAGTAGGCTGCAATATGCGACACGGTTGACGCAGCGGCTGAGCGATCAACTGCTGCGCTGCGTGTCGCGGGTTCGATTCGCATACGTAACAAATATTTGTATGGCCTACAATTAGTTGTCCCGGGTCTGGCTGTTTGTGTATGTGACTTTATATGTTTTTTTAAATGCACCATCAATTAATTTGGCCGTAACATCGGCTGCCGTCAGAAGTTACAACCCACCAGACAAAGTCTTGCCGCCAAGCGATTCGTCGTGTTCCGATGATGTCTGGTGAAGCCGTACGGAGCACGGGTCTGAGCAGTTGCGATGTGTACCGGGTAGGTACGATGCACCAAATGTTGTTGTGTCGGAAATTTGGTCGTGGAGGATCTCCAGATAAATCTCCCTCTGGCGCAGCATTGTTGGTCGTGTTGTTGGGTTTAACATTGCATCACCTCGCTCAACTCCCGTCTTCCTTCTTATTCACTCAGTTTTTGAGAGAATAGGCTCTTAATAATCTAGCGCGCTTTACCATCAATGATTGCATCACTGCTTGCAATCAAGCTGAATTGCGGTTAAGCACTGGTTTATAATTATAAAAATAAAACGACACAAAAATCAGATTTTTTCACTGAAACAATAATTGAATAAAACGACCATTAATCAAGATTTTAATGTTATAAACAAGCAGAATATTGTAAAGAATATCCCGTCTTATCCCCACACAAAAGAAACCCGGCTTGTCTCCACTGTCCAGCCAACTGAGGCAGAATGTTTTTCCTTCCCCTTCCCCGGTTAAACTTTTTTCCACGAAAGCCAAATGCAAATGACTGTCAATAAGTGTGGCTTTACGCTTTGGTTACACTTTAGTACTAAAAATATATAATTTATTTTGATTGGACTGTAAAAACTAAAACAGATTTGCTGTTTAGTATAAAACTAAAATAAAGAGTGCTTCCGAAAGTCCGCCACTTTTTAGTCTTAATCACTGACATAGGTAAGTAAATAAACACATGCGGAGCGTCCTCAAATAAAACATACGGGTAATAAACTTCACCCTGTCTGCTAAGTCCTGACGGAGTAACGTTACGTAACGCTTGTCGGACGGTAGGGTAGTGTGGAGGCACCTTTAAATAAATCCGACCACAAGATAATAAAATGTAAATTACTGCGGCGTAACCTTTTTTTTTACCGAAAAATCCTTGTTACGTCGTGAACTTAACATAGATCGTTAGGAGTTTTCAATCTGCTATTTAAATGCTCTCGCTTCTTTTATTACAAGGAACAAAAATTTACTCTTCGCGCCACCCCGACGTCCCTTCGCTTCTTAATTGTCTCATAAAACAAAGGGAATGAACCGTTTTGCGTCCCCAGTACTCCCATTTTGCAAGAGAGTTTCGTAACCAGTTCAGTCTCCGAATAATGTTTCAAGATTTTTTTTATTTGAATAGAGCTTGGAATATCGTAGAGTTTTACTATCGCAGTTGCTAAGAAAGTACAAGTTGCTTTGAATTGTTTTGACTTTTTTTTGCTTTGTCACATTAGAATAGCTGACTGAAATTACAGTTTTATTTGTATTCTTGTATTCAGTGATATTCAGACACTAGTGTATGTTTTATTATAACTTGAGTTTTGTCCTAGGAAGTGTAGGTGCAAAGCAAGCTTGCGAAATGGGTGGCTGAGCACACAGCTCACACTCACAGAGGAGGTTCTGAAGTCGAGGCTCTTTTAGTAGATTCCCTTTCATTCCGTCGGCTTAATCCTTGACATAAATTATCTCACCCTGGATTCGAAGGCTTTTTTTTAACGCGAAAACCTCCCCTTTACACTCTCGAAAATATGGAATTTCGTCGGAATTTGAGGTTACAAACTACTTAGGGATTCTTTCATGTATTTTTTTTAAAATCTCCAATATTCCGACTCGCATTCGCAGTGGCACTAAGCCGTCGTAAACATCTCCTGGAATAGAATCCGCTTCAAATAGGAATTTTATGCCATTTCAACTCAGTTATTCAGTTGACTTTTAACATTCTTCGTGCCTTTTTTGTGATGACAAATGCTGGCGGCATCTTTTTTTATCAAGACGGTTTATAGGAAAATTGAAAATGTTAAAACTCTAGTTTTGTTTTAGATAACTAGTTGACTTGAAATATACAAAATTATTTAACTTTACTTTCCGTAAAACATCTTGAGGAAACCTGGACTTTATAAGTCTGAAATCGCCAACCCGCATTGAGCAAGCGTGGTGATTACGCTCAATCCTTCTCTGTAAGAGACTCCTCTCAGACAGGACACAGTGGCACGATAAAAGGTTGATGATGATGACTTTCCGTAAACCACTCCTTCAAAAAACCAATTTACCGTTTCATAGGTATATAGAGTGTTAGTTGACTAATCCAACAAACAATTAGTACCGTAGGTAAGGAAGGTGATAAAATAGTAATACCGACTATGTATGCTTCCAGTAAGTTAGTACTTTGAGCTCCGGAGCTCTCTACACAAGTAGCCATCAAGCTGGTGTTACTCAAGTGTGTCTGTATGTTATAGTTACAGCTAAGTGCCACTTTGTATCCTTTACCACTGAATGGGAAATTCTCCCTGAATTTCGGTAGTAGTAAGTCGATGGGGCTTACGTACCTTTTGATTATATAATTGGGCTAGCTTCATTTGAAATTCACTTTCAGTCCTATAATTACAGCTTCAATGATTAATTTATTTTGGCTTTAAGATTTCGGGAAGGTGTCAGCTAAAATTGTACAATGCGAACATGTTTTAGGAGAAATACTTCTGTATGGATCATAACTAGATTATGAAAAGGTAAAATCCATACTAATATTATAAATGCGAATGTAACTCTGTCTGTCTGTCTGTTACGCTTTCCCGCTTAAACTTCTCAACTGATTTTGATGAAATTTGGACCAGATAATCTTTAGACCCTGAGAAAGGACATAGGCTACCTTTTATTGAAATATTTGTTATTCCCGAGGGAAATCTAAAAAGCGCAATATAACCGAATTCCATGCGGGCGAAGCCGCGGGCGGAAAGCTAGTATAAAATAAAAATACTCTTTATTTGCTTGAAAATTAGACAAATGAAAATATTCAGATCCAAAGCCAGTTAATCAGCTACTAGGCCGACAGAACCGTGAAGCAACTTTTTTCTTGCAAAGAAAAATAGGGCAACTCTTTTGCACGTATGTTTTGAATACCTTGAACCAGTATACTACTAAAGAAAGAGTCCATAATATCGATCAGTGTGAGTTAACACGTAAACAGACTATTATTGTATTCTACTTAGTATTGAATATTCCGGATTAAACCTCTTATTAGGGTGCTCGAAATAGCTCGACTGGTAACTTAACTTGGCTTTCGTAGCTTCGTGTGGGTGCGACGTCTGTCGGACAGATTGACATTATCCTGGCTCGAGCCGTGGCATTCTGCTCGAAATGTCGCACTGTAAACATGCAAACTAGTATTCAGTATAGGTACCGTACTTTGTTACTGGTTTTACGGTTTCTTAGGTTTAAAGAAACTTTAGATAAAGATAAAGATTGATTTATTGCGTAACTGTATACATATTGATGTTATTTAATTATGTAAATACAATGCTTTGGCTCAACACTCTATCCAAGTCGGGCATGCAATATCAAAGGAATAAAAGATTTATAAACAATACAATAAGTCTAAATTACCATCATAAATTACTTTTAACATTTAACGTACAAATTATTTCGTATATTGACGAAGCATGCGGATATACAATAGGTAAAACGATAACAAAGCAAATACCAAAGTGTGGGTAGTTACATAGTAAATTTAAAAACAAGTTAATACGGCTGGCCAACTAGAAACCAAGGTACCCTCTTATGTACTGATTATTTACTTTTTGAGCAAATTATTGTGTAGATGTGCAACAAACTAGAGTATGTGTTTTTCTTTTTAGTCTCAGAGACCGGTGATCGTTTATGTGTTTCATTTTATAATTTTGGTTAGAACGTGTGTGTTAGTTTTATGTTGTAATTATTACTAGGTGAAGTTATTATTAAATATATTTAAATACATGTTTATTTGTGCTTATGTTTTCTTGATTTACGAGTAGTAGTTGTATTTCATACTTTATTAGTTTACCTAGTATGTCATATGAATAGTCTTCCAAATCTTCTTCGGATTATTGTTACATTTTTGGAATTTATTGTAGTAGTAACTATTATCATTGTCTATCTTCTTACTTTATATCGTTCCGCTAAAAATGTTCTCTTCAAAACAATATTATCTTTCTCGCCTTTTAATTCATGCCACAAGTTATTTCTATTATCGATCATCTTAATACTTTCTTTGGTAATCCAGTCGCCTTTGGTAACTTAGTTATTTTTAGTTTTTAATACTTTTGTTTAAGTTTTCGTAGTCGATGGCCTCATATTGGATTTTTGTTTAATTTTTGGCTTGTATTTAGACATTTCCTGATTAATTTAAGATCTTTAATATCTTGCCTAATTTCGTTCCGCATTTGTGTTATATTTTCATTTTGTTCCTGTATCGCTTCCTTTATATAAACAATCATTTCACTTCAAATTAGGCTAAAACTCTTTTGAATTCATATTTCAAAGTATGTGGTCTTCTCTTTCTGGAGTCTATGTTAACCCGATATTCGTCATCCTCAAAATTTGACAAGGTGGAGGTAGATCCACCACTGACACTCCCGCCAAATGATTTCATCTTTGTTGGGGTTTTCGGTAAATTCATATTGCCTAGCTCTCGAACTTAACTCGCAAAATCGTTTACGGCTTCTTATCTTTAAAATCGTAGGTAAACTGCTTGTGAGATTTTTGTTATTTTTATGCACTTTATTTATAGCAGCGAAGGGGTGAGTTTCGTGTAGCTTTGGTTTTAATATTTTATGTTTTGATGTTTTATTCAGCAAGTTTTAAGCACACATCTGCACACTCCGACGAGTAGACGGTACACACATATGTTCCTTAGTAAATGATTTTTTTTTTTTTTTTTTTTATAAGTTATAAACAAGCGCTTGACCGCAATCCCGCCTGGTGGTAAGCAGTGATGCGATCATTGAATACACCAAAATAAATATGTATGTAATTACATATGTATTAATTTTGTTTTTATAAGTGATATTATGTTTTTCAAGGTATAAAAGTACCCTGTGGGACTCCATAAGTAGGTACCCAAATATGCTGCATTTTTTAAAATTCGAATGTTATAACGTATGCTATGTTTCTTTAGAGCGAATAGAAGAGCTTGTGAGTGAATTGCAGAAACTACTTTTCGCATTGAGTTTGTCGTTGAGTTTTATCAATACACTACTGTGAGGTTATTTCGTAACACACTATTAGTATTATTGACTTCATTTTGGCAGTCCAACAACATTCATTGCGTTAATTACGTTGTTGAGCAGACGCGTTTTTCGAATATATGAAGTAATAGATTAGCAATATCCTTAAAAATTGATCAGATTAACATTGATCGAGTGTAACGCAATTAAGGTGCTGGTTACAAATTGAATTCCTGGAAATAACGTAATGTAAAATCCATACTAATATTATAAATGCGAAAATAACTCTGTCTGTCTGTTTTACGCTTTCCCGCTTAAACCTCTCAACCGATTTTGGTGAAATTTGGCACAGACAATCTTTAGACCTTGAGAAAGGACATAGGTTACCTTTTATCCCGGAAAAAATTGATATTCTCTAGGGAAATCTAAAAAGCGCGATATAACCGAACTCCACGCGGGCATAGCCGCGGGCGGAATGCAAGTAAGTAATATTTATTACTGTTAATGAATAAAATGAAAAAAGTCCAAATATAAACCAAAAAAAGCCGGCCAAATGCGAGTCGGACTCGCACACCGAGGGTTCCGCCGTACAAACGTAGCGGTTTACAATTTATGACGTACTAGCTTTCCGCCAGCGGCTTCGCCCGCGTGGAGTTCGGTTATATCGCGCTGTTTTTAAATTCCCCTCGGGAACATCAAATTTTTCCGGGATAAAAGGTAGCCTATGTTCTTTCTCAGGGTCTAAAGCATTATAATAAGTACTATTTTTTATTATAATACTAATAGCATTTATAATACTAGCATTGATTTAGAATTTTTCACAGTTTAGAGGCAATTAGATTCAACTTTAATATCTCTACGCGTTCATGTGAAAAAAGGGTAGGTAGTAAGTTTATAATTATTAAAAAAATATTTTATGTCATGTAAGCAAAAATAATATTTTAATATTTTATGTAACTTCAAATTTATCATTTTCACAATTTTGCCTTTATCTGTCTGTACTATAATATAACGTTGCTTCGTGTCTTGACAGACAGACAGACAGACAGACGGACAACAAAGTGATCCTATAAGGGTTCCGTTTTTTCCTTTTGAGGTACGGAACCCTAAAAAGACACTATACCTACTGATATAATTAACTTTCTGCCTCCATCTTGCTGACGATAATACAGGCAATGGAAATCCTTTTGCCTTTTAAATAATCATCATCATCATCTCAGCGTTTATCCCGGTTGCATCCGCGGCTTTCGCGTTGGAGCCCGGGGTCCGCTTTCCTGCACATTCTCCTCCATTTCGCACGATCTTTAGCGTTCTGTGGTAAGAGCTTGTTGGCATGCATGTCATCTCTTACAACGTCAAGCCAGCACTTCTTTGGTCTACCCCGCTTGTTCCGGCCCGGCGGAGGCGCCATGGCAAGACATTTGTTACCCACGTAACATGCCGGTTTCCGTAAGACGTGGCCGTACCAGCGTAGGCGACCCTCCTGCAGTTTGTCTGCAATGTTACGGACACGAAGGCTGCCCCGGATGCGGGAGTTCCTGATGCGGTCTTTCCGCGTAACTCCACACATCCACCGCAGCATATTCATCTCCGTGACACGCAGCTCCTGCTTGTGTCGCTCAAGCACAGGCCACGCCTCACTGCCATACAGGAGAACAGGTCTAATGATGGTTTTATAGACCTGTCCCTTAAGCTTAACCGGCATTTTGGGGTCACAAGTGACACCTGTCACCTCACGCCATTTCGCCCAAGCTGCGGAAATACGTGCCTTGACGTCGCAATCAATGTCGCCGGACGCGTGAAGCACAGACCCCAAGTATTTAAACTGGTCCGTGCGCTCGACCATGTCTCCGCCGATGCGCACAGACATGGGGTCTGTCGTGTTGCTGGCCAAGTATACGGTCTTCGACACGTTGAGTTTCAGTCCTCCGTTCTCAAGGGAGTCCTTCCACGCATTCACACGCCGCACCAACCGTTCCCTGTCCGCGTCCGTCAGCGCGATATCGTCAGCATACATGAGTAGCCAGGGAGGCTGCTCATGTGAGTCCTTGATGCTGTCCGACAAAACGTCTAATATCACGCTGAACAGAAACGGACTAAGGACGGATCCCTGGTGGACTCCGACGGTGATGGGGAAGGGTTTAGTGTCGCCAACAGCGGTCCTGACAACGGAATCGGAATTGAGGTACATGTCTCGAATTATGTCGACATAGGTTTCAGGTACCCCTTTGGACCTCAGTGCCCACCAGATCACCCCGCGAGGGACACAGTCGAAGGCCTTCTGCATATCTAGAAAGAGCATATGCAGAGGCGTGTTCTTCGATCTGTATCTCTCCATGGCGATCCTTAGTGCGAAGATAGGGTCCATGGTTCCGTACCCTGGCCGAAACCCATATTGACACCCCGAGACAGCACACTCCTGCCGGATTCGGGAGTCTACGATCCTCTCAAAGATTTTCATGGTGTGGGACATGACCTTGATACCGCGATAGTTGCCACACTCCTGAACCGAGCCCTTGCCTTTAAAGACTGGAGTAATTATACTCAGCCTCCATTGGCTCGGGATTTTGCCGGTCAGGAGCACGCGATTGAAAAAGTTAGTTAGCATGCCCACACCGCGAGAACCCATCGCCTTCCAGGCCTCAATGGGGACTCCGTCAGCTCCGACAGCTTTCCGATTCCCCATACGACGAAGAGCCGTTTGGACTTCCTCAGGCGTTATCAGAGGCAATAATCCAAGGTTCGGAGGGAGTTCCGGTGTCTGCACCTCTTGATGCTGCTTGTTCAGCAGCTCGTGAAAGTACGAGCGCCATCTCTCCTTCACCGCGAGGTCCTCGCATAGCAGGTTGCCATTTGGGTCTTTTACACAACGGCACTTGGATATATCCTGTGCTGCTTTGACCCTGGAACGTGCCAACTTGTAAATGAGCTTTTGCCCCTCAGACGATTCCAACTTCTCGTAGAGAGGTTGCAAGTGGTCTCGTCTGGCTCTGGCTACAGCTCTTTTGGTGGCACGTTTGGCAACCTTGTATGCGTCGCGATCTTCAGGAGATCCGGTCGCTTGCCATGTTTTGAAGAGGGCTTTCTTCACCTTAGTCTCCCTCTGGACTGTGTCGTCCCACCACCAGGTTTCCTTGTCACGTTTGCGGCCGCCCTTAGAGACGCCGAGTACCACCCGCGCCGCCCCCGTAATAGCTGCCTGGATCCTGTCCCAGTGGTCTTGCACAGGTTCTCCGTCGGTACCGACGCACTTGTCGCCAATAACCGACGCAAAATCCTGGGACCTGTTTTCATCAAGCAGCCACCACCGGATCTGGCGCCGACAGTCCTCTACACGTCTACGTTGGGCCTTTACGCAGAGGTCCATGACAAGGAGACGGTGTTGTGCAGTGAGACTCTCACCGGGTATGACTTTGCAGTTGGCTACTTTGCCGATGTGGTGCCTCCTAGTTAGTAGAAAATCGATCTGGGTAGCGCTTCGCCCGCTCCGGTAGGTGACAAGGTGCTCCGGCTTCTTTTTGAAGTAGGTGTTCACGATTGCAAGGTCCGCAGCCGCACACATTCGGAGAATGCTGTCTCCTTCCGCGTTGCGGCTACCGTACCCAAAGCCACCGTGAACACGCTCAAACTCGCCACACCTCTCACCCACATGACCGTTCAAATCACCACCCAGAACGATTCCCTGGGATAACGGAATCCCGCGAAGCAATCCTTCGAGCTGGGTCCAAAACAGCGTCCTTTCGGCTTCACTGCACCCGGCCTGTGGAGCGTAGGCACTTATCAAGTGGGTTATAACCCCATTGACAAGCACCCGCACCGACATTAGCCGATCGCTGATGCGATTCACCTCCAAGACGTCATCCTGGAGCTCGTCAGACAACACCACGGCGACCCCACTTCTCCCACTAGGTGCACCCGTGTAGATCAGCTTGTAGCCATTCCCAATAAGCCGGGATCTGCTGCCTTTATACCGAGTCTCCTGCAGGAACGCCACGGCCACCCTCCGCCTGTGGAGAGTTTCGGCCAGCTCTCTCGCGCGTCCAGTTAGCGTGCCAACGTTCCACGACGCGAAACGGATTTTCAAGGATTGGGCTCGCTTTTTCAGCCGTGTCCGCCTCTGACACGGTAGCCCTAGCCCACAGGTCACAGGAGTCGGGCGAGGCTCCTGCGCGCCGTTTTGCGGCGGCGCCCTAGCTGTGACATGTGCATTTCTTATTTTCCTCACCATGATTGATTGGCTTGTTTGGCTTATTACGAGTGCGACTGCCGTCTGACCACTCAACCCCGAAGGGAAAGCCGGCGTCAGAGCCCCGTTCGTGAGTCAGCAGGTGCACCGTCTGGCAGGTGGGGTTGACTTGGGTCCCAGAGATGGAGGTGGGACCCCAAAGCACCTTTAAATAAAAGAAGCCTTTTAAATAAAAGAAATAGATTTTAGGCTCACTTTGTTCAGAGTCTTGCTTCAAATAGACAGTATTTAAATATTCATGTATGCCATTAGTAGACGCTATTTCCATTATACTACGGTACGGTTGGCGCAGTGGTTAGGCGATTGATAGCTGCGCTACATGTCGGGGGTTCGATTCCCGCACGGCACAAATATTTGTTTGACCTACAAGTAGTTGTTTCGGGTTTGACTGTTTGTGTGTATGAGTTTAAATGTTTATAAACGCACCCGCGACACAGGAGGAAATCTTAAAGTGGGGCAACGTTTATTTTGATAAATTTTTGTTTTTAGTTTGATCAGATCCGACCAAAATGCCGTGTTCATGGCATGATTTCTGATGAAGCCGTACGGAAGGATGGGTCTGAGAAGTTGTGTTGCCGGTGGGTGCCGGGTGCGATGCACCAAATGTTCTGTCGGGAGTTTGGTCGTGGAGGGTCTCCAGATCAATCTTCCTTTGGCGCAACATCGTTGGTAGTGTTGTTGGATAGAGTCTTAATAAACCAGCGCGCTTTACCATCAACGATTGCATCAGTGCTTACCATCAGGCATTATAAAAAAAAACAAAATGAATCTCCTAAAAGGTTAATCAGACGACTAGATCTTTTTTTGTTTTTTTTTTATACACGGTAAGTCCTTAAAATTAGTTTGGTACGGTAGTTTTGAAAACTACACGAACGTTTATAATTTAATGTAGGGAACAGAAAAGGTTAAAATATTACTTAATTTGTGGTCCTAAGTTAAAAAGCCTTTTATAAAACTTTCACATCTATTAAAAAGTAGGCACTGTAGGCACTGGTTTTGCCAAGTCATCTTTGAATATAAATGAAGCTTTACTTTATAACTTAAACACACCGAATCTTTTTACTTAACTTGATAAAAAAGGTACATTTTATAAGCGAATTGTGGTGGTTACTGGAAATGAAAATAGCACATTTTCCTTTTTATCTAAAAAGGTCCTATTTGTTTTTACTTTGAGACATTTTCTTTGGCACTTGTCCTTTTGGTCTGACCGTCTTTAAGTGTGGTAGAGGGCTTTATGTAATTTTGTTTTAATAAAACATTCCGGAGTGCCACACCTCAAGTCTTCCCGTTTCACAAATCTGTTATACTATTTTTTTTAATCATAAACTAGTTATTGCAATTCTTCGGCCTATGTCGGTTACTCTCGTTCTTCTGCGGATCTCCTCATTTCTGATTCGATCGCGCAGTGAAACCCCAAGCATAGCCCTCTCCATTGCCCTTTGAGTGACTTTGAGCCTTCTTATAAGGCCCATTGTTAGCGACCACGTCTCAATTCCATAAGTCATCACTGGCAACACACACTGGTCGAAGACTTTTGTCTGAGACACTGCGGTATTTCGGAAGAGAAGATTTTACGTAGCGAAGAATTGCAACAATAAAGTGGCAGTAGGCTGGACACATTGCCCGTAGGACCGATGCCCGATGGGGCCGACGGGTTCTCGAATGGCGACCACGCACCGGAAGACGTAGCGTGGGTAGGCCTCCGACAAGGTGGACCAACGACCTGATGAAGGTCGCGAGAAACCGCTGGATGCGGGAGGCGCAGGACCGGTCATCGTGGAGAACCTTGGGGGAGGTCTATGTTCAGCAGTGGACGTCTTTCGGCTGAAATGATGATGATAATGATGAAACTAGTGCTTGACCGCAATCCTGCCTGATGGTAAGCAGTGATGTAATCGTTGAAGGTAAAGCGCGCTAGTTTATTCAGAGCCTGTTCACTCTAGCCTTGAAGATACTTAAATTTTAGTCCGACGGAAACACCTCCACTGGCAAATTGTTCATGTACGCTTTATAAAGCTACGTAGTTGCTTGTTTTTTGTACGTAGAAAGATACCAAACTTTCCGCAAAGTATAAAATAAAGATCATTTTTCAAATCGAAAATCGAATTTGCAATTCCGCGAAAAAAAATGTTCTAAAGCTTTTTTAAGGGAGCGCTCATTTGAATATTCTTAATTCAAAAGTTAGGCAGACGTGTTAAGGAATCACCGAGTCACTGGTTGTGTTTAAAAATGGCGCCGAATATTTTTGTCGCTCGATTGAAAATTCGTTTCAATCTAACGAACGCCACCGCAGTCAACACAAAAATTAAATTGATGTGGAAATGCAAACGTATATTTCTATTTAACGGGAAGCATATCGTGTTATACTTTTTTATACTTGTGTGATTATTCGAGTGTATTTTTAATCAGTATTTTAGTTTATTAATTACCTGTTAGTTGCGGCTTGAGGTTTCACCCGCATAAGGTTCAAAAGGCAAGTCATCCATACAAACTTTTGAGTCTATAATATCGGTTGGATTAATAATTTAATTTTAAGCAAACAAATGTACGGACGACAGCAGGTCAAACTGCCCCAAACTGTCAGATATTTCCAATCAACCTTGAGCCTTCATACTTTAGAGATAAAGTTGAAAATCTAGTAAGGAAATCTGACAGTTTGTAAGAGCTTGATATGCTGTCGTCTGTACTAAAGCAGATTAAATTCCGTAGGCATTTAGCTGCCAGGAGCAGCACATGTTGGAGAAGTGCTCAGCTTAAGCAGGGCTACACTGTGACCTCATCGTAGCAATTGGCGGCAGCGATTTCTAGCTTCTGGCCGTCGTCGTTCAATCGATGGTCGAGAGTTCCTACTCTCGACCATCGATTGAACGACGACGGCCTTGCCGACGGATTGGCGCATGGGCCGAAATTGCCATCATTTACGAGTATGTTATGTCTGCAAAAGTAGTGCCCAAGCGGGAGAGAAAAGCCACATCTCTTTCCACGAGACATGCTCCTGATGCCCGAGAAGGGTGCGTCTGTCGTCTGAACGGGAGACCGGCCCGAGTTGGCACCGCAGTGTTTTACGTATGCCTTTCAAGAGTCGAGGTGACCGTTGTGGGAATGGCTGCACGGGGAGGTGGACTCCGCAGAGTAACAAAAGGCTGAGGCCTGTCGACAAAGCGGCCAATGTTTACAAGAATCGCGCACTCTCGGCTATAGGTAGTGAAACACAGCAGTGGTTTTAGGCAGTGAGAGTCCAGCATAACCTGTCACCCCCACGGTTGAGGGAGTCTATGAGATATATCCATGTTCATGTTGAATATTTTTTTGCTTCCACTGCGAAACAAAAAGAAAAAATGGTATATTATAAGTGAGTAGTTAAAATTTTCCCGACCTACATACTCTAACCTAATCTAAACGCTGCAGATGCAGACATACAGCCTGTATCTGCAACTAAACAAATGTTTTCACAACGTCTCCATTGTTCAGATTCGTCTGCGGTGACACTAATTTATGTTTGAAACTCCTATTTTGAATGGTTTAACCCAAGGAACTTCTATCTAAACTGGAATGTGAACTATTGATCAAAACGCGGTCCGAGGGAGATAGCTTCACAGTAGTCCTGTGTCCTTGTCGTGTAGGGTGACTATTATAATGGAATTTATAAGGAATGTACGTAATTTCTTTTTCACTTATATTACCTGAGTTTTAATGAATATTTAGGCATAGATGCGAACTTTTTAAATTCATTAATGAATTTTAAAAATGGATGAATAAATTGGTGATGTACGGACGAATGCAGGTCAATCTATCTGAAACTGTACTTTCAGATAAATAAAATATCTACAAGAAAGCAAAATTTAATGCCATTGTAAATACCCAATAAAAGTCACTTACTTATTATGCACACAATGAATAAGTGCACATTTATTAATTATTCCGAATTTTATGGTTAATACAAAATAACTTGTATATGATTACCGCAAAACCTTACTTAAAGAATGATATTCCGCATCCAGAGTATGACTCACTATTGCAGACATTAATGGCACCCTTTTTCACCATCTTTTTTCTAATCGAAATTGTTGGTTTCAAAATTACAAAAAATAAATTCGGGTAACACTTAGAAAGAGACAGCGGGCTACTGGGATGCTTTCTCCCTTGGACCATGTTCTCTTCAAATAAAGTTTTATTTCCGTTCGATCTTATTGCTCTTGCGATAGAGCCTTCTTTTAAATAAGATACTTATGAAAGTTCACATTCCAGTTTAGATAGAATTTCCTTGGTTAAACCATACATTCATTTCGTTGTTTTTTAAATGTCATAGTTAGTACATATGTGCAGGATGACTTATACGAAAACGACAAGAAAATGGCCCCGATTCCCTTGTTGACAAACTAAATTAAATTTAAGTTCAGTGCATCCTTTTCTTTCTATTTCATGAAGAAAAGGACAGAAGATAAAATGTCAGTTTAGACCTGTCAAATTAGTGCGCTCCTTAAGTAAACTCGCGTATTTTTAGTCGCCATGTTTATAATTGCGTCTAAACTGTCTATGGAGTATCTTAATTTGACAGGATTAAATGTTATCTTCTATCCTTTTCTTAACGAAATGGAAAGAAAAAAAAATGCACTTACTTTTTCTTTCCATTTCTTTAACAACAGAATCGGCGCCAATATCTGCATAAATTTGCAAAATAAAAAATGTTTTTGTACCTTTTATATATTATTCTCAGTATTAACACAGTCTAAAAATCATACAGTCGTCCAACGAAGACGTCTAGACAGCTAGAGCAATCGTGCAGAGTGTGAGGGACGAGACGCGAGTAAGCGGCACCCGAGCTGCAAACAAAACGATGTTTGTAGCTCGGTATCTATCATTAAGGGCTAACACGTGTTTGTTTTTTTATTTTTTGTTTCACAATTTGATATGAGTGTCAATTTTGAGTATAATTGGGGTGCTTGTAACAAAGAAGCTATCCTTTTTGACGTCCAAAATGGCGGACGTCATTTTTTTATAATTTAATATGGGTGTCAATTTTAAGTAAATATAATTGTGGAAGCATCACAGTTACGAAAAAGCTATCCTTTCTGAAATCCAAGATGGCGGACGTCAATTTAAATATATATTAATATGATATGGGTGTTAATCCCGAGGTCGATTGGGGTGCTGGTTACGAAAATACCATCTAAATAACTTAAATCTGTCTCGAGTTGTTCCCTTAGTAAAAATAGCAAATTAATTAAATGCTTATAATACAGCTATCGATGTTGATCAGCAATAAATAAATAATTTCATAAATATTGTTTATTTGTGATAACCCTGGCCGATGCGTTACGGTCTTGACGATGTCGGCATTTTATACGAGATCAAACCACCCTAATACTGATGATTTTTATACTGTGGTATTAGGGTGATTGACTAAAACAACTAATTAGTCCATCAGACAGATTTCCAAAAAATTGATAAATATAAAAGGCATCAAAGATCAGGAGTGGTGGCTGGTAACGTCACTGGTCGCTAAAAAGTGTACCGTCCAGTGACACGAGTTTTCAACGCGCTATGTCGTCTTCATTTTTTGTTTATATGAAAAAAGAAAAAATTAGACACGGGTGTTTTTTTAAATCTGTCTGACGGGCTAATTAGTTTTTTTTAGTCAAATACCCTATTATCGAAAATATTTTGCCTACAAAAACTTACGTCTTTTTGCCATGGTAGGAAATATTTTTTATCCAGCAAAAAGTTCTTCACCGTCATCAAACGAAGGAGGGAAGGATTTTTAATCCCATCTCACCGTATTTGGAAGTTATTTGAAAAAAAATCGCCTGCGGTAGACTACTACGATACCTACTAGGTGCGCATAATTACGGAAGAGATTTATCTTGATATTGGCAAGCAACGCGACGTATAATTATTGACCCACATACATACGGAGTGCGGTGACATTTTATGATTCGAATTTAAATATAAGAAACCAATTTGATTTTTTCAATTATTTGTGATTTTTCATTTATATATTTACCTAATATTTATGTACGCGTATTATTACTAGTTAAAACTAAAAATCTATACATATATTTACGCAAAAATAAATATAGTTTAAAAAACTAAAAAAAAAAACATGCTTTTAAAAAATATCAAACTAGCCAGCTAGCTAGTGAGGCGCTTTGTACCATAATTTATGTATTTTAAGCGCCTCACGCTTTTTTAAAAATTATTTTCAACTTTTTAGTTCAATATCCTTAAAAAAAAAAAAACGAACGAACGTATTGAAAACGCCGCTCACTCGTAGTCCAAACAGTTAGAGACGGACAAACAAACAAGCAAACAAGCAAGCAAACATACAAGTGAAGCTAATAAAAAGCATGCAAAAAAAAATTAAGAATAATCTAGCTCATTGGGCATCAAAAAATTTATCCACATCGCTTTCAGTGGGATAAGTGCCTAAAAGGCTGACAGCATTTGCTACATTGCATGGCAAAGCTCATTTTTTGGGCTAAAAATAAACCAGCCCTCTGGTCACGTAAAAAATCAGCTAACCGCTTGTCCCGCTGTCCCGAAAAAATCGATGAGCACTCGGACGCCAAGTTCCTAGTGTTTCAACCCCAAACGGCTCAAACACATAGCTGCCAATGATGTTGTTATATTTGCTCCGTTTGAGGTTTTCTACTCCTGCAGCAGCCGCACCAGCACAGCCCACTGTGCTTGGAAGATGGGATGGTGCGAGGGTGTCGACACAGGTAGGGCATCTCACACCAATATACCAACAATCGATAAAGTATTATATTTTGAGTTGAAAACCTTTCAATATTGTTTAGTACCATCGAATGAATTTGTGCGCTTGGTTTTGAAATACCCTAAAAAGGTTTAGGTAATTTAAAAGAAAATTCACCACAGAGTATTTGGGGGGCGAAAAAGATTATGTAAAAAAATATTAACCGCTCGGACGGAATAACTAGAAACTATGTAGGTAATACTTGAAACAAAAATAAATAGTATGTGTTTTAAGCTTTTAAGGGTTTTTCCGAAATATTCTCTTACCGGGGTGGGAAAGAGTAATAAAGTTTAATGGGTGGATTTTACTGCTTGCTTCCAGTATTTATTTCCATCTTTATTTTTATTTTTTCCATCTTTATCTAGTTTAGGTAAAAGACTTCCTGACTGAACGTTCCCTCCGAGTTGTTGTCGACGGATGCTCATCGGAGCCCATGTCGACCAATGCCGGTGTTCGTCAGGGGTCTGTTCTCTCTGCAACTCTGTTCCTGCTGCATATTAACGATCTATTGATGCCCGGTATCTATGAGTATGCAGATGACAACACAGTTGTGGAGAGATACCTGCCGGAAGCTCGGGCTAGTAAGGAAACAATCCGGTCCGAAAGAGAGGCTATGGTAGAGCGTACGACTGCTGCACTACAGGCAGTCTCCGAATGTAATCTTGTAGCATGCAATGCCGCCAAAACACACCGTGTCTTTTCACCGCCAAAAGGAGCCCGTTCACCTTGGCTCCTACTTTTCAGAATGTATCCTTGAAGTGCACCAACCGCCTTCAGCTTTTGGGAGTAGAGATTTCCTCGAACCTTAACTTTGGGCGCTTCATTGAGTCCAAGGCCAAGGTGGCTGCCAAAAAACTTGGCGTTATCGCAAAGGTCTGGCGGTACTTCACATCGGAGCAGCTTCTAATGTTGTACAAAGCACAGGTCCGCTCGTGTGTGGGGTACTGCAGCCACATTTGGGCTGGTGCGAAATGTCATCTGGCTACTTTGGATTTAGTGGAGAGGCGTGCGAAGAGGCTGATTGGCGACCCAGACTTAACTCGAAACGGTCTCCAAAACCTGGAGCACAGGCGTAGAATAGCCAGCCTTTCGGTCTTCTATAGGATGCATTCTGGTGAGTGTGCAAGGGAATTGCATGATTTAATTCCCCCATCTCCGTTCCACCATCGGACGACCCGTCGTACGGCGAGTTTCCACCCTTACGTTGTTGACACCATTGCGATCCGGACGAAGCGTTTCGCTTCCTCTTTTATACCGCGTACATCGAGGGGCTGGAACAATTTGCCAGCGACGGTGTTTCCGTCATATTACAATTTGAGTGTCTTAAAGGCTAGAGTGAATAGGCTCTTAATAAACTAGCGCGCTTTACCACCAATGATTGCATCACTGCTTACCATCAGGCAGGATTGCGGTCAAGCGCTAGTTTATAACTTATAAAAAAAAAAAAACTAGAAAATGTTGAAACATACCAAACATTTTTTTTTTAAATCGATGCCTGTCGTGATAATAGAGGCAACAAGGTTTATTTCAAAAATATTATTAATTTGTTTTATGAACTTTAAAATTAGCCTGAAATAAATAAACGATACAAATTGTAAACAAACATTTTCGAATTTTTTAGAGTAAAGTACGAAATCCACTAGCGTATAGTCCCGGGCAAAGTACAAAAAATTTCAAAGTTGACGTTGGTCTGTATGTTAGATTTCATGCCTAAACTATCAAAAGGTTTCGATGAAATTTGTCGTATAACGACAAGAAATCTAAAGAAAATTAAAGACAAGAAGAAATAAATTTTAAATTGTATTAAAAAAAATAATATACAATAAATATAATAGAGAGATAAGGAGTGTAAATTAGAGTGATTTAATTGAGTAGTAGATGTGGAAGTATTTTATAATAATAATCATTTAATTCAAGTTTCACTGACTCATACATAAACAATTAATACACACATAGTCACATTACACATACAACACTCAAATCAAAAATGTCAATACATTAAAAAAAAAATGTTACAATATCAAATCAAAACATTATTAAATAAAACAATAAAAAGTCATAATTACAATTGAGTCACATCAGCCAACCACATGCCGCTTACAACAGTGGGAGATGATGGAACAATCAAATCTTACCGCAAGCGCGGCCAACAAGCTGTTTGCGCTCCCCCGCACTCGCCGCACCAGTGACGCACTCCTCTTGCGCATAGTGGCGTGGAAGCAATCCACGCGCGCTTCCGCAAACATAGCCGACGCACTGCAATAGCGGGGGAGCGCCAACAACATCCTGAACGCGTTGTTGAACTGAACACGAAGGGCGCTGTAAGACCGTTGCGTATAGTCAGTTCACAAGCTGCACGTGTACAGTGTAGTGCAGTAGGCTCAAAAAAGCGTTATTTTTACATCATTAGAGCACCGAGCAAACCTGCGGATAACCATGTTCGCTCTGACCGACAGCGCCCTCCGTTCCCGCTCAATGTCTGCATCATCCTTCAAGGTAGAAGTCACGAAATGCCCCAAATATTTAAAAATCTCCACCCTTTGCAAGGGAGAGCCAATCAACTTTATTGGAGGCATTTCTAAAACTTTCCTGGGCCCACCCTGAAACACCATGCACTTACTTTTCCTCACGTTATATAGCAGTCCGTTATCGGCTGCATATTCCTCACACACACTCAACAGCTTTCTGAGTCCACAGACAGAGGCGCTCAGCAGCACCATATCGTCCGCGTAGCTGATGTTATTAAAACAGACGCCGTCAATGTAACAACCGACATGCCGCTCACTGAGCGTCTCAATCAATCCATTCACATACAGGTTGAAAATGGAAGGAGAGCTCAACCCCCCCTGCCTCACCCCACATTCCAACCTATAAGGGTCCGACAGCGTGCCCGCCCACTTTACATTGTTTACCTGGTTACCGTACCAATACTTAAAAATGTTAATTAACTCCCACGGTAACTGAGATGACCTCATCTTCTCCCACAAGATATTATATGAGACCAGGTCAAAAGCTTTGGACAGGTCAAGGAAGCAAGCGTACACAGATGTTTTTCTTTGGGTATAGTATCTGACAGCACTCTTAAAACACAATATTGCGGCTTCTGTAGACAGTCCCGGACGAAACCCGAATTGGTTGTCGTGTAACTTAATGTATTTATTTAATTGTGTATTAAGAATGCTGTCAAACACTTTTGCAACTATGGTAGCAAGAGAAATCGGTCTGTAGTTAGATACATCTGACAAGTCCCCTGCTTTGTTTTTTTACCACAGGCAGCACAATAGTTTTCAACATGTCAGCAGGCAAGTATGAGTGCGAAATACAAAAGTTGTAGAACATAGACAACACCCTGAATATATGAGGTCCAGCATGCTCTATATGCTCCACTCCCAATCCGTCATGACCAGGAGACTTCCCATTGGAAATCAATTTTACCGCCATTGACACATCCCTAGCTGAGATTTTAGTATCAACATACTTTTCACTCACACCCCCCACCCCCTCCGGTGACGAGGATGATCCCAATGGTGACCTTACAATAAAACTATTTTTAAATGTGTTGGCTATACCCTTCAAATCACTCGTCCCGTCAACAGTCACAGGAAGACCAGGGCGCATTCTGGACCGGTTCGTACTTTCCCAGAACCCTTTGAAATCCTTCGAGCTATGCTTAGCTATACACATGCTTATATATATGCTTTTATGATCAAGAAAGCTGGACTAAGGGGACGTGGAGGGCAGCTGCAACAGGACGGCGATGGCGGGCGACAGCCACTAAGTGACTGTCATAGCCAGCCGACAGGCAGAATGTTGATCTGGTACAGGTTGGGCTCAGCGTCCAGGCAGCAGAGGTTCAGCAACCAGGATCTTTACAGGTCTAGGAGACTTAAGTCTCTATAATGCGTCTTTTTACAGGAAACCAAACTTGAAGTAACCATCGCTTTGCGGGAATTTATAATGAAGTCTCGCAGAACGTCTTTAACATGAAATTTGACAAACTTTAGTGGCTAAAAAATGTGTAATTTGCAGCAGCTTGCACGTTTAGTCAGCTAAAAAATAACAATCCATCAAGAATTTAAAAGAGATGTTGTCATGGTGACGTAAATACACAACGTTATAAACAGCATTGTCAAAAACTGTCATAATATAATAATTGTTTTTTGTTCAATTTGCCAGTGCATTACACTGAGCAGGCAAAGGTATCTCAGACCATGATATCCTCGTCTTGAATTATATATTGTCTTCTTTTGTAACTTATCCTAAACTTATCCTGACTAATCTAACTCCTATCCTATCTCCTTTCGTTTCCCGCCTCAGACCGACAAGGAGGAAGTTTAGGTGAGGTCATGATGTGGCCACTATGCTACAATATTTCACTGTTCTTTATAAATTATTCACTGAATGCACTTTTTACTACATAAATCACGCGCTTTTATTTAGTAAACAATACTATAAATAATTTTAAAAGTCCAATGAAAAATGAGCGTGACACTCATCTTGACATTCCCGCCAAAACTCTCATAATATAATAAATATTGTGACAATTCAACTTCAACTCCTCAATGGCCTCTGTGGTTAGATACCATATTTTACCAATAACACGAGTAACAAATTATAGAAAACCTTTAAAAAAAATATTTCACAATAATGGCGGATATCGCCAATGACAGTTGAAAAAACGGCCGGGTGAGCCGCCTACGAGGAGTTTTTTTTTCTTTTAAATATTATAAAGTAGTGTTTGACTGCAATCCCGCCTGATGGTAAGCAGTGATGCAATCGTTGATGGTAAAGCGCACTAGTTTATTAAGCCTATTCACTTAAAAAACTAAGGAATAAGAAGGATGACGGCAGTTGAGCGAGGTGATGCAATGTTAATCCCAAGACTAACACGACCAAACGAAGCTGCGCTAGAGGGAGATTGATCTGAAGACTCTGCACGCCACACATCGCAACACAACTGCTCAGACCCGTCCTCCGAAGGACTTCACCAGACATCATGCCGGAACACGTCGAATCGCTTGGCGGCAAGACTTTGTCTGGTGGGTGGTAACTTCTGCCGGCAGCCGATGTTATGGCCTACCACCGAGAACCGAGATTTGATGCAAAGCCATGATGTGGCGACTATGCTGCGATATTTCAATGTTTTTTTATGAATTATTCACTAAATGCACTTTTTACTACATAAATCACGCGCTTTTATTTAGTAAACGACACTATAAATAATTTAAAAGTCTAATGAAAAATGAGCGTGACATTCATCTTAGCTTTCCCGTCAAAAAACCTATTGTGTCACAATAGGTTTTTTTTGTTTTTTTAATCTTAAATTATATTGTATTAAAAAGTTTTGTTTTTAAAAGGTGAAATTATTACCAACCAGCGTGGGTACAGTTCTTATTGTTGAGATATCATTAAGTTGACGGACTTAGCGTTGGGTCTGTGGTCTGATACTGGATGAGTATCCAATTCTACTGTCGTAAAAGATAATCAGAACAGCGCCTAAAAGTAATGGGGTGATTATTCTGTCCTGCAGAAATGAATGCAAATAGGTATATTACATTAGAAATAGATGCCATCCTGGGGAAGGATATACTTTTTATAACGGTAGCACTTTCCCGTGGGTTAATTTTGGACATCCACGCGGGCGGAGCTGCGGGCAGAAGCTAGTTATATGTATTATACCAGTTATTGTATGCTCAACCAATTTGTACCTCCGTAAAGTGACATTAAATATAAATGTCCTATATATATAGCCCTCAGTACATAATACAAGTAAACACACTATACAAGAGAACAGCTTAGTTACACGTGCTACCGATACGTGTGCAAAAAGCTATACAGTGCCATTTGACAAGTGTTCATAGGTAGGGGGGAGTGGGGGGTAGGGTCACTGGGTTACCACGATAAACATCATTTACGATGTTGAAATTGCCTCAGATATCTGCTTTCTCGGCGAAATGCTATAAGGTCAATATCGTACCCAAGATATTCGCCTCGAGCGATTTTATGGCAATGACCCCCGATATTGCATCCAGGGAATATTAGTGCCTACTAGCCTTGATCCGGCAACTGCCGTCTTTTACCATCTTTTTCCAATATCCGTTAATATTGGGTGGCTGGTAACAACTTTTAGTTTGTTAGAATCACTTTCCTCGATGTTTTCTTGCGGCGTTACGAACTTGCCCGACTATTTTGGGCGGGCGAGTGGGCAATACTTAGAATATTTCGTACATTAGTTTGTGACATCGTTTCGTGTAATGGCAGGGACGTTTACGTATATTTTGATAATAGTTATTAAATTTCTCTGCGATTTAGGTAGGGGGAAAGTGGAACAGTTGTGTGTTTGCAATATTATTATGCTGGTTTAGTGTTTCGATAACACTACACTAAAGATTGCCGACATAAACGATCTTATCTCATGTTCACTGAATGATTTTGGAACATTACATGTGCTACGATTTCAATTTGTAAATGTTCTATGACATGGATTTTAATTAATGGTATTATGCACTGTTTAATAACTACACTACCAGTAACACTACTACTACTTGTTCTATTATTTATTTAGTGTACATAATAAAGGGTTTTATATTCGAGTCTATTTTATCAAATTGCGATGTTGTAATGGCAGCGTATGTTAAAATAGTTATGTATGCCACTGACGAGCAATGATAGCTATTGTAATATGAGTAATAGTTTGTGCCACGAAGCGAAGCACAATCAGCATGAGTAATACAATAGCTGTTTGCGACAGTGGCATACAAGACTTTTTCTACGACTTTGAAATAAACAAATACAAAAAACTGTCAACTTTATTAGGAATTATTGTTGTTATAATCTCACAAGGAAGGTAGGTCCAACTTCGTGAAAGAGGTGTCTCGGCGAATCCAGCTCGGTTGGGCAGCGTTCGGGAAGCTACGCTACATATTCTCGTCGTCCAAGATACCACAGTGTCTCAAGACTAAAGTCTTTGACCAGTGTGTGTTGCCGTGATGACTTACGGAACTGAAACGTGGTCGCTCACAATGGGCCTCATACGAAGGCTCAGAGTCACATAAAGCGCAATGGAAAGAGCTATGCTAGGAGTTTCTCTGCGTGTTCGAATCAGAAATGAGGAGATCCGCAGAAGAACCAAAGTCACCGACATAGCTCTGCGAGTCACATTGCTCGTAGAACCGATGGCCGATGGGGCAGTAAGGTTCTGGAGTGGCGGCCACGTACTGGAAGACGCAGCGTAGGGAGGCCCCCAACAAGGTGGACTGATGACCTGGTGAAGGTCGCGGGAAGCCGATGGATGCGGGCAGTACAAGACCGGTCAGCGTGGAAAGCCTTGGGGGAGGCCTTTGTCCAGCAGTGGACATCTATAGGCTGAAGAAGAAGAAGAAGAAGAATCCCACAAATGAAAGACAAAGGCAATTCATCCATACAACATGCAATTTTAGTCGTGACACAAATACGCGCGCTTTTTGTCATAATCATATGTTGATTTTTTGATGCCATAGCTATAAAAAAATTAAAAAGTTTCATTGTAGTACGGTTTCCCCGTGTGGAAATGGTCATTGAACATGACTTGGCAGGAATGAGTACTATTGAAATATGACTTTTGGTTATGTATTAAGCAAGTTACCAAATGGTCGTAGAAAAAAACAATACACTACCACCAACACTAGTACTACTTGTTCTGTTATTTATACGGTGTACATAATAAACAGTCTTATATTCTATTCTACAAAATAGCAATAGTGTAATGGCAGCCTAAGTATGTTAAAAAAGCAATTAATCATTGTTACTGATGTTTATTTTCCGCCAAGTTTCTAGCACGAGTTTACCGGCTATCATATTCTCGGTCCAAGGCACTGTGAAATTATTCGGGAAAATTCTAGCCTCCACACTGATTAATTGTGATATGCAGTGCTTCACTAAGGCTATGGTTGCCTTGAAACTCACTTGCCTAAAATCAGATCTAGCCGATAATCCATTTTCTCAGATACCGTATATGGGCCGCTTTGCAGGGTAGTACTGAGCAATTTACTTAATATTTCCAATCATGCTACGGAGCGTGCGCGTCTGCTGGCTGTTGATAAATATGATTCATATACTGCGCGCCGTCGAAAATAGACCCTTTGTTTGATGACAAAAATTTCCACCTCGCTGCTTCCCTGCGATCAGAAGCATTGTTATTCTCCTCTTCGCTGTCACTGTGGTGGAGTTGTCAACAGCCTTGGACACCACGGCCTGTCTTCAACACATTTTCACAGCCAAAGCGCTGGTCGCATAGCGCGGCACACAAATAATAACGACGTCATTGCGCCGCGTCGCGACGTCATTGCATCATTAACGCGACATGGACCAACGCGTCATACTGACGTCACCCGTATTCTACATCTTGCAAGCAGAGTTTACCGTGCAATTAGTATACACACAACTTCCCAACTTCAACCATTGGGCAGGTGCCCGCCAGACATAACACCAGTCTGGTCGGAGGATCCTCCCTTTTTTATGGAGGATGAGTGAACTCCCTGTTCCTCGTGCCATCATATTTCCATGGAAGCTGAGCATTCCTTTAGTGAGGGTTGCAACATTATTATGTTGATACTCTAGCGATCTAATGTTGGGGTGCTACGCTGATGCTGCTGCTGCGACTGCGGAAAATCTTAAGAGGCGTACCTTGTTGATAATTATATTTTTGAGCCGTTTGAGATTAAAACCATTAGGCCATGGAATCCGAGGGCCTGTGGTATTTTTGAAAGCGGGCCCAAATGCGGGGTTTAATATGGGCCAGAGGCTAAGCATTGCCACATAATGTGGCAATGCCACAATTCTCTTGGGTACATTACCGTGCCACTAATATTTATTTAGTTTTTGAATACTTTTGATTAAGTTAGGACATAATTGTTATTTTAGTGTTAGTTACAACTTAGTTAACTACATCATTATATTGGAGATTAGAATGCAAGATCTATCATCTTCATTGTTCATTTCAGAAAAAGAGGTTTTGATAGAATAAAACAAAATGTACCCTTTGATAGAAATAGTTATTTGTTATACAAGAGTGCAAAGTTGCTTTTTAACCGCGTGTTCAATTTTGATGACCGAGCAAGCGAAGGATTCAAAATTAGAATCCTGAGCGTTAGCGAGGGAATCAAAAGGACACGAGGTGAAAAATCTTTGCACTCGAGTGCAACACGTAACTTTTCATTCCACCTCAGCGAGGAAATGACTAAATGCAATAAAAAAATGTTTACAATCACAAGATAGGTACACTTTTATTTCAGTTTAGGTATTAATTACTACATTATGACAGGTAAGTATTACAGAATAATCTTTAAATTATAATAAAATAATACTAAAGTATAATTAAGAAAATTTTAAAGTAACGTTGCAACAGTTATTTAAATTGAGTGTAATATTTTTGTTTGGTACTGTAATATTGGTGTTAGTCACTTGTGTACTGTTTTTCGGTAAACTGTCTGTCATACTTAATAGTTGTACCGATTCATCGGATTCCCTTGGCGTGAATGTTAGAGAGAGAGGGAGATGGTTAGGTGTTTCATAACGGCTTATTTTTGATGTAGAAGGGCCAGTCCAAGTTTCCGATTGAGGCTCTTTCAGTGTAATGGCTCCTACGATGCCTTCACATATTTTAAACTTATTTTGGATGGAATCCTCTATGTATCCCTCTACAACTGCATTGGTCTTCCAGCCTCCGTGGCGCTTAAGGGACAGGAGATCAGCTCCGGAATCAGCCAAAAGTGTGGCTGAAGTTCGTCGGAAACAATGACCCGTGTACAACAGGGGTTCTGGAAGTTCAAGAAATGTTGCTATTTCTCGTGGGATACTGCCAATTTTATTAGTACCCATAGGCTGTCTAACACACTTTCCATTGCGATACTGTAGAAAAAAACGATTGATTGGAGTGTGAGGCGGCCGTAAGGCTTGATATTTCTCAACAATCGTTACGTATTCCTTGCGAATGACAAAGTTGCGGTCTCTTTTTGTCTTTGTATTAGGTAAATTAATTAATAGTAAGTCATCTGAATGTTTCTCAATATTTTTGACATTAAGTTGTGTTAGTTCATTAGTTCGACATGCTCCGTTTATTCCAACAATAAGAACAACCTGCAATGTAAAGAGTATTGTAGTAGATAAATGAATAAAATTTATATGAACGCATAATTATGCCTATCAACATTTACTAAGTATACTATTTAATTGAGATTATTATATGTACTTAAGTAGATACTGAATGTGCAACTGACTTACTTTTGCCGCCAAATATACGGAATCGGGTGCTTCGTTAAGAAACTTTTCAATATCAGATACTGTGAAAACCTTCGATTTTTTTGGATGATGACCAGATGAGGCTCTTTTTAAAAATGCTACTAATTTAGGATAGGTATCGATATGTATGTCTTTTTTCATCTTTATTGTTGCTTTTAGCATCGAATACGTACTCCATAGAGTGCTTGCTTTCTTGTTCTCGGATAATTATATAAAATATGCCAGCAAAACGTTTTCTGAGAAAGTTTTGGCTCCTTTTGCTAGTCGCCACGTGTTGAACATATGGTACTGTTTTAAATACTTCTCGCGTGATTGTTGAGGTAGAAAGCTGATTTGCGCATTATTAACAGTTTCAGTCAATTCTGTTGGCGTCAAACAAACTTCCTCGTCGCTAGAATCACTCATTTTAGTTTTTCACTTGTTTTCAAGTTTCTTTTTTTTAATATAAGGTTTAACAATGACGTGAAAAAATGCCGCGTAAAGAACCGCGTACAAAGAAAATTGAAAAAAGAACACCAAGAAGGTTCCGAGTCTGAGTTTTTAACAAATTAAAAAAAAGTTGTATGATATATTCGGCACCATAGAGGTAACAGTAAATAGGTTTAATGTTTTTTTTTTATTTACAAACTTAGTGCACACGATGTTCTAAATTCAATTTACTTTATCCTCTAGAGAATAAAAACGGCTTTTCCAGTCAGATATTGAAGATTAAAAATACTCTTTCCGAGATGGTGGGATGAAAAAGTATTTTACACAATCGTTGCTTGTCATGAATTGTCATAGTGATTTATGCTAACAGTGATTCTTATTTATTGAAGACAATATTTTAATTTTTATTACTACAATGTCATTATTCAATCTTAATATTTTAAATTTAAAAAACAGTCTGCCGAATGTAAGTATTAACTGTAATAAATACAACAACTGTAGCATATATGAATATTATCAAAATTACAATGGGGAGGTATCACGACCAATGGTTGTGTCCTTGGCAGCCGAGCTTGAGGTCTTACATAAATTGGACAAGCAATAAAAATCAGATAAAGGGTAACAGGACGAGAGGTAAACGATTGTTTAATAGATCATTTCGGTTCTTACGATCTTGAGGTGTGACCGTATTCTGAATATATAGAAGACGTTCTCAATGAAAGGGCTAATAGACTTAGCAAATGCTGCAAGTAATGATGGCCCAGAGGTAACTTAGTAGAGAGTCACGTAGCAAGCGCTTTATATTAAGATAAGTGTTTTTTTCTCACAAACTGAGACGGTTGACGCAGTGTCTGATGTATGTTAACGCACCTAAGACACAGGAGAAATCCCTAGAGTGGGCATAGCTTTCTTTAAAAAAATGCTGCTGAGAAAAACACCGTGTGGAGATCGGCAGATCCTACAAACAAAAATACGAAGACATTTGACAGTTAGCAACCTGCAGCGTTGTGGATCAGTTTTGTGTTTTGCCTTAATGCTGAGCTGGACAATTATTCCACTAAATCAAGCTAGATATAATTACTCTACATGTTCTCTTAATAAATTGCTCTTAGAAATTAATCTCCGTGAATTATTCCATCACTTTATTAGCAGACGAAGCGCTGAAAGACTACTATGCAAATTATCAGATTGGAATTGAAACAGTTTTTTTCTATTGAAAGATTTCTTTTACCTTTGCTCAACAGGTTATCTGCTGTAGGAAACTCATTACATCACTGCAACGCTTTTCTGATCTGCTGGTGGTACACAGAGATACTGAGGATAATAATCCCCAAACCCCCTTTCAGTTTACTGATGCCAATATGAAGGTAAACTATGGTTTATATTATTCCGCCACCTACGTTGTTTTGTGTTTTGTAACATCACTGTCAGGTTGTAAGTTTGTAGCGGTACCTACAAACGCCACAAAATCAACAACGCGTCATACTGACGTCACACGAATTCTACATCTCGCAATCAGAGTTTACCGAGCAACTAGCATATATACAACTTCCCAATTTCAAGCATTGGGCAAAGTGCCCGCCAGACATAACACCCGTCTGGTCGGAGGATCCTCCCTTTTCTACGGAGGATGAGTGAACTTTACTCCCTGTTCCTCATACCTCCACAGTTAATTTATATTTGGTTTACTACCGTAACGAAAGCATCGCTTTACAAAATTATAATTAACTGGACTCAAATGTCATGATTTCTTGCAATAGTCATTCAATAGGGTAATATGAATTTAGGAAGATGTTTTGTTTATTAATTAATATTTTCCGTACAAATATGAATGTACTGATTTGATTTAATTTTATAATAATTTCTAAAAACTTTTGTAATAATTATATGAGAGCTAAACTATTTTTTGTAAACTTTGTAATTTTGTCATTATGCAAGACAAGTAGTCTTTATGGGTGAAATGTGCCTGTAATAAAATGAATTCTTATTATTATTGTTGGCTGCAAATCATTATAATATAATGATATACAGCGGTGATCTCATCATCATCATCATCATGTCAGCGTTAATCCGCATCGCATCCGAGGCTTTTTCAGTTTTAAAATCTGGGGTCCGCTTTACCAGTCTGCTGATTTGCAGCGGTGATATAAATAATCCCTACTATTATAAATGCGAAAGTAACTCTGTCTGTTATGCTTTCACGTCTAAACCACTGAACTGATTTTATTGAAATTTGGTACAAAGACAGAGTTGAACTTGAGAAATTACATAGGATAGTTTTGCGGAATCAAAACTATCCTATGTAATTTCTCAAGTTCAACTCTGACTTTTGAACAGTTTTCTTGGAAACGCGATATAACCGAACTCCACGCGGGCGAAGCCGCGGGCGGAAAGCTAGTATATTACAATATTTAGATCACCGTGCAATGCAATTTCAAAACAAAACCTGAAAGCGTGAAATAAGCGTGCTGCCACCCGCTTGTAGAGTGTATTTAGGAGGATGTTTAAAATGCGATCCTATTTCTGCGTTAATCTCTATAATTTGAAGAGGTTTATAGTGTGCATGTGTGTTTATACAAATGAGCGACACGCGCCGACGGTAGATGCAACTGCTGCATTGTCGACAGCAGCCGTCTGTGATGACTGCGGTTTGCCGACGGTAGATGCAACTGCAGCATCGTCGACAGCAGCCGTCTTTGATGACTGCGGTTTGCCGTCGGTAGATGCAACTGCAGCATTGTCGACAGCAGCCGTCTTTGATGACTGCGGTTTCTCTGCAGTTGACGCATTTCGGTTATTAGGTCATTTAGGTAAAATTTAAAAATCCAACAAAAGGAGATGTTTCATTTTGGGCCACCACTATGTACGCTATATAGATAAAAAGGAAAAAAATAATAGATTTTCATAAAAATACTACTAAATTAATTTGAATAAAAATACAAGTATATATAATTAATTATTTGAATCGATTTTTAGTGAGATAACCCTTTATTAAGGTAGCCATGACGTTTGATTGGCAACTTTGACAATTCTATTTTCCCGTTGTGTTCGTGTCGAGTGTTGATTTGAGTTGATTGTGTTTATTTAATGGGCCGTATGTTCGGAATTCATGTTTTGTGTTTTTCGCAGTCATATGGTAGATAATATAGATACGATAGCCTTAGATACATGACACGTCAATCAAATGTCACTGTCAAAATCTTATTTCGCTTATTGCTGACCACCATATTTATTGGTAGTTGTGTTGCACTCCTCAGCCGAGTTAAATTGAATCTGTATAAAAACTAAGCCAAAATATAGGAAATTAACATTAAAAACAGGTAATTAAAGCGTAATTATACCTAGCATTAAGTGTACAATGTGCTGGCCCAGGCTCCATATATTTCTGAAACATCTCCTTTAAGCATCGAGTTCCGTAGAAAAAAAGGTTTTTAATAAAGCGTACTTTGTGGCAGTAAACATTTAAATGAAGTTAGATTTAGAATATTGTGACCTGTTAATAATTAAACATAATATTGTGTACTGTGACAATGGGCTAGTCACATATGCCGCAGGACCGACAACCGTTGGGGTAAACGAGTCCTCGAGTGGAGACCGCGTCTCGGCAAACGTAGCGTGGGACGCCCTTGGGCGAGATGGAGCGACGACATCAAAAAGGTGGCTGGTAGTGGCTGGCGGAGAATTGCTCAGGATCGAGCTTGTTGGCGTGCCATGAAGGAGGCCTATGTCCAGCAGTGGACGAGTAGGGGCTGATGATGATGATGAATATTGTGTACGCAACAATTGTTATTCATTATTCATAATAGTTTTAATGGTTATATCAGTGAATAATTTAGTTTATTGCTGACAAGTAACAGTTATTGCAAACTCTAGTTAAAATTCAATGCTAACAGATTTGTTCGCACCATCATTCAAAATATCTATCTCGACAAACCGTAATACGATATGATTTTATTTTGCTAATATGGACCTCCCATATTTTCTGCTAGGATGTTGGCTGATAGGTAACAAAAAAAAACTTTATCGATGATGATTGCGCTGTAAAAGCTATACAGAAATTTGTTCCCTAATGTCACCAGTAGCATCGTGTCTCAGATATATGTCACCAGTAGCATCTTGTCTCAGATATATTACGTCAAAGTACAGTAAAGCGAAGTTATTCAAAATTAAATATAAACAGTTCGGAAAACTCGAAGTCGAAGAAGCATGTCGTCGAAGTCATATCGTTCCTTAGTTAAGTAATGTCGATGCTTGATCGGAGTACAGTAGTATCGAGCTCGAGATATTCCGAACTAAATACCTATTGTTGAAATCAAGTCATCATCTTGGGATACACGATACCCCTTATTAAGTCTGCTTGTCAAAATTTCGGATTTCACCATCATCATTATCATCATTTCAGCCGAAAGGAGGTCTTTGGTGGACATAGGCCTCCACCAAAGACCTCCACCACGACCGGTCCTCCGCCTCCCGCATCCAGCGGTTTCCCGAGACCTCCACTAGGTCGTCGATCCACCTGCTGGGCTTCTGACGACCCTTAACGATTATCAAAGATACGAATATGGTAACCGTGACCAATGGCTTAAAGTGTTTTCCGATGCACGGATTTTGGTTTGTAAAAACTGTCACTAATCCACGAACCGACGTTGGCAAGCGTGGCTTAATCTAATCGATCGATCCATACAGCTATTATTACTTAGCGATGAGCCCTTGTATGTCTTGCATATTGTCACGTGAGTAACGGCCTAGCGTGTTTATTATGCGCCATTTCACGCTTGCCCATTCATTATAAGGATTACTCAGAGGCCCTTCATTCGCAGACATGAAATTGATACGCGGTGCGCGGTACTTAAAAACACGATGCTTAATTAATCACTGAGGTTGAAATGATCAATGCTTAATTAAATTATAATGAGGTGTCGACATCATGGTCCTACCATTAACATGACGTGTTATTTGACGTTAATGTTGAGTGGTAATTTATAAAATTGAAGCGCCATTTTTATAGATATGTGAGGAGGGAATCTACTGACGAATTTGTCGTTTCAATTATTTTAATTACGTTTGCCTGGGGACTTTCTCGTTTGCTGATCGTATCGGTTGATTATATTTATTGGATGCTATAAACGCGATGTTAAGGAAAGTAATTTTCCTGTCAAACATGTCGAGCGTTCAATTCAATATTTTCGTCGTCTTGTATCACCAATCAAAGAGGTCGCAAACTTCTTAGACAATTAACATTGGCTATGAAGTTTGCGACCATTATGGTAACTTTAGTGATGGTGTAGTAGTATGCTTAAAAAGTAAAGGATTTCTTTTAAAGAGTACCGCCGTGTCCTCGTGGCGGAGAGAGGCGGTGATCTCTCGCGTCCAGCCCTGGTCCAGGCCATGGCCCGGACCGAGAGTGAATGGCAAGCCGTCACTTCCTTTGGAGGCGCGTCCTTTCCGAGGTGGAGCGCGTGAGGGAGTAGGAATCTCAGCACCCTCACGATGTTCATCCGGGAGATAATATCGGACTCCCGGCCACCGTAGGCGCTGACTTGCGAGCGGCGACTAGAGGCCACTGGGCAGTTCGCCGCCCGGTAAGGACCAGGTCCGGGATGACAACGCGTTATGTTTCAAGCGCGCCTCAAAGAGATTTCAGCACAACGTGACAGGGTCCACGAAGATCGATGCCTGGGTCAGGGTCGCGGGTTGGTCAAAGGCAAGGTGGAAACAGTGGCCCTGGCGCACAGGCAAGTAAAAGAAAATGGGTGGTTTTAGTCAGTTAAAGTCTGACACGCTCTTCCGCTCTGCCCAGAGCGGGTGAGGTCATTTAATGATTTCCCATCCACACCAAAAAATAAAAAGGTTGAGAGATAGAGTAAATTACTTTGTGTTAAATTTTTTCATTGCCACTGCTCTCCATACGGTGTAGGAAAATATATAGTATAAAAACCAATAAATATAAAATTGGCGTGTCCTAGAACCAAAAATTCCAAGAGATTGACGTCTACCAACTGACACTGGACCCGCGTACTGTATTACGGCTCACTCCATCTCACAGAGCGGGCTTGTTATGCTGTTTTAAACCTTCATGTTCTCCGACATCAAAAGAAATTTTTGTGTCTTTATATATCGACATTTACACTTCTCTTTTCCTCTTAGAATAAAGTTCTGATTTTCTCTTTGTAATGCCAACTGAAATCCTCCCACATTTTTATCTTTCCAAAATTAAGCGGGTCTCTAAGCGACACCCGCGTATTCAACTTGTGTAGGATAGCGAAACGAGCTAAGTTCCAAGTTTTGATAGTCTATTAAATAGTGCCGAGTTCACGGAGTCAGGTCTTAGGAGTTCGAAGGCACCAGCTGCGATATTCTGTATTTTCCTGTTCAGTCTTTAGGTGTCCTGTACATTATTGTCAATTAAAATTGTTTGGTGAACATAGTTTTAATGTCATCCTCAATTATGTACCAACTTTTATATTAGCTAGTTACAGACACTTGTTTAAGAGTACCTAATGTAAGCGTGACCAAACCGTAAGAGCGCTTGAATGATACGTGTAACTTTATTATAATCTTTTGGCGTATGGTTAAATTACGAATGTTCGTGTTCGCATTCGCATACGCGAATGTTTCGCATCATGTCAAACACTTGCATTCGCATCAAAAAATTCGAATGTTTGTCTATTACGAGTGTATGCGGGTCGAAACAAATAGTTTCATCATCGCATATTTGTTACTTGTGTGTCTAGTAGTCAATTGTCGAATTCGCAGGTATTGTGATTAACCTAATTAACACAGTTTTGAGATTGTGATTAATTTGTTTCTTTATTCGCCTTCCAAACACTCGAATTGGCATTCACGTTCGCGAATATCTAAATTATGGTATTTGTAATGGTCCTCATATAAAAGAGAAGTAACACCTCAGTTTTGTTTCTAATTTTAATACAATTTTAAGAAATAAAAAATATTTATCATCAACGGCCTCTGTCAAAGATAGCCATAGAAGCGCCAACAGATCTTTGTAGTAGGTACTGTGTCAACTACAATGTTGACAAGTTTTTCAGGCTTTTGTGATGTTATTTTTTTACTTTTGAATATTTCGGCAATAAATATTACTGTTGTTCACGGATTTATACTTTTGTTATTCATTAATTGTATACACTACACTAATGTATAGACTTCAGAAGGCTTGACATATGAAAACTATCATGGTTTCAGTGTCAGACTACTGTGGATTGCAGGGCAACGAACGGGTGGACTATCTTGCAAAAGAGGCTGCACTTGGATCCAGGCCAGTCCAGCCTGAGTACGACCGTTGCCCGGTTTCATTCGTCAAGCGGCAGATCCGTATGAAGTCGCTTGCCGAGTGGAACTGGAGGTACAAAACCGGTAAAACGGCCTCCATAACGAAAATGTTCCTCCCGGATGCTGTCGATGCCTTCAAAATTGTAAAAAACTTAAAGCCGACAGGAGTGTTAACACAAATCCTAATCTGGGCATGGTGGGTTCTCCGAATACCTGCATCGCTTTAAGCGAAAGGGGAGCCCATCGTGCATCTGTGAACCGAACAAGCTGGAAACCGTCCCACATATAATATCAGAGTGTCCTGTCTTCGGAACGGAACGTCTGGAGGCGGAAATGAAATTGGAGACAGAAATAACCAGTAGTAACATGGAAAAAATATTTAAGAACGAAAAACTTAGAAAAAAATTAATAGATTACTGCACAATCATAGCAACAAGAGTAATAAAACGTAACAAGGATACATAAAAATATGCTTTTAATATATACATTTATATACTAACAAAGCATATAACAAATATATAGATTATGAAAACAGTGAATTAAATTAAAAAACCTAATACAAATATTAAAAGTAAATAAATAACGCAAGCAAAAATAAAATAATATTACAACCCATATAAATCAGTAAAGTCAATAGAATTACAACGCAAACAAAATAGATACATTACAGAAAAGGTCTCTGACTACGTCAGGGGGACACTTAGAAAGGCAGGAGTGGGTTTTAGCCGGTAAGAGTCCGGTACTGCCCAGACTGGCCCACAAGTGAGGCAGTCTGGGCGTCCATGAGGATTCCCACTCCTGCCATATATAAAAAAAAAGTGTCAGACTAAGATAGAGCTATACAGGATGGATAGCGCTATCCCTTTTTCACAACGGTTTAATGATGGTTTTAGCACCTCATAGCATAGTAGTGCGACGAATTACAATATTTATCACTGGATAATCCCTCGACCGTAATGAAAATATTAGTTAATTATGGCACAAAGCGCCTCACGCTTTTTTCTCATTTATACTAGTACTAGCTTTCCGCCCACGGCTTCGCCCGCGTGGAGTTCGGTTATATCGCGCTTTTTAGATTTCCCTCGGGAACATCATATTTTTCCGGGGTAAAAGGTAGCCTATGTTCTTTCTCAGGGTCCAAAGATTGTCTGTGCCAAATTTCATCAAAATCGGTTGAGAGGTTCAAGCGGGAAAGCGTAACAGACAGACAGACAGACAGACAGACAGACAGACAGACAGACAGACCGACAGACAGACAGACAGAGTTACTTTCGCATTTATAATATTAGTATGGATTGTTTATATACTATTGTCATAAATTAAATTTAAAAATTATTTTTTACTTTTTAGTTTGATATTCTTTAAAAGCATGTTTTTTTTAGTTTTTTAGAGAAAAAAGCGTGAGGCGCTTAATATACAAAAAATATGGCACAAAGCGCTTCACGCTTTTTTCTCATTTATACTAGTATTGTTTATATACTATAAACAAATTTTTATTATTTTCATTATTTTAGTAACATTTGACGTCCTCCGTGGCGCAGCGGTCAACACGCCTGCCTGCGACGTGGAGGCCCCGGGTTCGATCCCCGGCCAGGTCATGATGGAAAACGATCTTTTCCTGATTGGTCTGGGTCTTGGATGTTTATCTATATATGTATCTATTATAAAATATAGTATCGTTGAGTTAGTATCCCATAATACAAGTCTCGAACTTACTTTGGGACCAGCTCAATCTGTGTGATTTGTCCGTATATATTTATTTATTTACTATTGTCATAAATTAAATTTTAAAATTATTTTTTACTTTTTAGTTTGATATTCTTTAAAGGCATGTTTTTTTTAGTTTTTAAACTATATTTTATAACAAGATTTATTGAACGTCTTGGTTTTTGCTTCCAACCACTGATAAATGTGACAATACTTGATTTTACAACTTTTTGTTTTCACACGATTCACCTTATTATTACTATTACGTTAAATTGACCAATTAACTATTTTTGTAGAGAATCAAGGCAATTGTCATGAATTACCCTGAAGGCTCGCAAAGGTCTGCGATATCTATGGTCATGGATTTAGTCCAGAGACAAATTGGCTGGATCCCCATATCAGCCCAGCACAAGGCTGCAGAGCTTCTTAGTATGCCGCGAATGAGAGTATATGAGTGGGTCACATTTTATACTATGTGTAAAAGGTGGGTGTTCAAAAAAAGAATAATATATAAAATGTAATAGATTCATCCCTATATCCATATTCCATATATGTATACAACATTATTTTTTATTTAAGTATGCAAAACTCGAAACACGTGTCCAGTATTTTTTAGTAAAGAATCTATGTACAGAATTTCAAAAATATATCATGAAATCCACAAAATTATGAGCTTGCTATTCTACTTGGTTGCCCCAACAAAAATATGGTCAATGCTCCGCACGGGCGGACGAGCGCGGTTCGTTGACCTCTGTCGTCAGCTGTGGCGCGCGACGCAAGTACTGCAACAATGTCTAAATATATTTGGGAAAAAATATAACATTCAGTTGCTTATTCTGAACAAACTAAATTCGGGGGTCACATAAACTACAAATAACCTTGTATCTCCATATGCATATATCATATTGAAAAAGTAATTCTGTCAGTCTGTCTATCAGTTACCTTCATTCACGTCTTAACTAATGAATGGATTTTGACCAATATGGGCACACCGGTAGACCATGACCAGAAGCATAATTTGTAACTTCCATGCAAGCAAAGCTGTTGTTAGAACTTAGCTAATCGAAGCTTTCTGTAACAATTTTTCCAGGGTTCCTAGAGGCAAGTTCAACATCAAGGTATGCACGAGCCTGCCGTGTATGCTGCGAGGATCTGACATCATTCTTTGTGCTGTAGAAAACGCCACTGGCTGCCCTGTTGGCGGTTTATCTGAAGACCAGATGTTTGGAGTGGACATCGTGCAGTGCCAGGGCGCTTGCGCAAACGCCCCTGTTGTCGCTATTGATGATGATTACTATGTAAGTTAGTTTGAAGCAAGAAGAGTACGAATAGATCGTATTGCGTGATCTATTGTTGTTTCTGACTGCCCCAAGACAGAACGGCATGAGTTTATGCATGTTGATTCTTCATTATCATCAGCCTATGGCTCAATTCACACGTACCACTACCACACCACAGCCACAACCACACCACAACGACGCGATGTGGTCGGACGTATATTTTGTACTGAAAATGAATATTACAATTTACACGTACTACATTTTGCTATCGACCACCACCTGTGTAATACGACCACATCGCAACCACATCGCGACGGCAACGCCACCACCGGCGGCGGCACCGTCGCCACGACATGACGTCATCAACACGCCTAGCTGGCGTGCGCTGGCGACAACGACAACGCACGACATTTTGTCGGTACCACAAAGCAACTCCAAAAAGCCGCTGCGACATTATTCACACGTATTCACAGCTTGACCACATTTTGACGCTGCAACGTGGTGTGGTTCTGGTACGTGTGAATTGACCCTAAACTATATACTGCTGGATAAAGACCTCTTCAATTAGCCGCCATTCAATTCAATTCAGTTGGTTTGTTTATTTTTTATTTAAGCAGTGGTAACCTAGTGTTATCGGCCGCGATTTACAAGTTATAGGTCGAAGGTTCGAACTCCATCAGGCAGTTTAATTTGTGTAAATTATTTCATTACCACTGCTCTCAAAACGGTGAAGGAAAACATCGCGAGGAAACTGGCATGTCCTAGAGCTAAAAACTTTGAAGACATGTGACATCTACCAACCCGCACTGGGCCAGCATGGTGGATTACGGCCCACTACTACCTCTCATCGAGAGGAGGCCTGTGTCCCAACAGTGGGAACAATATACTGATTATGTATGAATTGATTTTTCTACGTTGGGTTATGCGGTGCAAATTGAGTATTCAAATTTTAGCATAGCTTTTTAACATTCAATGTGTATTGGCCGCACCATGCTGTCCTATTACTTTGGTACCTACAGTCAAAATCTGTTTTTACTTACCTACATTGATCAGCCAAAGTTCACTGCTCTCCACAGTGGGTTTCGTTAATGCAACTAAGGAATTTTGTCTAGAAATAGCGGCTTTTGTTACGAATCAAACTAATAAGCTAGAAGAAGCACAGGATTAGATGAATTAGCGATGCTTGGGGAAGACCTATGTCCAGCTGAAGGCGTATTTTGGCTGAAATGGTGAAATTACTCCATGGCGGATTCAGAAGAAAGTAAGAAAACTTTTGGAAAAGGGTTTACATTCGTGTAAACCTAATTGTTTATAAGTCTGCATACAATGGGTGTCTGAAGATGGACTGACGCTGCCGAAGAACCTAACCCCGAAAACGTTAGCGAACGACCTGGGTACCTATAGCGAGAGTTATTCGAAGTAGCGAAGGAAACCAGTTGATAGAAAGAATACGTGGAAGGTCAGTGGAATAGTGCTGAAAAATAATTGTTATTTTTTTTTTATCTTTTTAGGAGGACCTGAACGTCTGTGATGTTTACAATATTATACAAACCTTGAAATGTGGATCTATACCACCATGGGGCCCGCAGTAAGTGAACAATGAAATGTTTTTTTGTCTTCCTCTGGACCAGTAGGATGATTATGTAACAGACTTGCAATAGAGGCCCTTCATTTTGGCAGTTTGAGATTATATTACGTGTTACTACATACTCATTATCCGTCTGATACCGGGCTTAGAATAGTACCAACCGATATCCTCCAGTGGGTGTCGTGAGAGGCGAATAAGGGAACTCTCTCCAGGGAAGCGGGCAGCAGCGCTTCTACAGTGGGATATCAAATTACTGAGATCCGCAACCCATTTGCCAAGCGTGGGGATTATGGCAAACCCGCCCAATGTAACGGAAAACCTTGGGGAGGCCTTTGTCCAGCAGTGGACCTCTATAGGCTGACGAAGATATCACCTTCGTAGCCTTTACTTACACAAATATAAAAAAAAAAACATTTTGTAGTTGGCTTGCAGTCTAACTGGGTAATAACTGCCTAAAATCCATAAATGACCGCCCGAGTCTACTAATAAGACAGTACGGTACGGTAAGGTACCCGGGACTTCAACAAAATAGAAGAAAAACTATCGTCATAATCAAATAAGATGAAACTTAATAGTAAAAAAACATAGTTGAACTATATAACACGATTGCCATTTCAACTGTAATAAATCAGAAAGCCAATTCTCGTGAATTAAAATGATCAAAATCTAGTCTAGTCTTATCTCGGTGACAAACAAATGTCTAAAACTTGTCAAAATAAAGGGAAATTAGAAGTATTTTCTGACAGATTGAGATTGGGATCAGACTGTGAAGGTTTATAAAAATAGAAGAATAGCAGCTTTTTCACGATGATGACGCAGTGCGCTCTGATCGGGTACGCCAGGAGTGCCATTCAGAGTGGCGAGCGGGCGCGGTGTGCGTGCTGCACTCGCTCCACAGTCTATTTTTGATAATGCTGAAGTCAATACCACGTCAGTTGTCTAACACGTTCGGTGAAGACGGTAGTGTGTAGTTCAGGCGACAGGACAAGCCATATAAAGCGTGTGTTTAATTTAACTTATTTTAGTTAAAACGTGCACTGTGGCGCGCGATAAATTCATTCCTGGGTTTCTTAGAACGGATCTCCCGAATGAATATCTGATCCACTACCGGCGCTCTATGTTCGCTAGCTCAAAAGAGGTTTAAATTTTTTTACAAGGAACCGAGCATACCTATTTTGTTATTTTTGAAAATGGCGGTGGTGGTAGCCTTTTCGAGCTTCTGACGACTAGTCATCATCATCTCCATCTCAGCCATATGAAGTCCACTGCCGGACATAGGCTTCCCCAAGGATTTCCAAAAAGAACGCTTGTACGCGGCCTGCATCCAGCGCTTCCCTGACTTTGACCAGCTGGTCGGTGGGTGTCCGACGCTGCGCATGCCAGTACATGGTCGCCATTCAAGAATCTCTCTGCCCCATCGACGATCGGCTTTACGATCTATGTGCCCGCCCACTTCAAAGAGCTAATCCGCTGGGCTATGCCGGCGACTTTAGTTCTTCTACGAATCTCCTCATTTCTGATTCGATCACGCATAGAAACACCTAGCATAGCCCTCTCCATATATCTCTGTGCCTGTGACCTGTAATTACTGTTAAATATCCATGAATATCAGCCGAGACCAACTGCTTAACGTGCTTTTCGAGGTACAGAGGGGGTTTAAGTAGGTATGTAAAGATGGTCGGTCCATCCAACCCATCAATCAATCATCAATCCAACCCACCAACAGCAAGCGTCGCTTAACCTGATTGAGCAGTCAGTGTGGCTGGTTTCATAGACACAAACCCAAACTGAATACATAATGTGACTTAATTTTCCTATTATGTCTCATTCACATCCACAATGAGAAGACCATGCCATAGAAGTACATTAACACAAAAGCTATAAACAGAATTCGTAATTCCGGATTAGACATTAAGTATCAGGAAAGCCAAATATATGCAGAGGTCATTATTACGAACCATCCTTGTATTTACGGTGTCCTTGATTTTTGAGACTAAATTACTGTACCATTATCAAGAAACGGCCGTCGGCCGTCGCAGTGATCAGTAATTCAAAATCAAAAGTAATTTCAAATTAGGCTGAGAGTCGGCATTTTTTGAACGTCAATATTATATAAAACAGTCCCCTAAAACGCCCACCCATCGACACCTCCTAGTGCTCTCGCTGGAAAGAAGAAATGGCGGAACAAACTCCGCAGCAGCACAGCTGTCTGATCATTTAGAAAAAACACATTACATTATACAATACTCTATAGGTACTATGTAGTTTAGGACACTCCGTATGCCACTTTTTCTTTGGTGTTTACACCCTGTAAGTATTTATTGTAGTCCATGATTCCAGGAACGGGAGATACGCTGCTGAGCCAATATGCGGCATGACATCTCTATTATCCGCTCCCCCGGGTCCGGGGCATGGAATTCAAAGCTGTTTCACCCAGAAGTGAGAATCAAATAAAATGTACTGAAACATTTTAACTACCACTAACGATGTTTGGAAGATTTTGATTTTTGTCTAACGACACAAGATGTCCCTTAAACTAGTTGGTTTTAGTTACCTTCATTAAAATTCTGAACTATTTTAACCACGTATCTAATTGCTTGTCTTTATCCAATATTATTTGTTACGTAATTAAGGATTTTTTTAATGAATAAAATGTATTAACAGCTTGCAATATTATTCTTACATTATTGTTCACCAATAACATGTTAACAATTTGCTCGTTAATAAAGGTTTGAGTGTAAGTCCTTTTACTTTATTTTTTTAAGGATGCAATGTCAGAAATAATAGATATCAATAAAACACGGTATACGGTGTTGCAATTTCAAATTTAAATGTTTTGTGCACATTTTAATATCCTGTCACGAAAACGACACTGTAAAATTCCAATTTTCCACTGGAGGCACTCGAGACGGAGACGACGAACGAATGTATAATTAGTTTTGAAAGTCGCCGAAATTACCGACGAACAAACGCCATGACAAACATTAGGGGTGTATTACTTTCGTGCCCATTAAAACGGGGGTCATCAATTGTGAAAGCCGTAAAGCGGCAAACATTATAGCTTTATTAAACTTGGTAATTGTTACTGTGATTGTAATCGATGTTATAATTACAAGTTGTTAGGCGAGACTCAGATCAAGTGAGGTCACGAGCAGTAAATCTTGGGAGGCGTTCGTGATCCGATCGCCTCCCTTGGGGTTGCCCTGTTCCGTAATTAACTAGGTGCCTGCAATCACAACCAATATAATCCGCGCCGCAAACTTAAATTACAGGTGAAAACTATCTGTTGCAAGAACAATGGAAAGTGTTCAGACTGTGGCCGCCTTTGTCTTACAATTGCTTAGGAAGAAGTGGTAAATAATTATAAGTTTGTTTTAACAGCTGCGTTGTTCTACGTGTTTACCAAGTTTATAACAAGATAGTGCTAATCCGGTGAATTGTTGTCTGCAGTTTGTGTAATTGGGAAAATGTACGATCCTGATTTGTAAAAGATTTTTCCGTCTTTTAAAGAAAAGGCTGAATGTGTATTGGTTTGTTGGTAGTCTCTGGTCAAAAGCGAAAGCCAAGAAAAAGTTTCAAATGTTTATACCATTTACCGGCCGGTAATCATAGAAATATGTAACAGCATAAAATAATTCGTAATTTGAAAACCGCTCGTTGACATAATGTGACTCTCTCTTTCCTTTAATATGCCTTACTCTTGGCCTTACTCTTCTTCTTTTCTTTAGAGTGAATACTACTTCAACTCTTCAATGGCCCCTGTGGTTAGATACCACAATTTTGCCAATAACACGTGTAACAAATTATAAAAATTCTTTTAAAAAATTATTTCACAATAATGGCGGATATCGCCAATGACAGTTGAAAAACGGCCGCGTTAGCCGACTACGAGGAGATTTGATGCAAAGCCATGATGTGGGCACTATGCTGCGATATTTCAATGTTCCTTATGAATTAGTCACTGAATGCACTTTTTACTACATAAATCACGCGCTTTTACTTAGTAAACGACACTATAAATAATTTAAAAGTTCAATGAAAAATAAGCGTATAGCTATCCTGTCAAAACCCCCTGGCCTTACTCTTTGCACGCTATACGTTTAATGTCATTAATGCGATGTAACGATCTGTGATCACGAGGAGGTTTGGCGGGAAAGCTAAGATGAGTGTCACGCTAAATTTTCATTGGAATTTTAAATTATTTATTGTATCGTTTACTAAATAAAAGCGCGTGATTTATGTAGTAAAAAGTGCATTCAGTAAATTATTCATAAAGAACAATGAAATATCACAGCATAGTGGCCACATCATGATTTTGCCTCAAACCTCCTTCGTAGACGGTTCACGCGGCCGTCTTTTTCGACTGTCATTGCCGATATCCGCCATTATTGTGAAATAAAATTGTCAAAGGGTTTCTATAATTTGTTACACGTGTTATTGGCAAAATCGTGTTGAAGTTGATCTGTGATCACGGCAAATAACCTCTGTATTATAATTATTTAAGTCAGGATGTACTTACCATGAATAAATAATAGCGCTTCAAGAATTAAAACGTGCCTTTAAAACGAAATTGCAAAAGCATATATCTACGTGTGTCAAATGTCACCATTGCTACTCTGAATACCGTTCTTTAAAACGATTTCATGGTTTTCTATTTAACGGTCAATCCTCTTGTGGATGAAAGGATCCTTCTCTCATTATCCATAGCCAAATATTTACATTTCAATGTGATCGGATGTAGATAATACCTAATCATTTTTTCCTTTTTGTATCAATCCTTTTTAATAGCCTCGTAGTGAGTGTGTGTGTTTTTAAACAAAGTCATATTTACTCAATTTAAAATCCTATAGAGAACTGCGTGTTACGGACGGGGTTCGTTATTCGCCATAATTGGATTCTTTTACATGTTAAATGGTTTTCAGGATACAGATTATATTTCAGCTTATTTGGTTATGCGGGCTATGGTGTAAAAACGTTAATTATGTTTCTGATTTTTTCCATAAATTAGCATTGAAATTGACGTTATTTTGTTGTAGGTAATTTTTCTTTGATCTTTAATTGCGGGTTACCGAATTATTATGTCAATCAATTAATCTAATAAGCCATTATTTTTCCCACTCCTAGGTAAAGGTCTGAGTGGACTAATAATCTAAAATGCGCTAAAAAGCGTTGGTAGTTGTTACATGTTTTCGAATTTTCGGTTCTAGATTTTCTTACGATATTTTTCTTCATGCTTTTGAGAGCAGTGCTAATTAAATACACAAAGTAAATCCTGTTATCGAACCTAATTGTCTGAACAGTACTAATCTATACTAATATATAAAGCTGAAGAGTTTGTTTGTTTGTGCGCGCTAATCTCAGGAACTATTGGCCCGATTTAAAAAATCTTTTTGCGTTGGATAGCCTATTAATCCAGGGAGGCTTTAGGCTATATAACATCTTGCTATGACCAATAGGAGCAGAGCAGTGGCAAAAAATGTTGCGCAAAACGGGAGCTAACGCAGCCGTCATATTGCCAATAGGTGCTGAGCATGACTAATTCTACGCGAACGAAGTCGCTGGCGGCCGCTAGTGTTTTTTCTTTCATAAAATCTTTTACTTTATGGTGTTAAATATAATATGTACTTAATGTGGAAACCAGATAAAAAATTACGACTACGTCATTTCCAATTTTCTTACATTACCCAGTTCACATTAAAAGCATAGAAGACAAATATGTGCCAAGTAATCAGAAAAACTTCATCTAACACAGAAGTAAACAAGCTTCCGAGCATCAAGTGACGTGTTTATCAAATTGAATCGTGTCGCTGGGAAATGACACAATTTTATCATTTTATCTTCCAAGAAACAGGGGCAGTGGGCTCTCGGCGGCAAAATAAAATGTCCAAATATTTCAAAAGAGCTGCAAGATAATGCTGCAGTTAACGGTACGGCCGGATATTGTGGCCGAGTTGTTATTGCTTTAGGAAACTGTCCCACACACTCACTAGTAGTGTTCAAAGTTGCTCTAAGACAATCACTTGCAATCATATCTTCTTCTCAGTGTCGTCGGCAAAACATCAGCTTTTTGAAGTGTTAACTTTTTTTTTTTATATATTACTAGCTTTCCGCCCGCGGCTTCGCCCGCGTGGAGTTCGGTTATATCGCGCTTTTTAGATTTCCCTCGGGAATATCAAATTTTCCGGGATAAAAGGTAGCCTATGTCCTTTCTCAGGGTCTAAAGATTGTCTGTGCCAAATTTCACCAAAATCGGTTGAGAGGTTTAAGCGGGAAAGCGTAACAGACAGACAGACAGACAGACAGACAGACAGACAGACCGACAGACAGAGTTACTTTCGCATTTATAATATTAGTATGGATAAACTAGCGCTTGACCGCAATCCTGCCCGATGGTAAGCAGTGACGCAATCGTTGATGGTAAAGCACACTAGTTTATTAAGAGCCTATTCACTCTAGCCTTGAAGACACTCAAATTGTAGTCCGACGGAAACACCGCCGCTGGCAAATTGTTCCAGTCCCTCGATGTACGCGGTATAAAGGAGGAGGCGAAACTTCTTTAACGGCGTTGTGTAGTATTTTAGGATGAGTAAAGAATGTTAAACTGACGTCAGGATGCGTGAGCCTGATCGAAAATATGTAAGACGCAAAGAGAGTACACCGCTGGCGCGACGAAGGCGAGGAAGTATACTACTTTGAAAGAATGAAAAATGCGTTTATTGATATTAAAGCATAAGATTTAACACTTAAAACTATAAAAATATAAAACTTAGCTTATAATGCCAAAAGGGCCTCAGCTCAGCATAATGTCAGATGACAATACAAGATGTGCCATCTGATGCTGATGACTTTCTTTAGAAAGACATGGAGGTTTTGCATTTTCACCGTCGAAAATATATGCCTGCTGCACAGAGATATTAATGTATAATATGGCCTGCTCTTGAGACAGCCTCAGTGACGTACTTACGTAGCGGTAGCGAACGCAGCCGCTGGGCAAGGAGGCGCGGGTTCGATCCCCGCGCAGTGCAAATATGAATATTTACACTGGTCTGGTCACGCCTCGGAAAGCACGTTAAGCCGTTGGTCCTGGTTGCCATACGATGTCAGTCGTTACGGGTTGCTGGAGCCCTCAAAAAGTCTAAAAATTGTTCTAGCTGCAATGCTTGGATATCGCCTTCGGCTAGTGCAGGTCACACGGCAGTCCCAGACCAGACTCCAGAGCTGAAAAAGCTTCGGATGTGACTGGGATTAACGCTGAGATGATGATGATGATGGAATATGTCTTGCTCCTATTGTTTCGTTGAAGCTGTGCAGGCTGTTTGCGTAAGTGTATAATTAATAACAAATTATTTTTTTTAAATAATTATTATTAATCCGTTAATTTTTACAAAAAAAACGACTTCCAAAAAAACTGTATAAAGTGAAAAATAACCAATTTCGGAAGTTTGTGGCAAAAATGAATATATAAAAAATAAATATAGTTTTGTGACATAATTTTTTGTATATTAAGCGCCTCACGCTTTTTAAAAAAATATTTTTAACTTTTTAGTTTGTTATTCTCTAAAAGCATGTTTTTTAGTTTTTTAAACTATATCTATTTTCAACTTTTTAGTTAGATATTCTTTAAAAAAAAAAAAACGAACGAACGAGCGTTTTGAAAACGGTGGGACATTTTACAGTAATGTGCCGCTCACTCGTAGTCCAAAGAGTTAGAGACGGACAAACAAACAAACAAACAAGCAAGCAAACATACAAGTGAAGCTAATAAAAAGCATGTAAAAATTAAAGTCACCATGAACAAGTATCTATGTGTTTGGCACCGACTTCATAAATTCGTTATTTTTCACTTTGTAGTTCTTTTTTGGGAGTTGATAGTTTTTTTTTTTAATTTTGTTTTTGGCGAATGTTTTTTTATTCTGAATAGTTGCTAATTGCTGACAAATATTAGGTCTGTTGTACCAGCCTTTCCAATGTTCGCTATCAAAGATGCAGATTGTTTTAACAAATCGTTAGTTTCTGCCCACTTTTCAACCGTTTGACCATCTGTGTTGATATGGCTGTTAAAGTCACCAACGACTTTTATGCGCTTAATGTTGAAATCAGGTGAGTCGAGTTGAAATGGAGTGCGGGGATTTATATGTTACATTGCACTTATCAAGGCCTCACGTGATAATTTCAATACTGTTATCACTAGAACGATTTGTAGACAGTATATTTACGCCTCGAAGTAGCAAACACATGACACTTCTCAGCGACAAGTGACAGTCCAGGAATGTAAGGCCTGCTTTGGGTGAAATGCCGATGGGTCTCTTGAACACACTAATTATCACAATACATCTTGGTAGATAATTTCGAAAGGATTTCTGCTTTATCCTTAAAGAACCCTTTGATGTTGATCGAGATTACACACAAGATTGGTTTTGTTAGTGGACTGTTAAGCCTTGAGGAGCCGATTAGAATTTATATTTGCTATCGTGGCGTAAGGATTAGCCAATCGACAGAAGACGATTGCCCTGTGTGCGCCGGTCGTAAGTTCGGATGGTACGTCACTCGGGGTGGCTCCTTATAATGATATATGCTTTATATTTAAAATAAGCTATTTGGTATGTATACATAGTACGGTAAAATGGTTGGGCGCGAATAATACAAGCACGATTACTGTTAACGGACAGCAAGGTTTATAAGAATATTGCATTGCGTTTATGAAACTATTAAGTACGATAAACCGGAACAGTAAAAAAGCAATGAATTTCTTTCATACTTTCCAGGCTTATTACTGTCTATACAAAGTAGCAAGCAAGTAGGGGTTTTCTTGCTAGCTTGCTAAATTAATTTTGTAATGCGCGACGGATGTGTGCGATGTAAAGCAAATAGCAACAAGTGAGAGCCACGATAGCTTTTGCAATATAATATGATAACCACGAATCTTTAGTTTGCAATACGATGTATTAATCACCACTATGTCTTAACATGGGACAAATTTATATGTGGCTCTGTCTTCTAAATTTTATGCAGCCCTGGTACCTCACGTGGTACATATTTGATGTAGATACATACTACTACTGCATTCCTTTCCTATATGATATGATGAAATAGCTATTAGATACATTAGACTTTTTTTTGCGAATAATATAATATAGTAATTTTTCCAAATCGAATTTGAAAAATTATAATTCTTGCATATAATTATAGTCACAAGTTCATTTTATTTTGCGTAGGTACCTATCGTTGTCATTCAAATGTTTTAGGCGACACTGTGATGCTAATTATATCAGTTTTAATGTCACAAAGTTTTTGACATAAAAAGATTACAACTTTAAAGCAAGCTTTATTACGTTTCCAAGATTTTAAACATTCTCATAATCTTTACTGCGCTCTTTAAAAATTCACAAAAGACATTCAAACGGGCTTTAAGTATCATTCAGAGACAAATCGCCTCAAAACATTGCTTGAGTCATAACAGTTGTTTCACAACCAGGAAATGTTATTCGGATTTATATGGAAATAAAAGGAGATGCCCGGAGACTGGATTTGTGCCCGGCTGATAGCAATCGGCCCCTATTATTTGGGCCTTATTTACACATAACTGGGTACAATGAGGGTGGACTATTGGTATAACTCTGTATAAATATTCGGTGATTACAGGCGTCATGTAAAAAAGGTACTTTACATCGAATTACTTGGATAAGATAGGTTTGTCCGAGTCTTGGTGTTCGCATGTGAGGATTGTTAACACGTGATACAGAAGATTTTATTAATTAATTTGTACGAGTATGCACCTACTTTACATACAGAACAAAAAATAAAGTTAACATTAAAAAACATACAATGTGCTGCAGTATTGCTTTTAGCGATGTCATTCAGGCAACCCCAGATGGACGGCAGTGAATGTGATTTTAGAGTGTTTTGGCAAATATACTCCCTATCGGTATCTTCTCGCGATGTCACGTAAGCCTATTTTCATCTCCACCATCAATATCATCATCTCAGCTTTAATCCTAGTCGCAATCGAAGTTCTTTTTTTTAGCTTTGGAGTCTAGGGTCCGCGAAACTTCGATAAATTTCCCTAAACTTCGACTTCGACTTCGCCTATTTCTATCTATCAGTCTATTAACACGCCCGCCGTAATAATATTTTCCAGTTGTGTTCCTGCTGCCCTAATGAAAACTATTAATAGATACAATTTAACTATTAAAATAACTATTTAGCTCTTTGATAAATCTATACTACTAATATATAAAGCTGAAGAGTTTGTTTGTATGTTTGTTTGTTTGTTCGCGCTAATCTCGGGAACTACTGGTCCGATTTGAAAAATTCTTTTTGCGTTGGATAATCCAGGAAGGCTTTAGGCTATATAACATCACGCTGCGACCAATGGGAACGGCGCATAACTAACTCCACGCGAACGAAGTCGCTGGCCGCAGCTAGTGGTTTATATATTGATATAGTAGCAAACCTCTTTCAGGAAATATGTAGAATTTTGCAAAAAACACCAAGCAATAATATGAGCAAAAGGATTCAAAAATTAATATAGTAATGATTATAAATTCTATGGGAAGTGTTGAAATCTCGATGTTTTAATATAATATATGGAATAGACCGTTTGACAATGATAATGGGTATTTCGAGGATATGGGGTTTATTGTAAAGCTCGTGCAATGAGGAAAAGCCGCGTTTGACCATAATTAAGGCTGGGGCGAGTGTTTGCTCCAATAGACACCAGTGCACTTTGATACATTGACTATCATTATTGATTGATACAGTATATTGATGGTATGAACCAATACAGTTTGATACGTTTTGGGATATGTTAACCTAAGTTTGTCTAGTTGGCCCATATCCATAGCAATAGGGATGTTTCCTGGGTAAAAAAAAATGATTCTATTTAGTCTGTCATTCAGATTATAGAAAAATATTGGATACGTATATTTTGTTTTATCAAATCAATAAAAATTGACAAATTTATAAGGCATCAAAGATCAGGAGTGGTGGCTGGTGACGTCAAGGCCGCTAAAAATTGTAGCATGCAGTGACGTCACACGAGTTTTCAACGCGCTGTGTCGTCTTCATTTTTTGTTTATATGAAAAAAGAAAAAAATACGTGTCTAGTATTTTTTGGAAATCTGACTGACGGACTAATTAGTCAAATACCCTATTGTCATAAGCCAATGACAATACCAAAACTCTAATTACCTTATTAAACGACCAGCAGACTCAGGTACGTCATGCATGTTACTATTCAAATATGCTCTTTGATGCAGAATTATTGCATTAATTATTCAATCCATGCCCAATTGTAGGTAACCTTTTTTATTTTTTTTTTTTTCGGGGTGGAAATCCTCATAGGATGTCCGCCGCCCTAGGGTAGGCGACGGGGTCTGTCAGACTTTTACTGACTAAAACCACCCCGGTGTCTCTTCTGTCACGAGCGCGCGTAGGGCCGCGGGAGTCTAAATTCTTCCGCAGCCCCACACTCTCGTGCTGGCCCGGTCTGCCCGGGCCTCGTCTCCGGCACGGGGTAGTGGGGTGTTAAGCTACCCCGTGCATCGCCTCAGAAGCGCGCGCTGACACTCATGCGCGCCTCCGCCTCGGGGTCCATCGAATAAGGGGCGGGGACTTCCCCATGTCCCTCGCCCCTGGACCCATTCATGGGGGGCGGAAGAGGGCGTTATCCGCCCTTCTTCGGCGCCCGGTGCGTCTTCTGCGGCCCGGGAAGGGAGTTGAGATCTCCCTCTCCCGTTCCGCAGCTTCCTTCTGCGACATCACGTCCTCGCAGAAGGACACCACCACGTCCCACGACTCTGCGCTGCCGGCCATCCTCCGCACTACTGCCGGCAGCGTCAGGTCGCCTCCTACTTCATTTGTGAGGACACGGCGCTGCTCCTCCCAAGCTACACACTCGGAGAGCGTGTGCTGCGCCGTGTCCTCCCCCGCATTGACGCAGTGGTGGCACCGAGCGTCCGGCTCCCTGCCTAGGCGACACAGGTACTTGCCGAAGCAGCCGTGCCCCGACAGCACCTGAGTCACCCTGAACGACAGGGAGCCGTGGCTTCTCCCGAGCCAGTCGTCGAGTACTGGCCGGATCGCCTCGACGGTAGCGAGGCCGGCGGTAGGGCGCATAAGCCTCTGCCGCCAGTCCGCCACCAGGACCTGACGGAGCTCCCCTCGGCGCAGCTCGATCTGCCGCTGCGCCGGACTGGAGCCCCGTGTCCGCTCTTCCTCGCGCCATCGGTACAATGACGCGAGTACTTTCGCCTCTAGAATTGTAGGTAACCTAGGCTAAATGTTGAGGTATAACCATAACCTGTAATACTTCTTAAATACAGATTATTGCCCATTTCTTTTCATTGCTTTATGAATGAAAATTGTAAGCAAGATTAAATGAATTCGCATAGCATTTCAGTCGGCGTAGTCACGCAAGTTTTGCATGGATTCCGTTCTTTCAACAAAGTTGAATATGTAGAACTAGGTTTATATACCTACGATTAAACCAAGAAAGTTAACTGTACTATTAAAGATTTAGTTGTGTGCGTTCGCGCAGCGGAATGTTGTTGAATTTAAATATTTTAAATATGCAGATATTTAGTGTATGACGTCGTGTAATTGTGTATGGTAAAAAAAAAATTTGTGCATGCAGCCATTGTGGAGAAATTCACCAAAAACTGATTCCGCTGGGCGAACGTTGTCCTGGCGGAACTTTTTTTAATCCATTGACTTTAGAAAAAAGAGATGTGTCCAAAAATGAGTGTGTATTTGTGTGTAATTGTGTATGTATGAATAAAATTTGTGCATGCATAGACTTCGGAGAAATTCAAGTTTCCGCTGCGCGAACGTTTGGCCATTAGCTAGTTTTCATATAAAGCGCTTACATAGAGAGCTGTAGATTTTTACATACGTTGTTTTGAATTTGTGCATATTTGTGTACAAAACAGATTTAGAAAAAATCGTAGGGCTAAAAAGATAAAAATATAAACGTAAAACACGCTTTTTAGGTCATAGTTCTTAAAGTATGCACTTTGGGGTCTAGATTTGCACGTTTATACAAACCTTGTAAGTGTCTGCAACATACTGCCAAATATCAATGATGTTCCTTTAGTAATTAAAGAGATATAGGACAATTTACCATGACAAAATCACTGTTTACAAAGCAGTCAAATATCACGACATTGTAAAGGAATTGCATGGTGAAATGTATGCCAATAATTAGTGTATTCATTCAACTATTCACATGCAAAATTTCATCTCATTAAATTCAGTAATTAAAGAAAAACAATTAAAATACTGACGAAGCATCGAAAACCTACATAACCCGACCAAGTTCGGATAGCTATAAAAAAGCGGCCGTGCCATATATCTTAAGAACGTTCTTAACCTTCCAATATAGTATTTATTAATATGGCATAGTTGCGTACACAAGCGTTAGGAAAAAATAAAACAATTGCATTTCTTGAATTAAAAATATTTTTTTATAATAACGCCACTATCTACGACAAAAATAAATCTTCAATTAACAAGTACTTCTCTATTTAAATATCCGTGTACAAAAATTATTTTTAATTGGATATAATGCTTAATTATGTAATTATAATAACGTTAACATACGCTTGCAACGGCAGCAATAGACATAAATGTGTTTTAACTAAAATAGGTTTAATAAACTATTATGAATATGAGGGTAAGTATAATATTTCGAACTTCAATAAAAATTAAAATCGATCACATAACTGGACTATTCAGTTGTTAACATTAAAAAAGTGCTTATAAACTAAAACATTTGTATAAAAAAGGTATTTTCAAGAAATATTTTTAAATGAGTAGCAAATACAGTAAATAACCTCAACATTTCTAAGTATACCTAATATTTTCTGGTTCCAATAATAAAATTACAGATTAACAATCACAGATCAATAAAGTAGACTATTCAGTTGTTTAGGTTTGAGAGTCTGCCTAATATAAAAATAAATCAACATTTAAAAACAGTAGTATTTACTTCTCTATAGTAAGAATCCGGATCCGTGAAATATTCAATAGAAATTAGCTGTATGAATTTTATTTGCTTAAATTAATATATTTAGATTATATCTCAAGTCTCAAGCGCATACTTAAATAAAGTAACTACGTAAATAGTACCTACTTTGTCATAATCAAATACATTTACAAAAGTAGGTGTACAAAAATAAATGACCTTTATATTATATCGAAACAATTGTGTTATCACCTATACCAATTCAATACCGGTATTATACTGTAAATTTTGGGATGTTACCTAAATATATTGCACGGCCGCTTTTTTATAGCTAACCGAACTTGGTCGGGTTATGTAGGTTTTCGATGCTTCGTCAGTATTTTAATTGTTGTTCTTTAATTACTGAATTTAATGAGATGAAATTTTGCATGTGAATAGTTGAATGAATACACTAATTATTGGCATACATTTTACCATGCAATTCCTTTAGAATGTCGTGATATTTGACTGCTTTGTAAACAGTGATTTTGTCATAGTAAATTGTCCTATATCTCTTTAATTACTAAAGGAACATCATTGATATTTGGCAATATGTTGCAGACACTTACAAGGTTTGTATAAACGTGAAAATCTAGATCCCAAAGTGCATACTTTAAGAACTATGACCTAAAAAGCGTGTTTTACGTTTATATTTTTATCTTTTTAGCCCTACGATTTTTTCTAAATCTGTTTTGTACACAAATATGCACAAATTCAAAACAACGTATGTAAAAATCTACAGCTCTCTATGTAAACGCTTTATATGAAAACTAGCTAATGGCCAAACGTTCGCGCAGCGGAAACTTGAATTTCTCCGAAGTCTATGCATGCACAAATTTTATTCATACATACACAATTACACACAAATACACACTAATTTTTGGACACATCTCTTTTTTCTAAAGTCAATGGATTAAAAAAAGTTCCGCCAGGACAACGTTCGCCCAGCGGAATCAGTTTTTGGTGAATTTCTCCACAATGGCTGCATGCACAATTTTTTTTTTACCATACACAATTACACGACGTCATACACTAAATATCTGCATATTTAAAACCTTTAAATTCAACAACATTCCGCTGCGCGAACGCACACGATTTAGTTATCAACTAATGGCCGTCTTTGCTGTCATACATAATTACGTTTATTTGCAATTTTTGTTTAGAACCAGTCAGGTTTGAAAAGAAGTGGTGTAAACCAAATCTTTTACCGCGAATCTTTTTTTAACCGGTCCGTTCCTATTTTTTTATAATTTATAAATTAGCGCTTGACCGCAATCCCGCCTGATGGTAGGCAGTGACGCTATCGATGATGGTAAAGCGCAGTAGTTTTAATAAACTATTGCGCTTTACCATCATCACTTGCTATTAAGAGCCTATTCAAGCACCTAGCTTGAATAGGCTCTTAATAGAGCCTATTCACTCTAGCTTTGAAGACACTGAAATTGTAGTCCGACGGAAATACCGCCGCTGGCAGATTGTTCCAGTTCCTCGATGTACGCGGTATGAAAGAGGAGGCGAAACGCATCGTCCGAATCGTAGTGGTGTTAACGACGTAAGGGTGGAAACTCGCCGTGCGACGGGTCGTCCGATGGTGGAACGGAGATGGGGGAACTAAATCGTGCAATTCCCTCGCACACTCACCAAAATGAATCCTATAGAACACCGAAAGGCTGGCTACTCTACGCCTGTGGCTCTAGGCTTTGAAGATCGTTTTGAGTTAAATCTGGGTCGCCAATCAGCCTCTTCGCACGCCTCTCCACCGAATGTAAGTGATCTGTAGTTTAAAGTCATCAGAATGACTTTAAAATTGTACTGCTAAACCTGTTCAGTAGGGTGATACTGTAACCATCTCACCATGATAACTTAGTTAAACAGAGCGTGGAGTCAGCTGTCATTCCAACGAATGCTAAGGAATTGACACCTCACTCTAAGCTCAGTTTACCCAACTTTTCAAATGAGATTGTTAGTCATCTAATTTTTTTAAAATACTGCTCTTTTCATGAAAACCTACTACACCTATACTTTGTTTTTACTTATTTATTTATTTTATTATTTATGTACACACAATACAATACATAAAAATACGACAAAATTAAGATCTGAGTACAAAGGTGCTGCTTATTTCTTAAGAAATTTCTTCCAGCAGACCTGCGAAAGGAGAAGTAAAACAGTAATGTAGACAATAGTGTGTAAGAACAAGAAGGAAATAGAATATGACTATGATAAGTATAAAAGTAATAACATTAAATATACCTAAAGTAATAATATTAAACATAAAACCAAAACCACAACAATATTACAAAACAAGAAAACACGAACAAAATAACTATACTTAAATAAATACATAATACTGAAATATATAAATAGATACAAATAATAAACAAATTCTCACAGTATAGAGGAAAGGTAATGCTCTTTTAATCGACGTTTAAATATAGAAATAGTGTTTAAATCACGAATGTTAGGCGGGAGTGTATTCCACAATCTTACAGCATGTACAGAGAAGGAATAGGAATAGTAAATCGTTTTATGAGGATGAGATTTAAGGATGGATCTTAGGTGTGATCTACAGAGTGCCCCACCAGAGCGCGCGTAAGAAAAACGCTCACGCAGGTAGGAAGGATAAGACGGGTTGTGTAAGATGTTGAAGAGGAGACATAAAATCCTAGTATTCCTGCGAAGGCGGATTGGGAGCCACTTGAGTTTTTATATTTCTAAGAGGTAAATTTTTGGACTCAACGCAAACTTAAAGCATTTATTTCAAATAAACAATGACAGGCACTTTTAAACTAACAAGAGATCAGTCAGTCAAAAAGATGAAGCTTTTAAACATACCTTTGCGATTTTGTTTAGAACGCCATCCCTCCGACCAGACGAATGTTATCTCCAGGTGGGCTACTGCCCGGAGGGTTGATGTTGGGAATGGTGCTGTATATGGGTATATCGCGCGAATAACTCGTGCATGTGCTATGCAGAATTTACGTGACGTCAGGTGTAATGCATATAGCTTAGTTTGCTTGTGGCGTTATAGATGACATTGTAATGAAAATAATATGTACATATATTTTTGTAACGTTATAAACTAGTTTTAGACCGCGATCTGATGGTAAGCCGTGATGCAATCGTTGATGGTAAAGCGCATTAATTTATTAAGAGCCTATTCCCATTAGCTTTTTTTTTGGTTAGGATGTGAAATCATCAAATGACCTCTTCCGCTCTGGGCGGAGCGAAAGGGCGTGTCAGAGTTTTACTGACTAAAACCCACCCGTCAATTGCCGGTGCGCCAGGGCCACGTTTTCTTTATTAACCAACCCGCAACCCTGACCCAGGCGGCATCGGTCTTCGTGGTCCCCGTCACGATGCGCTGACATATCTTTGAGGCGTGAAACACAATGCGCTGTCGAGTCGGGCCTGATTCTTACCGGGCGCCGAGCTGCCTACTGCTCACCGCCCGCAAGCCCGCGCCTGCGGTGGCCGGGAGTTCGATGTTGTCTCCCAACCAGGGCATCTCCTGCGGCGGCTAGTGGCATGAGGGCGTTGGGATTCCGGGTCCCTCACGCGATCTGCCTCCTCCTTTGCCAGCATCACTGCTTCGCAGAAGGAGGTGACAGCCTGCATTTTCGCTCCGGACCATGGCCTGGACCAGGGTCGGACGCGAGAGATCACCGCCGAAATGCTTCGTCCGGATCATAGTGGTGTCCACAACGTAAGCGTGGATACTTGCCGTAAATGGGTCGACGCTTAATGGATGGGTGATGGTGGAATCAAGTCATGTGATTTCCGTGCACACTGCAAAATGCATCCTATAAAATACCGACCGACCGCCAGAATAACGTCCAATAAAATTACTTGGCATGATATTTTATTGAATATGCTCTCCAAAATATCAGGAACATGTTTGAGGTAGCCTATAACCATGTGCGAGCCTGTGTTCGTAATATAATTTGCTTAACTTTATTCGATAACTTACTCTTAACATTATGCTGGTACTGACCTTTAATTAAAATAACCAATTTACGTATACATTTAATTGATCAAAATTCCCAAATGCTAACGCGAATACTCTAGTCGGCCAGTGAGCAGTAACTGGCGACTCAGTTCATTCGTCACACATGCTTTCCAAAATCGCTGACACGCAACGTTCAGTCTACATGGTCCCTACAACCACGAGGACTTAAACTACTTATAAATATTAATGCATAGGACTAACAAGGCCTAGATAAATCTTTTGACGGTAACCCGCAAATTAATGGCAAACTATAATTAATTATTTTCTATCACACACCCTCGTGGTATAAGGATATTGATTACTAATTAAGTCCTTTACTTCCAGATGTGTATTAAGTATCGCAATTAGTGGAAGGAAGCCGCTTTGTGATCATCCCTTGGGTAAGGCGTCCCTTGTTACGCCATCATGATATTATTAAGAAAAATAAAAGTAGGAAAAAAGTGTTTCGTAAGCTTGTAGAATTTATTTATTTTACGTAAGGGTGTTTATGTTGCCTATACTATTCCACTAACGGAATTAGTTCAGGGTTGATTTTGATATATGAACGAAGCAAATGTGGTATGAAAGGATCATAAGAGGTAGCGTTCTGCAATTAGTTTCTGGTTACAACCATGGGGAGAAGGCGTGACGTTATGATATGATTTTGGAACTGCAGAGCCTTAATTCTGTATCTTCTTCAGTATATAGAGGCCCATTCCTGGACAAAGGCCTCCTTAAATGCTTTCCATAAAGGTCGATCTTGTGCTGCCTGCATCCATTGGCTTCTCACGACCTTCACCAGATCATCGGTCCATCTTGCTAGGCTACCTTACGCTGCGTCTTACGGTACGTGGTCGCTCCTCCAGAACCCATCGGCTATCGGTTCTACGAGCAATGTGCCTCGCCCACTGCCACTTAATTTTAGCGACTCGGGGAGCTATGGCTAATTCTGTATGGTAATTTCCACGCGTAGTTGACAATCGTGCTATTTTGACATTTTAAACCACGCCGTTGGCCGTTTATTGTCTCGTCATTTAAAATCAAGCACTAGTTTATAACATAAAAAAAAACCGGCCAAAAGTATGACGGCCCACGCTCAGTGTAGGGTTCCGTAGTATCCCATACGTCACAATTAAATAAGTGTCCGCACATAATAGCTAATAAATGGGCTATTTGTTACATTAAGTTGACATACTAAGTACAGAATCTTACGGGCCCACGAAGTACGGTGATAACTAAAAAAGAGCGATAGATTCCAACTAGGCATCATCATGGAAAGTTCAAAGAAAAAAAATCTTGTCATTTAAATCCCACTCAATCCCACGAGTAGTGGAAAGGGTTGTTACATTGAGTGATAACTAGGTATAGGTAAGGCAACTCCAAGTTTCTAGGGCTAAATAGATGTTGCATGCCATTGTCTGCGGATCGATTACTATATGCTAAAAGTATTGTACGGTATGGACAACGAACAAATTTCAATGACAACGAGACACCAACCGATCAATTCGATATTATATCAGCTGTAGAAGTCCATTTCCACCTTAAAGACTACTGTCGCCTGCGCTAAACCGGCCACGCACACTACCGCATTATTTTTTTATCGCAGTCTTCGTCTTTCTTTAAAGTAATGCAAAATTTTGTTACTTCATTTGAAGTTGAGTTAGCGGCCGCACTTAACAATGGTGCTATCAAAAGTGAGCGATTGTGGGTTCGATCCTTATTATAGGCAACTCTTTTTGTTGTTTCATATAATTTAAAATTATGATAATTGATTTGTATTTTAAAGTAAAAATGTTTGCAAATTATATTTAAACAAATAGGAAAATTTATTGAATATTTATCCCAAAAAAGGGTTTTATTATATGTTTTAGTTTACTATAGGGGTAATATAATAAAAAATATATAAAAATAAAACAATAAGCATATTGTAATGCAATATATTATAAAGTTATATATTATTCGGTATAGATATACTTATACTAACAAATGAAACAAACGTTGAAACGGCAGCATTGTAATATTTTATATAAAAGTAATCCTTGACAAACTTATGATATTGTTATGGTAAAAAATACAAAAAACATTTTTGGTTGTTAGATATGAAAATTATAATATTATACGTATATTATGATTAAAGAGGTTATAGCTTAATTATTCATTTTCTTAAAGAAAAGAGGATTGAAGCTTAACCTGAATATTATTGCAATCATAAAATAATCTATACTTAGAACACATAATAGTGCTTATTACATTTATATTTTTTTTGCGTGTATAGCATAGTACTAGTGCTGCCATCCTGCAATGCCTTTTTTCGGAGTTTGAAGGCATGAGATTATAATCTTCAAGCGCTTTCTTAGTTCAAAAGTAAACGAACTTATTTCTTATCGAATTCCGAAATTATTGTTTTTATAATTTACCAAAAGTAATTTGTATTGAAATTGCAAAAGGCGACATCTGTTAGCCATTAAGCCAACCGAACATATTACTGTCACTTAGCTAAATTACTTTAGAGATGGTTTAGAGTCCGTTATTGAGATATTTATTGGTATATATTTAAAACACTCTGTAGGACACTTCTGCACTGTTTTTGTTATAAATAGTTTTTTTTTTGTTTAGCTCGATAACACTCCACCAGCCTCGCCAATTTATTTTTAAACCACAAATGCAACCTATCTTCTTCGCACGATTTAAAAGTTTATTCAACGGTAAATATTGTCGTTTCGTTTCACTTGTCTCGACAGCTACCTTCGTCCTCCAACCTCTTGACCTTGACCTCCAACGGCTTACAGTATTTATCTAAAACAATAACAATTTTATTACGCACTTGCTACAAGCGATTGGTTTGCACCTTACATAAATAATAATAAAAACAACTTACACAAAAGCCGGTTTCATATGATATTTGAGATATATTGCTGCATATGCCTGCATATTGATTAAAAAGTAAAACTAATAACACAAACTGGTAACTATATGTTCACCAACCAACAACAGCTAAGTAATATTATTTGAGTTATTGTAGCTAATAATAGTTATTGTAGGTAGCGGAATATTTTTTGTGAAGTAGTGATTCAGATTCTTTTAAGTCTACCGTCATCTTTTTATAATGACTCTAATATAGAAAAAATCTTAAAAGAAAGTATCATCTTTAAGTTGCAGATCGATATTTTTAGATATTTTTGTTGTAAGCATTCATAACTCACCAATAAACATTTAAAAAATATTTTTGTAAGTTATTAGATTCGAACTCGAACCACCTTGAACGCCTATCAAGGCGAAAACCGTTACGCCATTGAAACACTTACTGTAGACGTTGAAATTAATAAGTAGTACCTAACAATCATAAGCGGGCAGCAAGTGTATGAGCGTGTATCAAACTTTATTATAGAAGAAGGTCGTAACTACAACTAGTATTGCTTGGCCATAGTTTTGTGAGATTGCAACTCGACTTTTGGTCTTGACTGTACGGTATGGACAACGAACAAATTTCAATGACAACGAGACACCAACCGATCAATTCGATATTATTCGTTTCGACCCCATCAGCTCAGGAAAATCATAACAGCGGGAAGTAGCTAAAAGTACAGCGCGATCTCTCGGGGAATTTGGGTTACTTACTAATTTATACAGTATGTTAAATAACAGAGGGCGTTCCCTTAAACTCGTTAATATATATCATTAATAGATTAAAATAAAAATATCAGCATAGAAAAATAAGCATAAAAAAATCCGAATAAAAAAAAAAATAATTGAAAATAAATTTGAAACCTCCTGTTTTAAATGAAAATAGTAGTCGTCCTGTATGAATAAATTGCGACGTTGCCGTCTTTCAAGTTCGCGTGTACAGTGTGTTTCTTTTACATGTCAATTTAAAAATTTTATTGAATATTTTCATATTGAAAAAATTTTAAAACATTTTGTTTTCGAATGGAAATATTTTTTTTAGCATGTATGTATGCTATACTATTTCGGGTTAACGGGAACGCCTTCTGTTAGTTAACATACTGTATTATAAACTAGGTGGGATATGTATGTCGGATTTCCGGTGGTAGTTTTGGCTTTCGTGAACCGATTTTAATATTTTTTAATTTCTCAACATTTCCTATCAAGTTCAAAATAACTTTCCTAGGTAGTCTTTATAAACTTCTACTTTCGAGATATCCATACTAATATTCTAAATGCGAAAGTATCTCTGTCTGTCTGTCCGGCTTTCACGCCAAAACTACTGAACCGATTGTAATGAAATTTGGTACATAGATAGTCTAGAGCCTGAGAAAGGACATAGGCTATAAACCATCCCGTTATGACTAATAGGAGCAGAGCAGGAACAAAAAATGTTGCAAAAACGCGGACGTACATATTGCTCCCATTATTTTAACAGGCGCTTATTTTATATCAACTGAGTTCTTTCGGTTCGAAGCCGCGAAGTGAAACCGCGGGGCACAGCTAGTTTTTTTTTTTTTTATTGTATTTTTAAACTGATGGTCCCAATGTTAATCTCATGTTTTTAATGTTGGTGCGATTATTTCCGAAAATATATACAATTGTGTTTTTTTTTTTTTGTAAACTCCTCTTGATTTTTAAATACCTATCCAATATCCAACAATATATCACACATTAGGATAGACAGGAAAAACATTTCTCCTCACTTTATGTGTATGGAACCCCTACTAGTAAGACATAGTTTTACACTTTTATATTAGCAAGTTTTCATGTTCGTGATTGATTTACACATTGGAATGTGGGTATATGTGGAAGTTCTAAGTTTACTATGAAACCCTAAAAACAAAAAATAGACGATTTTAACATTGTAAATTATAAGAATTGACCTTTTGCCAATCATATATTTTCAGATTCATCTCTGAGACATACAAATGTCGAAAATATCGGAAAATAGAGGTAGGTATTTTAACCAAATTAAATCAGATCAGATTGCAAACGACCTTTAAATTTCGAAAAAGCCCTGCAGATGTAGTTATTAGTTTAAAAGTAAGGAATAATTAAGTTAGAGTTGCAGGTTGGTCAATAAAGAAACTGTGGCTCTGGCGCACAGGCAGGTGAAGGAACACGGGTGGGTTTTAGTCAGTAAAAGTCTGACACGCCCTTCCGCTCCATCCAGAGCGGGAGAGATCATTTGATAATTTTCCATCCACATAAAAAAGGAATCATTGGGTTGTCATAGTGGAGAAGGGCCCAAGGCAATAAAATGAACTTGTGTGTTGCATGAAAACATAATATGGGTAAACAATAAGACATTAACTGTGCACTAAACCACACATCGTCCATAAGCAACGAGCTATTTCACAAACTGATATGTTTACCAACCAAGATTTATAACCCTTCTAAGCCGTGACAAAAATACCAAAAGTTAAACATAAAAACATCCAACCAGCATAAATATTTTCTTTCATAAATAAGTTGGAATTCGCGTCAAGGAGTAAACACAATAAAATTATGGCGCTGTTCATGGGATCTTCTCAGTCAGCTTTACTTGCTCGGAAAGATAAGGGGCATATACATTTCACATTTTTTTTTCATTCTTCACAAAGAATAGAGAGAAAACTATTGCTTAAGCTTAGAGGACACGAATGAATGCTCGCTTCAATTGTGAGCTGAAAATATTCATGATAATGTGTTACAAGATATGTAGACTACTGTATAAAATGAAATTCTAAATAGAAATATTTTATTTAATCTTACGATGGTCAATACGTTTTCCATAGTTACCAGTAATAAATGAGAATACCCAATGAACAAGAGAGAGAGAATTATGTGAGAATTACTTTTACATTCAAAATCAAAATCAAAAGTCATTTATTCAAACTAGGCTGAGATGCATTAGATTTGTTACCGAATGGTAGGCGGTAGGGCGTGATAGCCTGTTCCGCCATTCCATTCCGTCACCAAGACCTCGCGGAGCTGCAACCAACGCTCGAACTGGCGCTGCATCGGTCATTTGCCATCCCCAACATCCAGCAGTTCATAAAACGCCTTTCCAAGCGTTTCTTTGACACTGCTGCAAAGCACCGCAATCCCTTTATAGCAGCGGCTGCCAACTACATCCCCTCCACCATCTCCCAGCTTCGCCGCCCTCGGCACGCCCTCACAGACCCCGATGACCCCATAACCCTCCTTCAAGAGGCCAACAGGGCCACCAGCACCCTATACAAATACATAAATCGAAATTCCGACCTTGCCGTCGAGGTCCTCCGCGACGCGCCCCACAGCTTAATTTCCCTCCCCGTCCCTTGCCCGATGAAGGCCAGCCCACGCCACAGCTGAGCCAGTAATTAAAATGTCACAACAATGACCTCTGAGTTTGTTTCGGCGTTTCTTCTCAGAGCTAGTACTACGAAACGCCGTGGTCATCAAACCACTACGAACCCTTTCGATCCAGCCGTCCCTTGATGTTCTCTCTAGCTACGCCCTAAGCCGAGATTCGTACCCCATAGGGGGTTCCCTTAGTGAGTAGTCGCCTTAATTTTAATTTAGTTTTTAAGTGCCCCTGGCGTCCGGTTCGGTCCGGACGCCAGGAAAGTCCGGTTAAGTAGTCAAGGCCTCTAATGGTCAACTACGAGATGCCATTACACAAAAACAAAAAAAAAAATCGGTCATTCGCCTCGCTTGGTCACAGTACTAACCTAACTCATTTGATCAGGGTGACCTGGCTTACTTTCTGTAACCAATTCGGCTCGCAGGTGGTTGATCACAGATTTAAAGACCACTAAATTGCTATCTGCTCATTCCAACATTTGTGCTGGTCATTTATTTATCTACTTATGTATAATTTAAAATACTGATAACGTGGAAATAAATTATTGACAAATTTTGCTTTTCATTATTGGTTATGTTTTAATACAGTAACAACCAAATAATAAAATGGCTGCCCGTTATTCTTTTTCGTTGATCATTACGATCTCTTTTAATGTTAGTTGACCGGCGCCAATTAGATAAACCGCTTGGAAGTTAACTGAAAGGGTGATTACGCTAGTTAGTAGCAACGTATGTATATACAATCACAGAAATCTCATTGTTTAGACATGTCGCCATTGCACTGCACCCGGAGTGAAATAGGGCAGATCGTTAGTTAAGATATACAGGTGAGGTGGTTTATAGCAAAGACACGCTCACTTAGAATATGTACAATTGTATATAGTGCCTTAAGTTTACGTTACAGCTGATCATCTGCCACCTTTACCCAATCATGTTGGGGTCGGCCATCAGTATTTTACATGCAACGATTGTCTAACTGACCTGCACAATCTTATTACTGGAAAACATGTTACTCGTTGGAAACGCTGGTTGTCGAAACTTTCGGGAATTTGGCTACCGTAACGATCGCTAAAGATTCAGTGATAGGCCATAACATCGGCTGCCGGTAGAAGTTATCAACCACCAGACAAACTCTTGCCGTCAAGAGAATCGTCGTGTTCCGGTATGATGTCTGGTGAAGCTTGGTTTTTTTTTGGAAAATTTGGTGGTTTGATAAATTCCTTCGATAAATGGAACTGCGTCACGAGGCGCGTCTTACTGAGAAATTCTTAATTCAAGCATATTACAGAAGATGGATAGAAGGATCGAATGGGACTCACCAGAATATCCAGGTTTTCTCGCTCAGCCTGTTGCGTAGGGGCCCCCACGTTGAACACAAATAACCTTGGTTTAAAGATGCACTCGCTAATTGCTGATTTTATCTGATTTTGGTCTGAAGCTTGATCGATGATTTAATGATGAATGTCAAGGAGATTGCTTGCTGTCTATAGACTATGTATCCGGTCTTGAACCAGAGACAAGTTGCTGGTTGTGTTTTTAGTAAGTCCCAAATGGCACGGGATCTAGCCCTTTAAGCCAGATGTGCATGGAAGTAGGGAGTACATAGGAGGGAATCGAGAAATTAGAATATGCTTGACTTTAAAATGATTTCATGCTTTAACACGTATGGAGAACGAGTCTGAGCAGTTGGGTTGCGATGTGTGTCAGGTACGATGCGCCAAGTATTGTTGTGTCGGGAGTTTGGTTGTCGGGCGTCCCCGCAGTCTTCAGATAAATCTTTATCTGGAGACTGCAGGGACGCCCGACGACCGGTGTTGTTGGGTTTAACATTGCATCACCTCGCTCAACTGCCGTCTTCCTTCCTATTCACTCTGTTAGATTGAATAGGCGCTTAATAAAGTAGCGCGCTTTATCATCAACAATTGCATCACTGCTTATTATCAGGCGGGACTGCAGCCAAGCACAAGTTTATAATAAAATAAAAGAAAATAGCAGCCGAGACCAACGGCTTAAGGTGTTTTTCGAGGTACGAAAGGGTCTCAAAATGTAATGGGAAGTCACTCATCCGCAGATCAAGGCAAATGTAGCTTAAGCTTTAATCGATCCCTGTGGCTATTATATTATTTAGCCATGAACCCCAGCGTTTAAAGGACTAAGCCATGATTATTTTAAACCGGAAATATAATCGTGTTTAATCAGATGCAAACCTTATAATCCCATGACCTTGCTTGTGGTTTGAAGTACTTGAAATAATATTGAAACTTCGGACCCTTTGAAATAGTATGTAAGCGTTACTTCTCTAACTTGTATTAAGGGTAAGTTTCTTGATACTGCTGACCCGTAAATTGAGGATGTATACCAAAGTTCACGGATGTTCCAATCTGTCTGATGATTAGATTAAGTTGTGTTTATGTCTGATAAAGTGTGTTATACAACTAGTGAAAAGAGTTTACAGTTAAGAATAAATGGTTATCAATGGCAGACAATATATTTATACTTTTTCGTCTTCAACTATATTCGTTGAGAATCTCGTTTAAACTTATACAATAAATTACCTACACATCTCCTCAGCGTATCGATGGCAAAAAGTTCAAACATCTTTAGCTCAAACATCAGCTGCGGGGCGGCACGGCACGGCGATACGGCATGCGGGGCAGTATCGATTGTAGTCCGTTTTTTTTGTGGGGATGTCACATACGTACCTACTTGAGGTCTGAGCCATCTGTGTTTTTTGCTCTGGCTGACTGGGTTCGAAGTCTAATTAAATTACACTTATATATCATCATATATGTACGTAGATATACGCACTTTAAAAATGTGTAGGCAACACATACTATTTCAAAGTATGAAATAATTTTAATGTCTTTGTAAATTATTCATCAATTAGTATGTCTTTTCTTAGTTAGAAGGTTGGTTAGGTAGTTACTAATACCTACTTAAACTTTTTTGATCTAGAGGATATACTGGCTGCTTGTAAGAAAAGTCGAGTATCAATTGTTAGTTTTTTTCCAAAAATTAAAAACGAATGCGAATGCAAATGCGTTCGTTCGAATTTTATAGCGTTTTCTTTGCTTACTAAAATTTAGTATTCTGTGTTAATTTTATAATTTAAACAATAATTTGAAAATAATTTAGAACACATTTGGATATTGAGACATTTTTACGTCATGGGCCGACCTCGTTTGACCGCAGATGAAATGCAAAGACCTATAGGGATGTTGCAAGCAGGAAGAAGTGAATCTTAGGTAAGTATCTCGATATTTTGGTGTCGACAGAAGCATTATTTGCGGTCTTCATCAGGGTTACACTAACACGGAAGATCCTGCTGAATAGCACCCAGGTCGAGGAAAGTTTCAAACCAAACGGCAAGATCGATACACACAATAGACTGCAAGACGCCAGCCGATGTTAACCGCCCGATAGATAGGTTCAAGGCTACAAAATTCAGGTGGTATTATTGTTAGCTGCCAAACTGCGAAATCCACTGCATGAGTATGGCCTACGAGCACGACGACCAATCAGGTGCCCCCGATACGTCACGGCAATCGCGCTCTTCGAAATAAATGGCAAGGAACACATTACATGGAAAGAATGGGACAACATTTTATTTTGCTATGAATCTCGATTTGGGTAGTCCCCTTCTAGTATCAGACTCCAGTCTCATACTTGAGGTCTGAATCAAGAGTGTACCGTCGTCCTGGAAATACTGAAAGACTGAGGTGCGTTTAGGAAGTGCATCCATACAACGGCTCAATAGTTATGGCATGGGCGGGTATTAGGAAGAACAAACGAACTGAGCTCGTTTTTGTAAATGTAAGCAAAACATAATAAAGGTAAAATAAACGCTGTAAATTACGTTGAGGATGTTCTAAGGCCTTATGTCCGTTGCACACGCCACAATAGCGACAGTAAGTCCCATCTTTGAGGAGTGGCTAGAGAGGCGCCACGACGTCCGCACTTTCCACCTGATTTAAGGCTGTTTCGGCAGGTTCCTGTTCCGTATAAGGCAGAAGGAAACGCCAGGGTGTCACCTCTGTAGGGATCGCCCTGAGGACACGGTGGAGCATACTGTGGAGGTTTGCCTGGCTTGGGTAAAGCACTGCCGTGTTCTCGTGGCGGCAATCGGCGGCAGCAGGCTGTCACCTCCTGCGAAGCAGTGATGCTGGTAAAGGAGGAGGCGGAGTGCGTGAGAGAGCGGGAATCTCAGCGCCCTCACGCCTCTAGCTGCCGCATGTGACGCCCTGGTCGGGAGACAACATCAGACTCCCGGCCATCGTAGGCGCTGGCTTACAGTAATACAGGACCAGGCCCGTGTCGACGGGGCGTTGTGTTTCACACGCGCTTCAAAAAGATGTCAGCACGTCGTGACGGGGTCCACGTAGACCGATGCCACCGGCTCAGGGATGCAGATTGGTTAAAAAAGAAACCATGGCCCTGGCTCTTAGGCAAGTGAAGAAATACGTGTGGGTTTTAGTCAGTAGAAGTCTGACACGCCCTTCCGCTCTGCCCAGAGCGGGAGAGGTCTTTTGATGGTTTCCCATCCACAACAAAAAAATCATCCATTCGCACAAACGCTTGGCTCCGATTTCACGTTGATGCACACATGGGCGTACCTGACAAGGGAAAACATCCTGGTCTTACCTTGTCCTGTACAATCGGCAGACCTCAACCCTATCGAACATGCTCCAGAGACGTGTTTTAAAGGACTTGGATGGAGTGATAATATCCGAACAACTGATGAATTTACTAAAATGTCGTTGGGAGCAATTGCCGCAGGATAACAACAAGCACAATAACAAATTGAAATTTGTATGTGTTGCTTAGACTATTTTGAAATGTGTATTATATCTTTGATTACCTTGGATGAATAAAAAAGACATACAAACTTTCTAATATATTTTTGCTACAGGCGTCTAACATAATTAATTGGTATTTCGTCATAAGTAAGAAGTGCTTGAGATCCTGTAAATAAACTAGTAAAATAGAAGAAATAAAGCATTAGAAACTTCATGTGTAAATATATTGCGACATGAATTTTCAGATGAAAATGTTTTCAAGAAAATTCTTATAATTTCTATTTTAAAAGTAATATTAAAGTAGTTTCATGAATATTAATTTCATGCAAATAGAAGATTACATTGCGTTGTTAAATTAAATTTTATGTTAGCATACGTCTACGTTTTCGTAATAGTAGATTAATAGCCGAGGGCTGTAAAGCATCAATTGCAGCCCGAGATATTTAGGCGCACGAGCGCAGCGAGGGCGCCTATTAGTTCGAGGGTGCAATTGATGCTTACACCTGAGATAACTACTCTGCTTTACATCTCGATTGTTAGTATGTAGAAAAAAACCGACATTACAAGAATAAAACATTTTATTTATTAAAATTTATAGTGAAATGAGAACAATTTTCAAATATTAGGGACAGGTGTTTTTGGGTATGTTAATAGTTTGAGATTGTGATATTTGTTGGTCATGGACAAAATCTGACGGGATGAAGCTTTCTTCAGTAGAAGTTGATGGTTGAGGATCATCTCTTGAGAAATATGTTTCATTTTTTGAAAGCTGAATAGTTTCCGTTATTTTGTTGCTAATTTTACTTTTATTTTGTATGGAGTTTTCAATGTAACCTTCAGCTACTTTGCTGGATTTCCACCCACCGTGCCTTTTTATAGTGGTTAAGTTAGCCCCAGTATCGGCTAAAAGTGTAGCCGATGTTCTCCTGAAGCAATGACCTGTGTAAAATTCCGGGTTTGCTAACTTTAAATAACTTGCGATTTGCTTCGGTACCCTTCTGATGCTATTTTTTCCAATAACTTGTTTGTAGCATTTGCCTTGGTGGTGCTATTTAAAAAAAAATCGGTTGGTGTTTACGTTTTCAGGTCGCAGATTTCTGTATTTTTGTACAAATTCAGAGAATTCTTGAGGAACTACAAATGTTCGGTCAATTTTAGTTTTTGTGTTCAGTAGTTTAATTACTAACAACTGACCCTGTTTTTCTATGTTCTCTATTGTTAAATTTGTTAATTCAACACCTCGGCATGTGCCTGTTATACCGAAGATAAGAACCACCTAAAACAAGCGAAATATAAAAATAATTTAGTATGTTTCATAGGATTGTAAGAATTTAAAAGATAAATGATGAAGTATTCCATTATGTGATTTTTTATTTTACGTACTTTAACAGCTAAATATATGTCATCAGGGGCTTCATTTATGAACGTTTTCACGTCTTGCGCTGTAAAAATCTTTGACGTTTTGCTTTTGTGTCCAGTCGATTGTCTTTTTAGAAAAGCTGATAATTTTGAAAAGTTCTTGATATTGATGTCGTGTTTAGTACTTATAGTTGCTTTTAACATTGAATAAATGCACTACAAACTAGATGGCTGCAGCTTTTTTGACAGCTCACTAAAGTATGTTAAGAATACAGTCTCAGATAGAGACTTTACTCGTTTTTCTTTTCGCCACTTTATGAATTCGTAAGTTTTCAAATATCTCTCTTTAGAATTTTCAGGTAAAATATTGTTAATTGCTGCTTCAGCTTCCATTTTTATTGAATCGGGAGTGCAGCTCATATCTTCATCACTTGCAGAACTCATGTTTTTTTCCTAATTTACACGTAATTATTTAAAAAAATCCCGTAATGTAAAAGTTTTCTATTCCCGCCTTTTTTCATCTGTTTTTGTAATTATTTTTTCAAGAACAAAATTGAGCTTCGCCGTTCGATATTTGAAATTGATGACTGGTACCCATACGAAGACAAGGCTGACTAGCGAAGCGACCTCTTTTGTTTGGGCTGAATGTATGAGATGTCTATTGCCAGTATGATGGTTATATGTACGCGACCTTTTGAAAGAGTGAAAAGTTTTTTTTTTTAATTACTTACCGCCCTAGGGCTTTTCTAGTTACATTATTACCCTAGGGCGTTAATTGGTCACTTACAAGCCCAAATTGGGGGTAATAAGGACCTACTTACCGAATATGAGAGATGTAAAATAAATTTTCAAGTTCTATTATATTTGTGTGGACGTATTAGGTCGTAAATATCAAATATTTTAGGTAGATAAATGGGACTAAAACATTGTGCGTTAATATTTTATCTTAAGACCAACATTTACTACACCAGGATCTGAAGGCTATATACACTAACACGCTTATTCATAAAAGTTGCTCAAAGTTAACTAGTGATTAGTGACTGTTTGACCATACTTTTTGCATGTTTTAACGCCACTTTACTTTAATCATTGTTTATTAAGAAACCTTTTAAACACAGTATTTAAGAGGTTAATTCATGAACAATAGATTGTTGTGGAGGAGAGTCTGGTGATAAACGATGATTAAAGTTAAGTGATATGCAAACGTCAAAATTTTTTGGTTAAACAATCGCTAACCATTAGTTAACTTTAAGCAACGTTTATGCATAAGGGGGTAAGTCAATATTCCAGAATTTAGGCTGAATTCAGGTCGTTTTCTATACCGTATACGTTATCAATTCTTTATTTCATTTTATCAACAAACAATCAATCAACTAATCCTATTGCAGTCCTCTGCTGTACGTATGCTCCGCCCATGTATTTTGCGTCCCACACTTCGTACACACTACGCTTGATTGTATTACTAACACTTCTTTTTATTTTTTTTACGTTTCATGGTTTGTTGGCACATTTTTACTAACACTGTGAGTCTTGTTGCTCGAAATTAATTGATAAATAAATAAATACTTCGCTTGCTGACAAGGCTTCCATTAGGTTGTTGCACAATGAATGCAACTTGCATTCCATAATGTTGATGAAGTAGTTGGTGGGAAATTATTGAAACAATTATGGACGCTGCCAGGTATAGCAAAGTAGGAGAGGTTCCATATTTGTTGAATTGTATCACTTACGGAAATTATATCTATACTTTTAATATTTATATATTAAAAGTCAGTTCAGATTTATAGCTGAAGAGTTTGTTTGTTTGAACGCGCTAATCTCAGGAACTACGGGTCCGATTTAAAATTTCCAAAAAAACTTTTTTTTGTGTTGGTTAGCCCATTCATTCAGGAAGACTTTAGGTTATATAATATCACAAAACCAAAAATTTAAAATGTATGCTGTATATTATGGGATTAAAATAAAATGTTCAAATAACTGACTCAACGCGAACGAAGTCGCGGGCGGCCGCTAGTTAGAGTAAGAATAAAAAAAAGTAAAAAAACTAAAACCCAACTACGACAAAAAACGACGCTGAAAAGTATAAAACAAGATTTTCAGAATACTGAACTAAACAAAGTTGCTAATTTTTTGCTAGTTTTCATGCTTGGAAAACCGCAGTCACACGTTGTCAAAGTACTACGGTAGGTAGGTACATATATGTAACGTGTGACTACGCCTTTCCAAACATGAAAACTAGCAAAAAATTAGCAACTTTGTTTAGTTCAGTATTCTGAAAATCTTGTTTTATACTTTTCAGCGTCGTTTTTGTCGTAGTTGGGTTTTAGTTTTTTTACTTTTTATTATTTGTACTATTTTGGTGTTAAAGTGTATTTGTGGCGCATAATATTAACAAAAGTTAAATTGATGAACTAAAAAGCATTCCTGTAATTATGTACCAACATAAAGTAATCGTGAAGCTCTTTCAATTGATACCAAACACGGTATATTTATTTTAATTTTATATTTACATAGAACTTTTTGTCCGCTAGAGGGCGCAATACTAAATTTGGTGACAAGCTTTATAGCTCATAACCAACAGAATATCAAGGCCCTTCTAATGGCACTGCAGTGGTCTTATTATTCTGATAAGTAGTCAAAAAGCTATGAACGAAAAGATGTGAATTATATGCAATCAGCCCATGAATACAGGTAAAGTCACAAGCAAATGCTAGTAATATGTATATATTCAAAATGTACAAGTAAAATGCTTTAAAATGATATCAAACACGGCACATTTATCTTAACTTTATTTTTTTACTCTGTATGTTTTGTCCGCTAGAGGGCGCCACAGTAGATTTTGTGAAACCCCATATAGCCTATAACTAGCGGACAATTAAGACGCTTCTAATGATATGTCATTTGTCAAATTCTGATTAGTAGTTTAGAAGTTACGAGGGAACAGATGAACATACATACGTACATACATATATACAATATACATACATACATAGCCTGTCAAAATCATAACCCTCCTTTTGCTTTGCCGTAGTCGGGTAAAAACGACATGATTTACCTTTTTCCATTCGCCGATGTGGTTTGCTAGTCTGAGAATAATATGACACTTGTTTTGGCGGCTCAACTACTTTCAAACACCCAAATCGCGTAAAATACTGTTAGGCTGAGTTAAAATCATTTTCAAGCGTATTGCTAATGCATTGCTCTTTACATTCGAAAAATGTGTTTGCTCAGTAACGTAAATAACGCAATAAATGTTGTTGAACTGTCAAAATGAAACCAACTGCGACTGGTAGTGTGATACGTAATTACTCTGCGGGTTCGTATCTTCGTAGACGAACTTGGGGGGAGACACCCTGTGCACGATACATACACCATATACAACATAATTTTTTGTTTATGCGAAACCTGAATACAGTTTGTTCAGAATAAGCAACTGAATTGATTCCAATCATTTTTACACCATGTTATGTTTTTTTCCAAATATATTTAGAAATTGTTGCAGTATGGTTACCGAGCGCCCCACGGCGCTTACGATAAATCATAGTACTGCGCACGCCCGTGGAACAACTGACGCCAGAGGTCAACGCACGGCTCGTCCGCCCGAGCTCAGCGAGGATCATATTTTTGTTGGGACAGTTGTTATCACCTTGAAGTCGTGGTGGCCTAGTGGTTAAGACACCAGCCTCTCAAGTATGAGTGTGTGAGTTCGATTCCAGGTCAGGCAAGTACCAATGTAACTTTTCTAAAGTTATATGTACTTTCTAAGTATATCTTGGACACCAATGACTGAAGGTGAAGGAAAACATCTTGAGGAAACCTGGACTTTATAAATCTGAAATCGCCAATCCGCATTGAGCAAGCGTGGTGATTACGCTCAATCCTTCTCTGTATGAGAGGAGACCTGTGCCCAGCAGTGGGACTATAAAAGGTTGCTGATGATGATGATGATGAGTTGTTATCAAGTAGGATAACAAGCTCATAACTTTGTGGTTTTTCATGTTTTATGTTTGAAATTTGGTACATAGATTCTTTACTTAAAAATACTGGACAAGTGTTTCGGGTTTCGTATAAACAATATTATCTATTCTATACTAATCTATAAAAGCTGAAGAATTTATTTAAACGCGCTAATCTCAGGAACTTGTGGTCCGATTTGAAAAAAACTTTTTGCGTTGGATAGTCCATTATTCCAGGAAGGCTTTAGGCTATGTAACATCATGCTGCGACCAATAGGCGCGGAGCATATAAAAAAATAAACATATCGAAACCTACGCGGGTGAAACCGCGAGGCGCAGCTAGTGTTGTATAAATCAGAGATGACGGTCTGCCCTAAAGAAAGGTAATGTAGGAGGCTAACGAAAGGAGGAGAAAGCTTATACTTACCATATAGGCTTTCTTATCGACGCTTAGTTACCGTTAGACGTAGTTACCGTGTCCGTTCACAATTTATGCTTGTGAATTGGTTTATCTAACACTTAAAGCCGAGAATAGATAAGAGATTATTGTTTTTCTTTCCGAGATTGTCCTGGTTTCGGTTAGATCAACTTTTTGTTAATGAAAGCAGTGAAACAATACAATTATTTTGAGTGTATCGGAAAACAACGTTACCGTCTTGAAAACTACTGTATTTTTTTAGGATTCCATACCAACGGAACCGTGAATACCAGACTCCCGAATCCGGCAGGAGTGTGCTGTCTCGGAGTGTCAATATGGGTTTCGGCTAGGGTATGGAACCATGGACCCTATCTTCGCACTAAGGATCACCACGGAGAGATACAGATCGAAGAACACGCCTCTGCATATGCTCTTTCTAGATATGCAGCAGGCCTTCGACTGTGTCTCTCGCGGGGTGATCTGGTGGGCACTGAGGTCCAAAGGGGTACCTGAAGCCTATGTAGACATAATTCGAAACATGTACCTCAATTCCGATTCCGTTGTCAGGACCGCTGTTGGCGACACTAAACCCTTCCCCATCACCGTCGGAGTCCACCAGGGATCCGTCCTTAGTCCGTTTCTGTTCAGCGTGATATTAGACGTCTTGTCGGACAGCATCAAGGACTCACATGAGCAGCCTCCCTGGCTACTCATGTATGCTGACGATATCGCGCTGGCGGACGCGGACAGGGAACGGTTGGTGCGCGTGTGAATGGGTGGACGGACTCGCTTGAGAACGGAGGTCTGAAACTCAACGTGGCGAAGACCGTGTACTTGGCCAGCAACACGACAGACCCCATGTCGGTGCGCATAGGCGGAGACATGGTCGAGTGCACGGACCAGTTTAAATACTTGGGGTCTGTGCTTCACGCGTCCGGCGACATTGATTGCGACGTCAGGGCACGTATTTCCGCAGCTTGGGCGAAATGGCGTGAGGTGACAGGTGTCATTTGTGACCCCAAAATGCCGGTTAAGCTTAAGGGGCAGGTCTATAAAACCATCATTAGACCTGTTTTCCTGTATGGCACTGAGGCGTGGCCTGTGCTTGAGCGACACAGCAGGAGCTGCGTGTCAAGGAGATGAATATGCTGCGGTGGATGTGTGGAAATTACGCGGAAAGACCGCATCAGGAACTCCCGCATCTGGGGTAGCCTTCGTGTCCGTGACATTGCAGACAACTGCAGGAGGGTCGCCTACGCTGGTACGGCCACGTCTTACGCAAACCGGCATGTTACGTGAGTAACAAATGTCTTGCCATGGCGCCTCCGCCGAGCCGGGACAAGCGGGGTAGACGAAAGAAGTGCTGGCTTGACGTTGTAAGAGATGACATGCGTGCCAACAAGCTCTTACCACAGGATGCTAAAGATCGTGCGAAATGGAGGAGAATGTGCAGGAAAGCGGACCCCGGGCTCCAACGCGAAAGCCGCGGATGCAGCCGGGATAAACGCTGAGATGATGATGATGACCAACGGAACTGTATTACTAAGCTTCCACTGTCCGTTAGGCTGTTTGTCAGTGTCTCTTGAACCATAATGGGTTCCTACCTACAGTTGAAATTTTCAGGGTGTATTTCTATTGCCGTCATAACAATTAATATAATAACGTAAAATGTAAACTGTTGCAGTTTTTAAAATAAGAGTAAAAGATCATTGTTTTTTTTTTTATATTAAAAACCAGCGCTTGACCGTAATCCCGCCTGATGGCAAGCAGTGACGCAATCGTTGATGGTAAAGTGCTTATCTTATCACTTCTTGGGTTATCTTTCCACATTATCATAGTTGTTTTTAGCTATTTATTTTTAGTTGTTTTTAGCTATTTAATTTGAGTTATAATCTTTGTGGTTCTAGTGATATTTATTTTAGAAGTATGTATGTATATGTATGTTGTATGTTAGTTTATTTCTATAATTTTCATTTTTTTTCAAGATTTTTTTAATTTGTAAAAATTTGCGATGACAATACGACAATAAATTAAACATCGTGTACCTCTACACATTCTCAGTCTACCCATAAAAATCATATAAATTAATAGATATATACATTAGTTTAGTCACAAGAAATTATTTTTCATTTTTCACATTTTCAACATGATGTACATGTTGATAACGAAGCGCTTACAGGTTGATGACCGCCGCATTCAACGGTATTAAACTTTAATAATAATGGCGCGAAAAAAGCAAGTCGATACAGGACGCTCTGTCACCGATCGGAGGTCAGTGAACCAATATTTTATAAAGGATGTTTTATTTATTCCGTATCCAATTTTATGCGATTTAGTTTATTTGCTTTTTTTTTTTGATGTTAGGTTTTTCTATGGTTTAGGATTATTCCTATGAACCAGCGTTGTCGGTGTTTTCATTTATTGTCGTATTATCAGCACCACTCTGTATATTATTTTTTGTGTACTTTACTTTTTCATATGCTGTTTACATTTCTTAACTTATTATCTTATGGCAGGCATGCTGGAAGAGATTTCTTATGAAATAAACTCCATATCTGTATCTTCTCTCTGTTCCGTTTTTTCTTGGCTGTTTATATAATATGAAAAGAAAACCCAGTCCGATCCAAAAAGGTATTGTTAGGTATCGATAACTGATTCCACTAATGCCTACAAAGACGGGCCAAAATTAAAAAAAAAATACCCTAAAAAATAAATATAATTTAGCAAAAGGAGGTAATATAATACATGTGCGGTAGGCAAATCATGCGCGGGCGAATGTGGGCAGGGCACGCGGCATGCGGTCGCTCATAATAATACCGTCAAAAATGGTGTTGTCACTTATTAAAAAAATATCAAATTTTTTTGGAAGTTGGAATTAATTCGCGGAAAAAAGGGATTATTTCAGAAATCATAAGTGACAGCCTCCGTGGCGTAGCGGTAGCGTACGCGGCCGCTGCGCAAGGTGGCGCGGGTTCGATCCCCGCACAGTGCAAATATTTGTATGCATGAATATGAATATTTGCACTGGTCTGGTCGTGCTTCGGAAAGCACGTTAAGCCGTTGGTCCCGGTTGCCATACGAACATCTAGTGGCAGTCGTTAAAGGGTTGTTGGAGCCCCCAAAAAGTCCAACAATTGGTCAGCTGCAATGCTTCGATGTCGCCTTCGGGTTGTGGAGGTCAGACGGCAGTCGCTTCACGGAAAATGTCGAAGTTTATATATTTCATATCAGTAGTTAGACTGGTAAAAGCGGACCTCAGACTCCAAAGCTGAAAAAGCTTCGGATGCGACTGGGATAAACGCTGAGATGATGATGATTTCGGAAATCATTAGTATTGTTACTATGATGATTATGTAAAATTTCATATTTTATTTGGTCATGTGTTTACCTAACCTTTATTATCCTTATGGGGCGGACGGGGTTTTCTTTACGTATTGTATAATGGTAAATAAAACAAAATAAACAAGGTATCTACGTAAAACCGTTTTTTGTGGTATGAAACCTACCGCGTGCGAGTCCTATTTTCGCTATTTTTTAATTTATTAGATACTTTGTTCACATTAAATTTAAATCCAGTAAAACTTCTGCAACTCATATATTTACTACATAAAAGGGGCCAGATTAAATTCAATTCCTTTTATAACATGCTAATCTAAAGTGCCTTTTTATTGCCGCAGTTTCGCATCCCATCTTATTTATTGCAGATTGAACCCACAAGTAGTTAATAAACATCAAGGGAAGAAAACGAAACTCATAAAAGGGCTGTATCATTATTTACATAAACGCTATAAAACCGAACAAAGAAAATTTATGCGGAAAACTTTTGGGCAATATCCGTTTTCTGTGACACGTTTTTTCGAGGGCCGTTGTTCATCGTTAATCTTGGAAACAAAAACAGTTTGGTCGCGGCGCGTCTGCGCCACCCATAATTTAAGCGAAACAAGTGCGCGCGACATGCGGTGTTGTACCTATCTACCTATAACTATACAAAAATTACCTTCCGAATACTTGGCTAGGGTCTCTTTCAGGCTAGCTTATTATACGTGCGACTAACTGCTATTAGTTGGCAAAGTTCCGCACACTTTCAAAATGTACGACGGCGGATTACAGGGTGCTGAAATTACAAGCACTTTGGGGTTCTGCTTAGCGTTCGCGTTCCGTGTTATGCACGTATCATAGCAATATTATAAATGATAAGCAAAAATGACTCGACGGAAAAATTCCCAATGCAATATGCATTGGGAATTTTTCAGTTCTTCATTGGTTAGTCTCTAGTTGAGTGCTATGTGTTTCATAATTTAAGTAGGCAGCTGTTTTGTCGCTTGGTTTGACCAAAGTTAAGAACAATGTGAGATCCAACATTATGTACTGTAATTGGCAGACGATAAGTCTCAGACATCTCCTTTCACCATATGCCTATATCTAGACAGCGATTTCGATCGTATGAAAATCATATGGTATTAAAGTTTGTTAAGCAAGGGTAACCGTTTTCAAATATTTGGTTTGATAAATGAATTAGTTTTCTATTCATCATTCATCATCATTATCAACCATTTTATCGTCCCACTGCTGGGCACAGGTCTCCTCTCATACAGAGAAGGATTAAGCGTAATCACTAATCACCACGCTTGCTCAATGCGGGTTGGCGATTTCAGACTTAAAGTCCAGGTTTCCTCAAGATGTTTTCCTTCACCTTCAGTCATTGGTGTCCAAGATATACTTAGAAAGTACATATAACTTTAGAAAAGTTACATCGGTACTTGCCTGACCTGGAATCGAACCCGCGCACTCATACTTGAGAGGCTGGTGTTTTAACCACTAGGCCACCGCGACATATTGTTTTCTATTAATTAAGTAAAAACACATACAAAGTATATATGATCCTATAAACCTTACGTATAAATGAAATCAATTTTTAAACGACTTCAAAAAGTAGGAGGTTACTCAATTCGACCGTAGTTATATATGCTTTTTTATGTTTGTTTGCGGATAACTTCGTCGTAAGAACCGATTTTGATCATTTTTTTTTCGGAAGGAAGACATTCCCAAGGTGGTCCCACGATAAGAAAATCAGAGTTTGATGGTGGAAGACCAGAGAAATCTTAAAATACCTAATGAAAAAACTTGCAGATGCACTAGCCGTCTCTACCATTTTTGAAAATTCCCCTTATTTTCAAAAATGGTAGAGACGGCTAGTGCATCTGCAAGTTTTTTCATTAGGTATTTTAAAGAACTACAATTTCATAAGACTCTGGAGTAGATCTGATTATGGAGCCAGGAGACAGGCGAGGGAACTCCTTAACGATTTACAGCAGCTACCTTGACGTGTTTGTGCTTGAATAATTTGTATTGATAATAACCTTACACGTAAATGGGTTGTGACTGTCATTAGAGAGCTGATGATGGTCAAAGGTCAGTTCAGGGAACCCTTCAACGATTTACAGTAGTTACCTTGTGTTTGGACTAAATTCATTAATATTAGTGAGAACTTTGCATCCTTATGGGCTATAATGAAAGTCTGCAGTAGATCTGATGAAGGAGCTGAGAGACAGACGAGGGAATTCCTCAACGACTCACGGCAGCTATGTTATGATCGTGCTTGATTAATTTGTATTGATAAGAATCTTACGTCTAGATGGGTTGTGGATATCATTAGGTAGCTGATGATGAAGGCAAAGGCTAGTTCAGGGAACTCCTCAACAATTTACAGTAATTACTTTGTGTTTGGACTCAATTCATTTATATTGATGAGAAGTTTGCATCCATGTCGGTTATAATGTCTGCAGTAGATCTGATAATAAAGACCACAGACAGTCGAGAGAAATCCTCAACAATTTGCAGCATTGTAGTTTGATGTAGGATAACCACTAGCTATTGCTACTCGCCATGCTGATGCGACAATAAAAAAAAATCAAGAGACTGAATTTAATTCGCGCAATGGTGTCATCTCTAGCAATGCTCATAAATTCAATCCGGTCCCAGGGAAGGTTTTTAAATGTCGGTTCACTAGTTTAGTATTAACACAAAACGACGCGTTTGCTTGCTAGCCTATTCCCAACTATGTTGGCGGCAGCGTTCAGTCTGACCGGATGTAGCTGAACATTACTTTTTGCAACAAAAAATTGTAAAATAAAAACTTTTTTATAAAGAAAAAAACAACCGGCTTCCAAAAAAAGAACACTACAAAGTGAAAAATAAATAATTTCGGAAGTCGGCGGCAAAAATGAATATACCAAAACCAAAGACTCCATGATCGTGAACATGTGTATTCGTTTTTGTCACCGACTTCCGAAATTAGTTATTTCTCACTTTGTATTGTTCTTGGTTCTTTTTTGGAAGTTTCCGACTCATTATATGGGTGACCATTACAGGTGAAGACAGATCATTGGTTACACAAAAGAAGTTATATATGTAGGGTCATTTCCGGCCTTCGTGCTGACGAATATTGACAGTTTTTTTTTAAGTTAGGCCCATTAGCACTTTACGTATCCGTAATCTGTAACTTTGTCTATTTTTTTTTTATTAGTTATAAACTAGTGCTTGACTGCAATCCCGCCTGATGGTAAACAGTGATGCGATCGTTAATGGTAAAGCGCACTAGCTTATTAAGCCTATTCACTCAAAAAAAACTGAGTGAATAGGAAGGAAGACGGCAGTTGAGCGAGGTGATGCAATGTTTAACCCAACAACACGACCAACGATGCTGCGCCAGAGGATGCCCTGGAGACCCTCCACGACCACACTCCCGACACAACAACATTAGGCACATCGTACCCGGCACACATCGCAACACAACTGCTCAGACCCGTCCTCCGTACGGCTTCACCAGACATCATGCCGGAACACGACGAATCGCTTGGCGGCAAGACTTTGTCTGGTGGGTGGTAACTTATGCCGGCGGCTGATGTTGTTGCCTACCTAACCCTATGTATGTTACCTATGGTTATGTAACCTATGGTAACAAAGAATTGCTATACGGTAAAAATCATTATAGTAATCACTCGTTCAACAAGGGACAGACACAGACTAGTAAAAAAGAATAATCCGAAATCAGTCAAGTGTGTCGATGTGTGAAGAAAATCTCTAACGAAGTAAAATGTGTTAACAATGCTTCTTCTTTTTTCAAGGTGGGATTCAACCTCAACTCTTGATCAATGGCCTCTGTGGAATAGATACCACAATTTTGCCAATAACACGTGTAACAAATTATAGAAATTCTTTGAAAATTTTATTTCACAATAATGGCGGATATCGCAAATGACAGTTGAAAAAGACGGCCGCGTGAACCGTCTATGAGGGAGGTTTGAGGCAAAGTCATGATGTGGCCACTATGCTGCGATATTTCAATGTTGTTTATGACTAGCGCGCTTTACCATAAATGATCGCATCACTGCTTACCATCAGGCGGATTGCGGTCAAGCGCTAGTTTATAACTTATAAAAATAATTATTTACTGAATGCAGTTTTCACTACACAAATCACGCGCTTTTATTTAGTAAACGACACACTATAAATAATTTTAAAAGACCAATGAAAATACCCGTGATACTCCTTTCCCCTATCTTAGCTTTTCCTGTCACAAACTATTAACAATGTTAATTCATTTAAAAAACAGGCTGTATTGGGTTGATGACTGGAATGAATGAACATAATTTCCCTGACATTATTGCTGCTTTTTGTGTCAAAATTATAATATATCTACTAATTAGAATATATTTTAAAAAACTCTTCGCTATTATTTTGACAAGATAATTATTTTTGTATCAAATGATACATATAATGTATAGTTAAACATATATGACATTATATTTAAATAAGACAGTAACACCAATACCATGTTTAGTTTTCAAATGAAGACTTGATTCCTATCACATCCAAAAAAACATCAAACTGTTTCATACTAAAACGCCAATTCTATCCGATCTCTCTTGCTACATAACTCCTTTGGTGACCGTACACAATATGTGGGGTACACTAAAATAACAGACACATTTTAATTCAATTTCTCCGGCCTTCAACCCACCATTCAACGCACGTACCTCCACCAGCTTTGACTTCATCCTTGCTTGCTGCGGCTCTTAAGAGTCATGTTAAAAACCTTCCTCAAGATATGGGCTATATAATGATAAAAGGTCTTTAAAAATCCGACCTGTGTTCCAGCGCGATAAACACATTGAAAAAAACGTCTCAAAAACTTTATAATTAATAGATACAGATGTTTTTTTCACAATAGATTAGAGTCTGAAGTCAAATAGTTTAAAAAACTAAAAATAGTGCTTTAAAAATATCAAACCGAAAAAGTTAAAATAATTTAAAAAGCGTGAGGCGCTTTGTGCCCCACTTTTTGTATTAAGCGGCCTCACACGCTTTTAAAAAATTATTTTAAAAATTTTAGTTTGGATATTTTAAAAAGCATGTTTTTTTTTAGTTTTTTAAACTATATTTATTTTTCAACTTTTTAGTTCGATGTTCTTTAAAAAAAAACGTACGAACGATTGTGGCTGAAAAACGGTGGACATTTTACAGTACGATCCGCATACTCGTAGTCCAAAAAATTAGAGACGGACAAACAAACAAACAAGCAAGCAAACAAGCTAAAGCAAACATACAAGTGAAGTTAATAAAAAAGTATGTAAAAAACCACCACATGCAATACTTTCAGACTCCTCTTCTCAATATTCTTCATGTTAATATCACCTTGTTGCAAATAGAATAGTCCTCCAGACTTATAATAATATAAGGGAAGGCCATGAATAGTTTTAGTTCTCATTGTAAAGTTAAATTCTTGTACAGTTCCATTTTTGTATGCGGAGTTCGCTTATTAGTGATTGTTACAGTACTGTGTACCTTTTTAAACTATATGTTGTCTCATGCAGAACAACAGTGTCTGTAAAACAATTATTGGTGAAACATAAACAAAAAAAAATATGGTTGATGAAAACCCCCTCGTTTATGCGCGACAGTTATTATAGTGCTTAAGTGTCAGCGCGCACACACAGGTTTCCTTTCACCTTAACTTTTACAGTTAGAGTTAGATGGGGCAGCAAACAACTGACACGAAAGGAGAAATCAGGTTGCGCAGTACCAACAGATTCACGTAGATTTATCACAATCGTCATCTTAAAAAACTTAAGACAGTACTAGAAAACCAAATAACATTGCCCCAGTATCAGCAGATCTATTTGCAATTACGAGAAAATGGGAGCAATACGAAGACTAAAACACCGATGTACCGTCGTAGCACTCATTATACCATTGAAGTCTGTATACACAATAGTACTGTCAGCAAATTAAAGAAAACACACCGACAGCTGTCACTCTTCCCGTAAAAAATTACTTAAAGTCATCCCGCCACTAGTGGCTTACCTGGTTACTAATCTTCGCTAAATCACTGTCAAATTACGCTGTGTTTAAGAACGACGACGATAATTGGTTTTCAGTACTGAGTCAAATTATTGTTTAGGCTGACTTGAATTTATAATAGTTTTCACCGAATAGTTGTATTGTGCTTCAAATAATAAATAAGATAGCGTTAGTTGTGGTCTTCGAGACTTCGATCCAGGGTGCGTCCAGATTATATTAATTATAATTATTGGCCGGCTACAACAAAGCAGGGGTTCTATGTCACAGGTTTGGTTTTTACGCACTTAGTCCTTCCAGTAGACCATTTTGCGCTTTGTGCTGTTTTAATTTTTATGGCTTGTTATCTGGAGAATTTCGTTACTTAAAACCAGATTTAAAAAAAAATATTTTTGTGATGGATCCTGTATGTCTCAGCGTACGGGGTCCACGAAAAACGATGCCTGGGCCAGGGTTGTGTCAAAAAGAGGAAACCGCCCTGATGTACAGGTAAGTGAAGGAACATGGGTGGGTTTATAGTCAGTAAAAAGTCTGACACGCCCAGAGGTAATTTGATGATTTCGCATGCAAACAAAAAACGGGGTAGCCTCACACTTATAAATTAAATTGACTTTGCTTAGGTAATATTGAGCTAGCTTCCATAATACGACATTTTTAATTAGTTTATAATATCATTAATCAAAAAAAATAAACTTAATGAAAAAAAAAATCGTTAAGTTCATGTTATCGCATATTTGCATAGCATACTAGGGTTATAAAAATATTGAAAACGAAAAATCTGAAACCAACTTACGGTATTTTGACGTTATATTTATGAAATTAAAGATAGTTCTCACTGTAGTTTTCTTTTTGTTACATTTTTTTAATACAATGTGCAAGCATCCACACGGAAAACGCGTTATACTGACGTCATTCAATTTTGCATACCGGACGTCATGCAAATCTTGCATTCTGTCAACAAGCATGTGCCATATCTACGGAGAAATTGAAAGTGAACTTTACACCCTGTTTCATCCCTCCAGAATCACTTTTGTGATAAAAAACATGTGCATATTTTATGCATATAAAAATTAAGGGCTGATTATTATAATGCGAGATAATTTATCAGAGGAATTTTTATTTTTTGGACAATTTTACGTACAGAATCTGCCGATGTCAAATTTGCATATCGCGAATAAGAAATTATCTCTCGACAGAAAGCCTATTAATTCTAAAAATGCTGAATCTTATGACTGACACGAACACGTTAGGACACGTGTTCTTGGTACATACGAAACAAGCATCCAAGATTTTAAATACAGGTCAAAAAGTCCGTGCATATGGTTCGATGGCATGTTTAGGGCAAAACATGTACGGACTTTATCTTTTTAATACCTTTTTGTACGCCTGTACAAAATGTTTTAATACATACATGACCAAAACACAAGGTTTTTTCTTTTAGTACGAGTACTTGAACTTTTACTAAATAAAACTACCCCCTTTAAGTGATAATATATTATGTCAATATTAACTGCGTCTAAAACAGTCTATGGAGCATCTTAGTTTGACAGGATTAATCTAAAAGTTTTATCTTCTATCCTTTTTAATTAAATAGAAAAAATAGTTGAGTTTATGGACAAGAGAATCGGTGCTATTTTCTATATGTTAATAATAGAATCTCTATATTTAGTTTAGGGTTATAAATTTCTAAGACTAAGCTGGGGATGCCTTTTTAACACCGTTCGGACTACTTTGTGGGGAATCCCCGTAAAATCCGGTCTATGTAGACAGATAGACGATTCCCCGGCCTGAAGGCTAACATAACTGCAAGCTCGTGAAATGGGACCCATTTAAGCGAACATGTCGTCCTTAAATGGGCCCCAGGATACAGCTACTACAGCGAAATCGTGGCGGCTTCCTTCTGGACTGAAATTATATAACATAAAAACAAGTCTTATGGATTAGAATATCCTATAAAAACATGGTGACCAAAAATACGCCGGGAGGAACTAATTTGACAGGTCTAAATAAATATTTTATCTTTTGTCCTTTCTTATTGAAATAGACAGAAAAAGATGCACTGTGGAAATTACAAATCTAATTTGGTTTATAATAATATAATTATTTCTCCAATATCTCCTCTAATATCATTATTTCTCCTGCCCGTGGCTATACAAGACGCAGCTCACGAAACATTACCTTTACAAGGCGTTAATCTTCAATACTCACTCTTTATTGTAAATTATGTAGAACATTGTTTTTATATTTTTTAAATTACGAAAAACAGTGTTTTATATGGGTATTTTGGTTGATGTTCAAATTTAATTACAAGCAAAAAAATTTGAGGTCTATGGTCATCGTCCCTACTGAACACCCGTAATCGTAGCTCGCTATTACGTGAAACATTTAGCTTAGATTTAGTTATAATAAAATCAATCTCTTCGCATATAATTACATAATCAGCATATACTGCTCCCACTGTTGGGACACAGGCCTCTTTATCCGAGAGTGGGTTTGGGCCGTAATTCACCACACCTGAAGCGCAGTGCGGGGTTGGTGCCATCTCACTTTTTTCGACGGTTTGCTCTTAAGACATGAAGGTTACCTCACGATGTGTTCGTTCTCCGTTTTGAGAGCTGTGGTGATGTAAAAACAATTAACAAAAAGAAAGGTGCTCTTACGTGCCATGTACTGAAGACGCAGCGTAGGGGGGGGCCCCGTGGGACCGATGACCTGGTGAAGGTCGTGGAAGCCGATGGATGCGGGTAGCAAGACCGGTCATCGTGGAAAGCCTTGAAGGAGGCCTTTGTCCAGCAGTGGACATCTACAGACAAAAGAAGAAGCAAAGAAGGTGCCCGGATAGGGTTCAAAACCTACGACCTACAACTTGTGGTGATTAAAAAGCCTATATTTTCTTTGTTTACCCTTCTTCTTAGTAACTGGATAAGTGATGGAAACTGTTGGGAGTATGGACGCCTGAGACATTTGTCAACGCTCTCTTTGTTGATATATTGTGCACTGTCATGTAGCGTTGATTTAAATATATACCTAGTTTAAATTATATAATCGCCTTTGTCCTTCTTTTTCATCAGGTTATGGCCCAGAAAAGCCTGCTGTCGATTAGTGTTATTTCCAAGTTTAATGTACGTACAAAGTTATAGCAAAAGTAAAAATTCCTGACGAGTAAGGACCTTACCTTTGGTTGCCCCTTGTATTACATTTATTATAAAATATGACTAACACTAAGTGATGTCAAATTGAGAAGTTTATGTCGCAAAATTGGGCAAATTGGAGTTTCGTCAAGGCTTACTTACAACATGAAGATTTGTATACGTGGCCTTGAGCACCAGATGCTTTCCGACCTCAATGCAGTTAAACAACACGTACCTCAAAGCCAAAAGCAAAGTTAATACTGTTGGTCGACCTAATTTTATATGTGCACATACAGTGTATTACCAGAATGCAAAAACAGGTGTGGAATAATTTGACAAAGGCGTTTTGAAGACCAAGGACTGACACGGGAAAAGTTGGCTTTATTAAAAGAATTAATTAATACTCAACAAGAAAAAGCAGCTTGTCAGTGGAAGACTATATAAAAAAAATATGACAGCCGCGCACAAGTTAAGGACATAAATTTCTTGTGGACGATGAGTGGTTAGGCACATTAATGCTGGCAGGGTTGCCAGAAATGTGCTTCAATGATCATGGGCTTGAAAGTTCCGGGGTATGAAGATTAAGTTGACTTAGTAAAAAAAATAAATTACCATGGTGGAAGTGAAAGTTCTGTCGTGTGACACTACAGCACTTTATACAAACACAAGAAAAAATGTGCCTGGGGGCAAGTAATTCCAAGATGTTTTATTTGTGGTCATACGATTATCTCAGCAAAAATTGTTGGCATAAGAAAAACAAACAATAATAGAGACACAGGTTATGTTGCAGCTTTTTCAGCATCTACAGCAAATGATTCTCACCTGGCATGTTGATCTGTGAGTATTCATGCATACACGATGCACCGGACCGCTCACTAATACCACCGCTTCACATGTACCCTGAGCATAAGGATTACACCAACAAAGAATTAAAAAGTTGAATGCTGCGGGAATGTATGCATTAAGCGGGAAAAGCGCATGATGGCAGCATTGATTCCGGTCACAGGTGAGAAATGTTTTACGAAATTAGAATTGAAACAAAATTTGTTGTCAGTCAGCAAAATAATTAAAATGGGTGCAAAGTAATATTTAACGAATCAGGCTGTAAAATTTATAATCATAGTGACAAATTAGTTAGTTATTTGGCTAGATTAATGAATGCAACATACCTTTTAAATACTTATTAAAATATACAAGTCAAGATGGCTAAGGCTGATGATGATACTTCTATTCGTGTACTAGTAGGATGGGACATTTGAATTTTACAACTCTCAATAAAAATACCTTACTGTACAGAAGGAGTAAAGTTGTCAACAGGAATGGATAGTAATTCCATCTCCAGAAAGCAATTCGTCTGAAGGCAAGCAAACGAGAAAACCGTTCCTGCTGAAGGTCTCAAGTAAATCAGCTTGTTAGAACTTATCCACAGAGTTATCAATAGGAGTGAGCAAGGTATTTTGTTACTTCTAATGATGACCTTTCTCGCCGAATATACGTATGTACACTATAAAAAACAAAAAGTTAAGTCTTTTCAAAAAAATTTGTTGAATTTAAGAATAGAGTGAGAATGAATTAAATAAGAAAATAAAAATTCTTAGATCCGATAACGGAACCGAATATAAAAAATAAGATTTTTGGAGGCTTACTTGAAAAGTGGAATTTTGCACCAGACATCAAACTACGCTTACCCTTTCGAACAAAAACGGTTGAAGTGAACGAATGAACTGGTAAAATTCTTATCGAGCGTGCTAAATGCATGTTATTAAACTCTGGTTTACAGAAAGATTTTGGTCTGAAGCTGTTACTACAGCAGCTTATGGGCCAACGTGTAACAAAAAAGGGTATATACATATCAAGGGCATGGTATCTTTAGATGATATCAAACGATATCGGAAGGTTTCAACTTAAAATAAAATACTCAAAAAAATTGGTACCAAATTTTCGGTATCATGTGTTTCTTAAAATAAAATCATAACAAACGTGGCAGCACACTACATATATTAATAACTACTCGTTACCCGTCACGTTACTTGCCCAAAGGCGGTGATAAATGTCTTCAATATCTCATGTAAAGATGTGCGATTCTTTATGTTACATGATAGTAGCCTATCACAGGCGGTGTTTTTTCCTCATAACTTCCTAAAGAGATAGAATTAAAAAACCCCCTTCCAATGTCGTTTGATATCATGTAAAAGATGCCATGCCCTTGGTATGTACCTATATACCCTTTATGTTACACGTTGTATAGTGAACCGTTCCTCCACCCGCAAGTATCACAGATGCTACGTCATGAGTTATGGACTGGAAAAAACCAAATTTGAGCCATAAGGAGAATATGCCCGGATGTCCTGGGATGGTGTTGCCCTGAAGAAAAACAGAAGTAAGTTGGATGTAAAAGTCGCAAATTAATATTTGTTGGCTACAGTGACTGTACAAAAGGCTACAAATATATAGATCCCAAAAACAAAGAAAGGAATTGTTAGTAGAGATGTAGTGTTCCTCGAAGCTGCAATTAAAAAAATAAAGTGAATGAAGTACCTGAAAAGAAATTTTAAAAAATAACATGGACATAGAGGAAAAAATACGCATGAAGGTAAATGAATAATGAACACACAGAAAAGAAATCTAAGTATACTTACCTCTGTGTGACGAACCCGAAGAAACCGTGGAAAGAAAATATTAATGAGGCATTACAGAAAGTATAAAACTAGATTGATAATGAAAAAAGTGGTGGTCCGCTGTAAACCTTAAGATACCGTTTTGGTCTCACTGCCAAGTATAGACCAAATGGATGCCAAAGAAACTCTAGTTAAATATAGATGCACTGGTGAGATGGCTGCCGACACATATTTGACGAAAGTTTACCCCATCGTATCTATGGGGCCCCATTTAAAGCATCTGGTGTCCAGGAGAGGATGTTGGGAAAAGTATGGACGCCTATGCTAAATAAGTAACAAACCTTCTTGTTCACTGGAGACTTACTTGTCATGCCTCTTGTCTCTATATTGTGCACTGCCATGTAGTTGATTTAAATATAGTTTAAAATTATATAATTTGCCTCAAGTCCTTATTTCATCAGAAACTCTTTCTTCAGCTAGAGCTGTCGTCGAAGACTGCTGTGGCACATGATGGCTTATGCATATTGTTACTTAACCATTGTTGATCAACGTGTAACTTGGTTTAAGATGAATTATAGCGATCGTGCTGAAGGTTAGTGAAATTATCAAAAAGCTTTTTTGAAATTTCTCTCACGGATCAAAATGTTGATTCACGGAACAGGTATTTAAAGAATTGAATTATTAAACTATTTGAGCATCTTTTATAAATTAGATGTACAACAACAAAGATATTCTCTAAATTGTTTCCTGGTATTTAACACTAATTTATCTTGTAATGAAGCTACTTCAATATGTAAATTTGGTGTAATTAAATTATTTATCCTTTTTAGGTTCCGTACTCAAAAAGGAAAACGGAACCCTTATAGGATCACTTTGTGTGTCGTCTGTCTGTCTGTCTGTCTGTCAAGACCCTTTATCTCAAGAACGCGTGACGCATCAAGCTGAAATTCACATGAAATACTTCGGGTCTATTGTCCCTTTAAGCTGTGAAAATATCAAACTTCTAAGCTAAGCCAATCAAAAGATACAGCCGATTATGTCGATATTTTCAACAAATTTTCGACACTCGCAAAGGAATCACAACCTACAGGATACTTCCCGTAAACTCAGAATCTTGAAAATTGGCATGAAGCATTGTCATATAATGCAAATATAGGAAAAATTGCGAAAATCACATTTTTTTAGTTATATAATATAATAAACATATTTTAATAAAATGGAACTTACTGCCTTATTTCTCATGAACGAATAAAGTTATCAAATTGAAATTTATACCAAATACCTATGTCTATTGTCCCTTTATTCTGTGAAAATATCAAACTTCTAAGCCAAGCCAATCAAAAGATACAGCCATTAGGTCGATATTTTCAAAAAATTTTCGACACTCGCAAAGGAATCAAAACCTACAGGATACTTCCCGTAAACTCAGAATCTTGAAAATTGGCATGAAGCATTGTCATATAATGCAAATATAGGAAAAATTGCGAAAATCACATTTTTTTTAGTTATATAATATAATAAACATATTTTAATAAAATGGAACTTACTGCCTTATTTCTCACGAACGAATAAAGTTATCAAATTGAAATTTATACCAAATACCTATGTCTATTGTCCCTTTAAGCTGTGAAAATATCAAACTTCTAAGCCAAGCCAATCAAAAGATACAGCCGATATGTCGATATTTTCAACAAATTTTCGACACTCGCAAAGGAATCAAAACCTACAGGATACTTCCCGTAAACTCAGAATCTTGAAATTTGGCATGAAGAATTGTCATATAATGCAAATATACGAAAAATTGCGAAAATCACATTTTTTCAGTTATATAATATAATAAACATATTTTAATAAAATGGAACTTACTACCTTATTTCTCACGAACGAATAAAGTTATCAAATTGAAATTTATACCAAATACCTAGGTCTATTGTCCCTTTAAGCTATGAAAATATCAAACTTCTAAGCCAAGCCAATCAAAAGATACAGCCGATATGTCGATATTTTCAACAAATTTTCGACACTCGCAAAGGAATCAAAACCTACAGGATACTTCCTGTAAACTCAGAATCTTGAAATTTGGCATGAAGGATTGTCATATAATGCAAATATAGGAAAAATTGCGAAAATCACATGTTTTTAGTTATATAATATAATAAACATATTTTAATAAAATGAAACTTACTACCTTATTTCTCACGAACTAATAAAGGTATCAAATTGAAATTTATACTAAATACCTAGGTCTATTATCCCTTTAAGCAGTGTAAAAATCAAAGTTCTAAGTTAAAGCGATCAAAAGATACAGCAGTTTATACCGACACCTTAGACGAATTTCCGTCACACGCTAGGGAATCAAAACCTACAAGCAAAGACATTAAAATTATATTTACAATAGACAGGACATCACGAACAAAATCCTAAGCCAATACTTTTATCGACTTTGTTAAAAGTCGCTCAGTCTAGTCTGCGCGTCAGGACGTAATTTGTGTCCACCAAGAATAAACATTTTCTAAGGAAATATGCCATGTTGCGCTTTGTGTTACTGTACATCTCGTTATAGTAAAACGACTGGACATAACTTCGGAATGTTTTTCTATGAATTATTTATATTTCGTCTGCAATTCAAATTTAAAAAAAATCTTATATAGTTCTAGAAAATTTTCCATTATTGTAATAAGCGCCCTAAAAGGTAAAACGAACCCTATCCATGAGACTTCTCTGTTCGTCTGTCCGTCTGTCACCAGGCTGTATCTAATAAACCGTAATAGCGAGACAGTTGTAATTTCCAGAGATTGTGTTAGTATTTCTGTTGCCGCTATAACAACAAGTACTAAGAATAAAAATAATAAATATTTAAGGGGGCTCTCATATAACAAACGTGAATTTTTGCCGTTTTTTGCTCCATATTAATAACGGAAACAGATAGACGCTTAAAATGTTCACAGAATATTTGGTTATATATTCAAATTACAAATAAATAATTAAAATAAAATAAATACTGAAGGCGGGCTCCCATACAATAACCGTGATTTTTTTGCCGTTTTTAAAGATAATGGCGTACGTATCTGGTAAAGGTCTTGCTCCAGCAGACTACCATTTTTGTCGTGATTTGGACAATTATCTACGTGACAAGAAGTTTTCTTCCCAGGAGGCAGTTCTGCTTTCACATAGTTTGTGCAGTCTAGATCCTCAGAGTTCTATCACAAAGGCATAAACGACCTTCCTATATATCCATACTAATATTATAAATGCGAGTCTGTCTGTCTGTTACGCTTTCCCGCTTAAATCTCTCAACCGATTTTGATGAAATTTGGCACAGACAATCTTTAGACCCTGAGAAAGAACATAGGCTACCTTTTATCCCGGAAAAATTTGATGTTCCCGAGGGAAATCTAAAAAGCGCGATATAACCGAACTCCACGCGGGCGAAGCCGCTGGCGGAAAGCTAGTACGTCAAAAATTGTAAACCGCTACGTTTGTACGGCGGAACCCTCGGTGTGCGAGTCCGACTCGCATTTGGCCGGTTTTTTTTATGTTTATTTCTATATGTTAATCATTCTTTTTCTTTTAACGCTTTTTCTTCTTTTCCTTTTATTTAGACCAATCATCTGCATTTCTACAGTAGCCAGTATTTCGGGTAATGCGTGTGCTACAATGGGGTATATAGAGTTCCAAAGTTCTAATTGATTGCTTACACTTTAACTTCAAGAGGCGTACCTATGACTGTGTTATATTCAATCGTCCTCTAAACAAGACAGTTAAACACAGACACTAGGACTTCAGAGGGGCATTCCCCGTATTATGAAGAACATTCGTGATCTAATATCAGTCTCAGTTTTTCCAAAATACTTTTAACTTACCAAAACTTTTGACAAGCTTTTAACATTGATTGTCGCTAAGATGGAAATGCGACTAGACATGAACGTTATTAATCACGGAAATTGGAGTCCAGACTGACGTACTTTTAAGAAATGTTTGTGGAAACTTTTAACTCATTGCCAAAGCACTCCTACGACTCATCCACTAAAGCAAAGGAAAGAGTATATACTCTTTACAGATTTAGGTAATGTGAATTCGTACTTACAGAAGTGCACAGTACTAAAATCCTAGGGAAGTAATTAAGATTTTGATCTACGTGCGTAAATGTAGTGTAAACTCATTCATTCTATTAAGTACGCATTCCCATGTTTATTAGGGTATGTGTGTGCGATTTTACTTATTCCTCCCACGTTTTAAGATCGCTAGTAATTTGCCAATGTTACTTAGACACCTACGCATGTAGTTCATATTTAATGAGAGGGAAGGGTTGACTGTCTCCGGCAACGTGGAACAAACGACGTCAAATGGCATTGTTTAGTTGCCTAGTATTAGCCTACTCAGCCTTGCGACAGAATTCCTAATTAACTTTGAAATAACTTGAGGCTTTTCTTCGACCTCGTAAGGCAGCGACGGAATAATGAATATTTAAGTTTTATTTTAAATAATATTAATGGTGCGCATTACCAAGAAAAATGCTTTTCATAAAAATTTCGTGTTAACAACCTCCTTTCTATTCATATTTACAAAAAAAATAATAATAATGTCTATCTTCAATTCGCTGAAAGCAGTCTAGACTGAATAACAGAACAGTCATACACATGCCTCGGGCTTATGTTTCATTTGCAGCTTATCAACCAATGCTCACCGCACCACATCACATATAATCCGTCTTAATTAAGCGGATTAAGTAAATATAACGGAGATAACAAACAATTAATCTTTTGTATCAACGCGTGTGCGGATCGAAATCCCTAACTCAGACTCTGGCTGATACAGACTTAAGACCCTCCTAAATCAGGTAAATGCCTACGGTGTAATGATAACGTCAATATTTCAACCTTAATATTAGCTAAGACTGCATATTGACTAATAATACAAAGGCCTTGTAAGCCCTATTTACCCACTAGTACCTACCCATTAAAGTGCAAATGCGGCTTTCGGCAGAAAATTGATAGGCTCTCTCGTACTAGCTATCAATCAAGATTTGCAACCAAAACTCCCTTTAAAGTTGAGTAAGCCCAGTAAATTTAATAAAAACAATCGTTACGGGACTTAAGTGCAGAGTTGACAAATGGTAGGTACATACCTAAAGAATATTGATGACTTAGAGTTTCACTGAAATAATTATGATCGATATAGTTGCTACTCAGTTAGTAGATACAGAGTCAGACACATTTGGATCATAAACATCTCAGTAGTAAAGGTTATAATACTGTTAAGTTTTCAAATATATTAAGTACAGAGTCAAAAATATGTTGGGATACAACGCTCAGCTTACATTGTACCTTGGAAATTATATTTCTTTTTGACAGATTTTATTGACTTGTTGTGTAAGTACTTTTGAAAGCCCGGCACGGGTACCATTTGTAACGAATGGATTGTGTAGGCATGTGTCCCTATTCGTTCGTAGTTTTGTGCAATCTATTTGAAACTTCAAATATCTAACGTTTGTGTAATCTTGCAATATTTATAGGCATCAATTTGTTTGATGCTTACTTTTGAAACTTTGGAACATCTGAAAAGTTTCCTTAAGTGAGGGTCTCTTGTGCCAATAATGGTGCTCAGCAAAAATTTCAGTCAATTTCGTAAAGTGATATAGGCGCTGGAGACGTTGGCGGCTCAGGCCGTGATTGATCGTGGTAAATGGTTTGTGATGCTCGAGGCCCGAGCTCCTCGCCTGACAGCCGGAGGCGGCGTGCCGTGAAACTTTACGAGCTCCACAATTCGTTCGTTTAAATGGAACGAAGGGATGTTGCGACCAAAAAAGCAGCTGTCCGTGTAATAGTCACTCTTCTTTTACGTTATGAGTGCAAATATTGATGTAACGCGCTCGAGCTGAATGTAAACAGGGTCATGTCGATAAACTTTGATGTATTCTACTCGAGTATGATGGACGGAGTTAGAATGACGCGCACTATTATGTGATAGTTTATAGATAGATTGTATTTCTATTATGGCGCGTGGTGGAACATATTCTATTATTTGGGAACTGGTAGGGGCTAAATATGTCTATATACTTACCTACAGTTTACACAACGTTTGTAAAACGCATCATTATGTCCGTAAGACCAATGGTGCAGGCAGACTACGGAGGTGTTTGCGTCGTTCAATATTTTAACTGAATTTTCAGAGTTTCAGAGAGTAGAGTTTCCTTCACAATTACCTTCGTTCTTTACAGACTAGTGCCCATAAACTTTGTTACTATATTTTTATGACAATAAAATGCACAATAGGTGGTCATAAATATAATGCAGCTATACTTACTCGAAGATACCATTTTTATAGCTTCATCAATGTCTACATTGTGCTTTCTACACAGATGACTTTAATTCAAACTATTATTTTTATGATGAAAACGTTCAGTTTCATTGGGCCATCGTAAAACACGTACTTATGAACGTTAAAGCCGTAAAAATGGTTTCAGTATAAAATAAGCTTAATATATAAGTCTATAAAAATACTGAAACATTACATTTTCCATGTAATACAGTAGTAATTTCCGATATGGTAGCTTAAAGCACTTTTTGTTATGGCGCACCATTTTTTCAGCAGTTTAATGTGGTTAAAAGTTTTTACTCAATAACTGGTAACTATTTTCGATCGAGCTGATAAAAAATTCATTGGCGCTGAAGTGCTTTAAAGCGATGAAAAATATAGAAGACCATTTATTAAGCGACTGCCTAAATAAAGTGTTAAAACAAATCATATTTAAATAATGTTATTAGAACCGATAGCAGTAAAACTGTGTTTCCTGTTATGATGGCATGATGAGCGGCCATGTTACGAAATGCAACCTATCAACATGTTTTCATTTGCAATAAACTTCGGCAATGCCCCGGGTGTGCCGATGAAATTTCTGAAATATACATTCCAATAAAAAGAAAAGTGTTCTGGGAGACGTTGAAAATGTGTCCGCATTTGGACAAATTTGGGTCGAATATAACCTCGAATGGAGAGACTGAACGATCCCTTACAACCGTAATATAAAATCCGGTGAATACCTCTTTACATTATTGAATGTACATGAAATAAGTGAGCGAAATATATCATGATGCACGCACTTGCAGTCAATGGGCTGTTGAACAATTTGATGTTTTATTGAATACAGCACCCTGATTGCATAGTAAGTTTACTATTAGTAGCTAAGGGATTCATTTTGAAGGATGTTGCTAATCTGTTTGAAAAATGTGTATGGTAAACAATGTAAGCAACTGAAAGTTGTTGGACTTTAAAAATGAAACCCAATGTTAAATAGTAATTAAAGTTCCGTAATTACCCTCAATATTTAAATAGCAACATATTTAAAGTAGATACTACTCATAGCAAAAAAGTATTTCAAACTATACTATTAGTCAGGCTTCACATGATGCTCACTTCTTTACTTTATCTCACAGATAAATGGTAGAGAAATACGAGAGAACCTTGGAGCCATTTCATTCTGTAATATAGTACCTACACATTTTAGCTGTATCTACATTTTTGTATGAACTATAATGATGTCAACTCGTTTGTATAATACTTTTAGCTGAAAGGCTCGTGATTAAATAAGTCATATGAGCCGGACAACAGGGTAATTGCGTAACACATTATCAGTAGCTATAGGTTTCATTTTGACAGTTAAACAACATTCATTGCGTTATTTACGTTGTTGAGCAGAAACATTTTCCAACATAGGGAGCAATGAAATAGCTATAAGCTTCAAAATGCTTCCAACTGATAGTAATGGTATGTTATGCAATTAGGGTGCTGGTCGATCGTTCAGGTTAGGCTACGTTTGCTGCGGTTGTTTTGTGGCTGGATCTTCGCATACCGAGATCCGTGCCTCGAACGATACGTTAAACCACTGGCTGTCATTCTCAATCGTTACTGGGTGTTAACTCCCGTCTACACGCTCCGTCTTGCCTACGCAGTCCAGGTCTGTGCAGTCATGACTGTACAAAAAAACGGAACATTCGTGACTGCGCGCGCTACCGTCTTGCCGTCCACACACACTCGCTTACCTGCGCAAACTGGTTTGCAAAGGCATGCTCGCAGGTAAGACGGAGCATGTAGACGGGACTTTAGAAGTCCGAAAGTCTGTCCACCAGTCTTGCTAAGGGGTATCATTACTTACTGGTTGCTATAATTACTGGTATTCAGCTGAGCTCGGTAAGACTGAAAGCCAACCCCAAGATAGTTGGGAAGAGGCTAGGTAGATGATGATGCTTTTAGCTGATTTTGGCCAAAAGCAAAATATTATATCGTCAGTCAATTTAATCTAATAATTTAAATCTGTCGTCTCACACAGTTACCAGTAACGACTCGCCAAGCATTGGCGACTTTTTGTTCGCAAGATTAACGACAAAGTATGGGTCACAAAAAAAGCGACGCCAAGTACGGAAATTGCCAAAACTTCGTGTCGAAGCCTGAAATTTTCTTGTTCTAAATGTCGTCGTAAATGAAAGATGGCTCTTTTAAAATCGGAAAAGAAATTAGGAACAGACGTTTTTAGGATTACGAGTTTTGTAACAACTCAAAAGTTGCTTTTTATTTTTCCGCAAGTATATTAGAATGGGTCCCTTTCGATGCTCTATGGATAAGTATCGTCGTAACAAGACCGCGAGGAATTGTATCCGTGGTAATAAAGATAGCTACCCAAATGACACTAAAAACAAATAATCGTCGGAAACATTTCGCTTAGATTAACTTCTGCATTTTAACTGGAGTTCTTTGTTCATCAGCTTATAGCGTTTTAATGCGACATTAACATCAGTTATTTCATGAATATTTAGCATCACTGTGCATAGTAAAATATTTGGTTTTACAGACTGCATTGCTGTGTAATAGTTACATTAAATTTGTAGTAGCAGATGGTCTAGCCTTTTTAGCATTTTAGGGTTAATCTAAAGTCAATCAATTACCATAAATGATTGCAGTTTAGTTTATAATGTTGCGGTCATGAGTGTAGGTAGCATCCCTTTCAATTCATCCGGCACGCGCCGGTACGTGCAGTGCCTGACAACCATACAGACATTACCGACCCTATAAATATGTATATAACACATCCTTGCCGTAACGACGACATTATAATATGAGCGGAACTGTTACAACATTCGATATGGTAAACACTGATGGTTATTCGATGGCGAAATATTTAAAACGACAGTCATATATTGAAACGCAACCACTCATTATCCTTTATTCAAATAGAATGACCAAAATATACAAAGAGAGCGAAAAGGATTTAATTGAATTTTCACTGAAGAGTGACAAAATGAACAGAAATGGGCTATATTGATTTAAATTTTTCTCTGAAGAGAAATAAAACTGCCCTAGGCAGTGTTAATTAAACGGCGTGCCCATTTAACAAAGATCAGGGCATTTAGCCCTTAATTTCGATATAAACAAGTGGAAAAAATGCTTAGGGGAGTGATGTTGGACGTTAAATCAGGCTTACATATGAAAAGTTACGCAGAGGTTATTTGGTGGAATTTCCTCGCTGTGTGGGCAATGCGGCGGTTCGCGGCTAATGACGAGTCGGCCCACAATATATCTCTCGTAGTTAGACGCAGAAATCACGGCGACTCGTGCACTTGATTGAGTTTTCTTTTCCATTGTACTTCCATTAACAGAATAGCTTTCTCCTATATGCTCCCTAAGAGACGCCATGTGTTCGGGGAAAATTATATCGGCAATTTTTCTTGCGTCTTGTGATAGACAGCTGACAGAGATTTTCGGCTTTTATTTTCTTGGCAATGATTACCCTACCTGTGTTATTAATCTTAAAATAATAGACTGATATCATACCATTTGGAGAGTATTGTTTCCGTATTTCAGAGAGCCAGTTGTCACAGGATATCAACTTCGTAATAACAATAATATTTGAACAGTCTTTGTCTTTGTTATTGGGTCGTAAAATAAGCTGATATCATGTTGGATAGTGAGTAGTATTGTCTGATTTTGAAGTGTCTACAAGTGAAGAGATTTAATTTTAGCCGTTAGTCAAGAAGGGTCGGTGCCTAGTTCTTATACAAAAGTAAACGAAAGCGACCCCTGAGTGCTCTTGTGGAGCTACCGTCTAATTAACGACGTATCTAATTATACCATCGTGGAGCTCACAGCGAAGAGAATTTCCCAAATTACGTATTACGAAACGCAATTACACTTAGGGGAAATGCTATGAGACAAATTGAGTTATATTGTAATTGAAATAAAAAACGGGTTAATAGAGATACTGTTAAGTAATTGATGTAGGGGGTGCTAATGACGTTTGGGTGATTGGGAAGTGCTTTTTGATCATTTTGGTTGGAACACGCTTTTTATTCGAGTGGTTTAACAAAGCAACACTACAATAATGACTATTTTATTAATAGAAACACCGGATAATACAACATAATTGTTGTTGTTGATAGACTAAAGGCGTTAATAGTGGGTACCTGAATATGGGCGATGTCACCAAGGTAGGCTTCTGAAACGATGGCGTGATGATCTGGACTCGTTTCTAACTGCTTGGATGGAGAAAACACAGCACTGATAAAAGTGGAAAAATGGGTATAAACTTTGCCCCGTAGAGGGTAAAAATACGTTAAATGAAAAAAAAAATTATGACTTTATAAGACATATTAACCAAAATTTGAGAGAGAATAAAATAATTCATGAAATTTCTAAGTCTTTTCGACAGATTTTACTATCAAATATCTAATCAAGTTTGGTCAAAAAACATTTTGGAATTACAAAATTGAAACTTCAATAAAATAGTATAACATTAAGAACAGTAGATTTTTCAAATAATGTCTCATTGAAGCACCAGGCGGCGGCAGCAATACGGGAGGCGCCGATTTGTCTAACAATTGGTTCTACACCTTGCCTCTGTGTAGATGTATGGTTGTAAGTTATGGTTGGCACACAATGTATGTCGCCCAGACGGTCTTATCTGCAATTTAATGCAGAATATAAAACGCTTTTGATTCAGAGGCTCCGGCACAAATGCACGATGTAAATGTTATCTAAATTCGAAACATTTTTTAATCGGAAATGCAACTTTACTATTTTATTTATTAGCATTTTGTGTATGTATTTTTTACGACATCCAGAATTATGTAGCATCAATCACAGATAAAACTAAATATTATGTGGCAGACGAGTATTTTGAATTTTAAAAGCGTTCCAATTTCGGTTTAAATCGGTAATTCCACCGAATCTCTGATGAACACTCGAAAAAATTTAATACAGGCTTTTAGTATTTTTTTTTAGGGATCCTTACCTAGAGAGTACTAACGGGAAAACTATTGAAGGATCTGTTGTATGTCCGTCTGACTGTCACAAAGTAAGTTGATCTTTGGCACCGTGTTAAGTAAACACTTGTAATTCAAGGTGTGCCCTGCTACGGCTGCTACAAGTTTAATAGCATTTTGGGAATAGATATAGTGGTTCTCGTGGGAAAATTATCGACAAGCGCAGGGGTGAAGCCGCAGTCAAATGTCGTTACTAATATTATAAATCGGAAAGTGAGTTTGTTTGTTTGTTTGTTCCGCTTTCACGCCGTAACTACTGAACCGATTGCTTTGAAATATTGCAGATGTAAAGTTAGAAGTCCGGATTAAATAATAGGGTACAATGTAAACATTATGCCGAAAAATTTTGATATTCTCGATGGAAATCTAAAAAGCGCGATATAACCGAACTCGCGAACGAAGCCGCGGGCCGAAAGCTAGTCTTAAATAATATTACAAATCACATATCCCGAATTAGTACATTTTCTAAAGATTGGTCAGAGTAGTAGTTGTCATTACATAACAGGTTTTTTCAAAGATTTCTTTGGTATAAAGCTTAGCGTTACAAACAATAGATTTAACCAAAGACTACAGTTAAACCACGTCTTATAATAACAAGGTTTACATATTTCAAGCAAACAGTTTGATTTTCATGTATGTACCCGTACCTACGTAACCATATTATTCTTTAGTTTGTCTCTAGGGTCGGAATCAAAATTCACCAGACGACAACTGGACGGGCTTAGAGGATGCTTGACTTCTGTGTTTGTGAAAACACATTAAGCCAGCCACCCGTCCATAGTTGCGGACATAACTAGATACAGCTGTGATTCAGTAAACTTAACGTTTATTTGGTCATATATTTTTACTTCTATCCTACGTCATTAGTAACTATAGGATTTTAGGTTTGCCTTTCATGTCAGGGTTGTTTGTGCTTTTTTGGGCAGTGGTGGTCCCAATTTACGAGTTTTTGCCTGAGTCCCAGACAAGAGAGGGACTTTTTTATTTAGAGTAGACAGTCCGTACCATTGCTGAATAATTTCCAGGCATTCTTGTCTAGGAGCTATTACGATCCAACCCTTGCAGTATGAGGCAGTTTACTTTATGTATTGGGAATTGCATGATTTAATTCCCCCATCTCCGTTCCACCATCGGACGACCCGTCGTACGGCGAGTTTCCACCCTTACGTTGTTAACACCACTACGATCCGGACGAAGCGTTTCGCCTCCTCCTTTATACCGCGTAGGTACATCGAGGGACTGGAACAATTTTCCAGCGGCGGTATTTCCGTCGGACTACAATTTGAGTGTCTTCAAGGCTAAAGTGAACAGGCTCTTAATAAACTAGTGCGCTTTACCATCAACGATTGCGTCACTGCTTACCATCAGGTGGGATTGCGGTCAAGCGCTAGTTTATAAATTATAAAAAAAATGTATTCAATCAAAATGGTGAAAGAGAATCACCGTCATCTCCTAGAGCCAACAAACGCGAAGACGTGACCTTCACCAATCCGCACCCGGTTCGCGTGATGGATTGTGGCTTACTTCCCTTTCACGAAGAAATCTGTGTCCTTGAAGCGAGGATGTATAGAGCTATTATGATTTTTTAATATGGTCTCAAGACTAAAGTCTTTGACCAGTGTGTGTTGCCAGTACTTACGGAACTGAAACTTGGTCGCTCACAATGGGCCTCATACGAAGGCTCAGAGTCACACAAAGGGCAATGAAAGAGCTATGCTCGGAGTTTCTCTGTATGATCGAATCAGAAATGAGGACATCCGCAGAAGAACCAAAGCCGACATAGCTCTTCGAGTCGCTAAACTTAAGTGGCAGCCACCCGTCCATAGTTGCGGACATAACTAGATACAGCTGTGATTCAGTAAACTTAACGTTATATTGCTCGTAGAACCGATGGCCGATGGGGCAGTAAGATTCTGGAGTGGCGGCCACGTACTGGAAGACGCAGCGTAGGGAGGCCCCCAACAAGGTGGACCGATGATCTGGTGAAGGTCGCGGGAAGCCGATGGATGCGGGTAGCACAAGACCGGTCAGCGTGGAAAGCCTTGGGGAGGCCTTTGTCCAGCAGTGGACATCTATAAGTGAAGAAGAAGAATATGGTCGAAGTTTCCAGTATCGGATAATATTGAGTTCCTCAAAAATAAATGCATTTAAAATAGGTATCTTCAGTTAAAAATTATCTCAAGTTGACTATGAAAATCTTAACTAAAGATAATTTACATTCATAGCTGTTGTAAAGCTAAAGTTAAAAAAATCACATTTTTTTATTACTTTTCTCCAATGATAATCAAATTATGTAAACAAGAGTCACGCACGATGGAGTGCTCCATTTTTTACTTGCGTATATCTCCCCATCATTCCCATGCGAGGTTCTTTAATATAGCAGGCATTGAGAGCAACGCGCTGCAATCAGGGAGAGCTATGATTGTTATACTCTCCCCTCATCCTTTATTATTTTTTTCATGTAGGCTCGAGCATGAATATTGCGCCATTTAGTAGAACATGTTTTTTCCCATCAACCTAATCTCTTCGTTCGTTTAATACCCATTATATTTTAATAATTTAATTTTTTCCGCAGGTGCTGTTTTGACATGTCCGAGATATCAAAGCTTGTCGTGAGCATAATATATTATTATTTGGTTTTCTTTGATGTCTTATATGTTTAGCTTTATTTTTGCTCATAACATATTGTTAATAATATGTTGTAGGTAATATGCTCTATTGAGTCTAACCCTATATCATCATCATTATCTCATCATCATCTCAGCGTTAATCCCAGTCGCATCCGAAGCTTTCTTTTTTCAGCTTTGGAGTCTGGGGTCCGCTTACGCTTTATCAGTCTGCTGATTTTGGCTAAACTTCGATATTTTCCGTGAAGCGACTGCCGTCTGATCTCCACAACCCGAAGGCGACATCAAAGCATTGCAGTTAGCCCAATTGTTGGACTATTGAGGGCTCCAACAACCTGTAATGACTGCTACTAGATGTTCGTATGGCAACCGGGACAAATGGCTTAACGTGCTTTCCGAGGCACGACCAGACCAGTGCAAATATTCATATTCACATTCAGATGTAACTCACCAGGAGAAATGTGGGTTGAATTACTAACGTGATGAGATTGATGTGATTGTGTGTTTTTCTGACAATTCAAAAGTGCCTGTAATTGGTTTATTTGAAATAAATGCTTTGATTTGATTTGATTCATGCATACAAATATTTGTACTGCGCGGGGATCGAACCCGCTGCTCTTTGCGCAGTGGCCGCGTTCGCTACCGCTACGCCATGGAGGCTGGCTTCATCTGTCATCATCATTATCTACCGAGCTTTTTCCCAAAGTGATAATGTCTGTGACTTAAAAGTTGATGGTCGTGGGTTCGAACCAAAGTAGATACATAATTTGTGTAAATTAAATATTTCATAATCACTGTTCTTACAATGGCGAAGGAACAGATTGTGAGGTTTCTGGCAAATACTAGAACTAAAACTTCGAAGACATGTGACATCTAACAACCCACACACACCCACACTCGTCCTGCTTGGTGTAATATGGCCCAGTCTCTCTCGCAAAAAAAAAAAACTAAAAAACATGCTTTTAAAGAATATCTTCACTTTGTGCCATAATTTTTGTATATTAAACGCCTCACGCTTTTTTAAAAAAATATTTTTAACTTTTTAGTTTGATATTCTTTAAAAGCATGTTTTTTTTAGTTTTTTAAACTATATTTATTCACAACTTTTTAGTTACATATTCTTGAAAAAAAAAAAACGAACGAACGTATTGAAAACGATGGGACATTTTACAGTAGGTAATGAGCAAGCAAGCAAACAATCATACAAGTGAAGCTAATAAAAAGAACGTAAAAAGGGAATGATCGTGTCCCAGCAGTGAGAAAATTATAGGGTAATTATGCATTAATGTATATAATGTATATTTACAGACTGTTCACATCTTTCATAAAATGTTTACAAAATGCTAACAGCTCTTCAATTTTAAGTAGACATGACTACGTGACCTGTATGCTTGAAGACGTAGTTGCTACCTTCTTGAATATTATTTACATATTCCTCCATCTTTATTTATCACGACATGTCGTTTGCATCTGACCATATCAAATTTCAGCTGTCGTATACAGCCGTATGGAAAAATGTGACTTATATTAAAATACGTAAATGTGTTGCGACAGCTATTTCTAAGTAATATGGCCATGGCAGAATAACAAGATAGAGGAAAGTGATGGAATGACCAGCATCCTAATTGCGTAACACACTATAACTCTCAGTTGGTATCATTTCGAAGCATATTGCTAAGCCATTGCCTTGCTTAGTGTCTTCTCAAGAACATAAATAATGCAATGAATGTTGTTTAACTGTTAAAATGAAACCCATTGCTACTGACAGTTCTTCTTCTTCTCCAGTCTATAGATGTCCACTGCTGGACAAAGGCCTCCCCTAAGGCTTTCCACGATTACTGGTCTTGTGCTGCCCGCATCCATCGGCTTCCCGCGACCTTCACCGGGTCATCGGTCCACCGTGTTCCCTACGCTGCGTCTTCCGGTACGTGGCCGTGTACCGTGCCGCTACTGATACTGTTTTTATGTTATATTACCCAGCAGGTGACACCTTTTCCTTTCATGTTGGTTTGGCACGTTGCGTGGGTAACAAATCTCTTGCCATTACACCTCCGGTCGGAACAAGCGGGGTAGACCAAAGAAGCGCTGGCTTGGCTTTGTAAGAGATGACATGCGTGCCAACAAGCTCTTACCACAGGATGCTAGAGATGGCGCGAAATGGAGGAGTATCTGCAGGAAAGCGGATCCCGGACTCCAACGCGAAAGCCGCGGTTGCAACCGGGATAATCGCTGAGATGATTATGACCCAGCAGGTGGTAGTTGCGTTACACACTAACAGTTAGTACCATCGTACGTCGAAGGACTGAAACAATTTGCCAGCAGAGGTCTTTTCGTCTGACTACAACTTAGATGAAACATCAACGATTGCATCACCTCTTACCATCAGGTGGAACGCGGACAAACACTAGTTTGTAATGATTTTTTAAATTATGTTCTTAATTTTGCGGTAGGTATTTATGTCGTTGAGCTAACAAATTTTTGAACATTAGCAACAAAACTGTTTAGGTTGTGATTGATGCTGTGTTTCTTACGCAATGAAAAATGCATATAGGAAAAGAGCCATCAACATCGTAATTACAGCTGAAACACGTCCACTGTCAGCAAGCTTCCTTCAAGCATTGGCATATCAACCGGTTATGTCCTTTTTGCAATCATTAAATCCATTTTGTTTGAGCCCTACCACCAGGGAAGAATTAACGAATAGAATTTGGAGAAATTAAAAATTTAAGTCAAAACTTATTACCTAAATAAAAACTTCCAGACACAAAGGGCATGACAGCTTACTTATATAAGAATTGCTGGGTTTAAAAAATAAACAATCATATGAACTCATATAACCTATCAGTAAGCAAATTCTGAAAAAAGAACGCAAACATTGTCTTGAGCTAATCAGGGCAGCCAACTAATCTGATTGTCATATGACCTGCCCATTTTCCACATATGTACATAATTACAACGACACAAACTTAATCCTCATCTTTACAGCTACGCAGTCGGGTAGTTATTAAAAGTTCAGTCCAATCAATGCTTAGTTAGTAAATCTTGACCTGCCCTTGAGATAAAGTAAGTTCTGTTTACATTCGAATCTCTGATTGATACTTCAAGCCTCTTGTGGATTGCCAAGTTTGTTGGATTTGCGCCACTAAAGTTGTTAGCGGGCGATATTAATGGTAAGGTCTTATCTGTTTTGGGAAGATTTGGTTATTGATTGTCTTACGCCTTTGTTTTTGAAGTGAACACTTCGTGCACATTGTTCTTTGTCTGAATAGTGAACAGAATTGAATCGTCTCGCTCAGGTCGGTGACGCTTTCGGATATACTCGGCTACAGCTGGTCTCCGCGTTTACTGAAAGTTCTAGTGGCATGGTTTTGAATTTTGGTTTCACAGTTCGTTTGGGTTAAGAATCAAGATTCACTTCCAATATTTATGTTCTCACACTCTAAGAATCTGCGTTCTTCTAACAATCTCCTCTTACTCTGTCCTTCACATACGTCTGACCTTGTTCATTATTCATTTCATATTCAATTCATTCTTCTGTGGAATGCGCTTCCTCTTGATATCAAAATGGCCGTCAGTCAGTTTGTATTTAAGCGGAAATTAGGGCACAACAATTAGGGCAGAGTTATTGCTACACCTCTCTCCCAAATTTATGTTTTGTAAGTATATATTATAAGTATATATTTCGGTAATAGTATGTATATTTAGCTTATTTAAGTATACTTTTAATAGTGTTAAGAGCTTTTTTTTTCTTTCCAATTTTTTTTCAACTAAAGTACCTACCATCTTATCTCTTCACCACCTGTGGTTAATTGGTAGAGAATGTCTAAGGCATTAAGTACGCCTCTATACATTTCATGTGCGAAAGATTAAATAAATAAATAATGCAGGAATGCTGGATGCTTTACGATATTTTCCTTCGCCGTTTTCAGTAAATAGGTTTGTACAAACACTTTTTCATTCTATTACATTTTTTTAGTCCAGATCATTTTTGTCATTACTCTCAGCTACAGTCGATCAGTGACTCTGATTAGGGTATACATCGCTTCAATCTTAAAATTTCATGTCAATCGTGTAGTCAGGAAGCACTCACCCTCTTTAAACAAACATAACAACAGTTTTAAATACAGAATGGCAGGGACGTCAATGTAATGAAATAATCGACGAAAAATTTTAACGTAATAGAGTCCAGAATTATTCACTTAACCCATTTTTACAGGTTGTGTGTCGATATCATATTTTTGGAGTGTTAAAGTTAAAAATTAACCCGGCGTCATTGTGGCGAAAAAAAGTACCACTGATGTTGAGGTGGGTCATTATGACCCTGTTACAATTGTTACTATTTTTCCTAGTATAACATAGTTTATATTTTTTTTTATTTAATATTTTTAATATATACAGTATATATAATCAGTTGTAGCAATTAAACACAATGGTAACAAGTGAAATAATTTTTATTTTTAACTTTCATTAAGACTGGTTGATGGTTGGTTGAACAAAATGCAACTATGTGTTCTAATCTATGTACCTATTTTATCAAAACAGTAACATCGTTTCTTAAAAATATATATATAAATCAAATCTATACTATCTAATCTTTATATCTTTGGAATTTTAATCGCATAATATCAGAAACTTTCTTTTCGAATTAGATTTTCACTACAGTTTTTACGATAAGAGATTACGTTTACAGTGCATATAAACTTATGGCAAGTATTATATACGTTACTGGTCTTTCTATTTTTTTTTGTAGGGATAATCATGACACCTTCGAACACCAGTGAGCTTTACAGGAGGTTCTCCATATGTTTCTCCAGTAAATTCTTTCATAAGGTTCATTTTCGTCAGTATCTAAAGATTCCTCAAATTAGACCACGCTAAAGTTCCTCCGGGCCTATATTAGACAGTTACTAATAATAAAATAGCGTATATTGCACAAAACATCTACGTCGCGGTTGATCTAGGTCATAATGGCCCGGTTGCAGGTTTACACACGTGTTACTCCATGCATGGGCGATGGATATTTGAAGCGAGGTACATGAAGAGGAGGGATGATACTTACCTGCAGCTACCGAGACAGACGATTGTGTGCGGTAATTGCTTCTAAGAAATTTTTCGTAAACAAAAAGTGCAGGGTCATAATATAATAACCCTGCCTCAATGACGCCGGGTTAAAGTGATAAAATTTCAAGGTCCTTAAAGACTTATTTAAAAAATACCATCAATAAAAGCTAGATAATTATATAGATTTTAGTATCATGAAATAAATGGTTTTGATATTGATTATTGCCCAAAATTACTAAATAAGAATACACAGAGTAAAGTCCCTCACTGGGTTTAAACACACGACCTACTCGTCCCTCGAGGTCGCTACCTCTAGGCCACTGGTCACACATAGCACACAGCCTTTTGACCCCAGCCCATTCAACACTTTTGACCTCAGTCGTTAAATAAAAGTTTTAATGCACCATTTATAGGTACTAAGTCTAAAATTTAAAAATGGCAAAAGTTTAAAAAATTCTCAGCTAATTAGTGGTCTCAGGATCATTACTGCTATAAAATATTAAAAGGTTTTTCTATAAAAGCTAAATAGCCCTGTCGTTACCGACAAAGAAAGAGCGGTCTAGTTCATTTTTCTTTTGGTTATTAAAAGTGTTAGTTCGTAAAATAATTAGCTGCTCAATACAGACGACACGGTTGGTGTAGTGGTTGAGTGAACACCTACTGCGCTGCGTGTGGCGGGTTCGATCCCCGCACGGAACAAATATTTGTATAGGCTACAGGTAGTTCTTCCGGGTTTGGCTGTTTGTGTATGTGAGTTTAAATGTTTTCAAACGCACCCACGACACATAAGTAATTCCTAGTGTGGGGACTTAAAAAAAAAAAGGAATATTAAGATCGCTAACAGTTACAGACCGGCGTTAAAAGTTGTTGGTGTAATTCAAAATCAATAGCCTTTTAACTGAATTAGACTGAGAAGCAGCACTGTTCGAATCACAAAACACCCGCCCTTCTCTTTATTGTAACTAGTTCAATTTTATTATTATGTTATCTATTATAAGCTAAAAAATTGGAAAAAGTTGGAAGACTTGTGGTAACTCGCACTTACTCTATGCCTGACTGTTATGTGGGACATTCAGAAAGTTTTGCGATAGTAAAAAAAAAGTTCTATAGGTACATAATATATTTTGATTACATCTTTTCAAAGCACTCTCCACCAGACTCCATACAAAGTTTCATGCGTCTGAACCAGTTTTCGAAACACTTTTTCCAGTCCGCCGAAATAAATATAAACTTTCTGAGTAACCTGATACAAATAGTACGGCTGTCTGATTGACAGATCCTTTTGCTTCTGAGTTCTTGGACAGTAAGGTGGTTCAATTCGTGGTCGGCGCGACTTGCAGTAAATCATTTTATTCCAATTTCGCTGTAAATGGTGTTAAAATGATGTTTAACAATTTGTGTATGAAAAAGTTGTCATATTTATTCCTCACATAAAGTTACCACAAGGTGATTGAACAATCAGACCTAAGGCTGATAATATTCAAATACTTTTTTCATCTAGTAATCAATGTAGATTTAACACTGCTGTCTATGCAGGAGTGTTAAATCGACTTTAATAAGTATAAGGCATTATAAGTTGTATAAATTATATCGAATCGCCATTAAAAAAAAAACAGCAGTCGTGGGAGGCTAACAGAAATGTTCTTTTATTCTTTCTTTCTCTTATGGCTTCGCACGGTTTGTGCATTTAGCCAATGTCACGTAATGAATTATTCATGTCGAAAAAGACGGCCGCGGGTACCGAACACTCAAGAGGAAGTTTTGGTACAAAGCCATGATGTGGCCACTATGCTACAAGATTTCACTGTTCTTTATGAATTATTCACTGAATGCACTTTTTACTACATAAATCACGCGTTTTTATTTAGTAAACGACACTATAAATGATTTAAAAGTCCAATGAAAAATGAGCGTGGCACTCATCTTAGCTTCCCGCCAAAACCTCCAACAGAAATGTTAACTCAGAATCTCATTAAAACACAGATACACAAAAAGTAATAAACAAAAACGATCACAGTATCGTACAAGTTTTCACTTCGAAAAGAATAGATATACAATATGTAAAGAAAACCCTGTCCGACCCATAAGGATAATAAATGTTAGGTAAACACATAACCAAATATAATATAAATTTTTACGTAATCATCATAGTAACAATACTAATGAATTTTGAAATAATCCTTTTTTCCCGGGAATTAATTCTAATTTCCCCGAAATTTGGTAATTTTTAAAAAAGTGACAGCACTGGTATTATTATAAGCGAATAGCGACGCGACCACGTCACAGGTGCCTCGTGCCCTGCCCCCCGCCGCCCGCGGAAAGGGGTTGCTTACCGCACATGTATTAAGTTACCTCTTTTTGCAAAATAATATTTATTTTTTTAGGTGATTTTTTTAAACTTTAGTCCGGCTTTGTCTGCGATTTCATTTTTGAGTTTAGGCTGTCTTTGTGGGCATTAGTAGAATCAGTTATCAATACTTAATTATACCTTCACGGATCGGACAGGGTTTTCTTTACATATTGTAAAAACAAGGTTATTTTTTGTTTATACGAAACCTGAATACAGTTTGTTCAGAATAAGCAACTGCATCGATTCCAATCATTTTTACAACATGTTATATTTTTTCCCAAATACATTTGGAAATTGTTGGAGAGTAGTTACAGAACGCGCAAGACAGCTGTGTCTACCGTGGTAGATCACAGTACTAGGCGCGTGAGACAGGGCGCGCCAGGCGGGAAGCAGTGCGATGACCATATATTTGTTGGGACAACCAGGTAAGATAACAAGCTCATAACTTTGTGCTTTTTCATGATATCTTTTTGAAATTTGGTACACAGATTCTTTACTTACAAAAATTGGACACGTGTTTCGGATTTTGCATAAACAAAAATTACCTTGTTTATATCAGAAAGGTGTGATACAACCATTAAACTGTATAATTTTCTCCATGGACCAACATTGTAATCACGAAAAATAGTTCTGACGTACGATTACAGTGTTACTCGCCGATTTGCATCATAAAACACACCATCGTCGGCGCGCAACATTAATCAAACATAAGGGAATATTTCAATACATTTCCGATCGTCTCTGTGCAGCTCTAACTGTGCCTTATTGATTAGAACTTGTACAAAGTTGATAGAAGCAATTTTATTCAAGAATATAATTTTCTGAATACAACAGTTCGTAGAAGTTTTGTGTTCAATGTGATTTGAAGTTACTTTTATAAGAAGATCTTTATTATAATAATTCCAACGACACGATTGGCGCAGTGCTTGAGTGCTGCGCTGAGTGTCTCGGGTTCGATTCCCGCACGGAATAAATATTGTATGGCCTACAATTAGACATCCCGGGTCTGGCTGTTTGTGTATGTGACTTTATCATCATCATCATCCCAGCGTTAATCCCAGTCGCATCCGAAGCCTTTTCAGCTTTGGAGTCTGGGGTCCGCTTTACCAGTCCAACTGCTGAAATGGCTAAACTTCGACATTTTCCGTGAAGCGACTGCCGTCTGACTTCCACAACCCGAAGGCGACATCGAAGCATTGCAGTTAGACCAATTGTTGGACTTTTGAGGGCTCCAACAACCCGTAACGACTGCCACTAGATGTTCGTATGGCAACCGGGACCAACGGCTTAACGTGATTTCCGAGGCATGACCAGACCAGTGCAAATATTCATATTCATGCATACAAATATTTGCACTGTGCGGGGATCGAACCCGCGCCACCTTGCGCAGCGGCCGCGTCCGCTACCGCTACGCCACGGAGGCTGTGTGTGTATGTGACTTTATATGTTTGTAAAATCACCCACGACACAGAAGAAATTCCTAGTGTGGGGCAACGTTTAATAAATATATATGTATATCTGAACAGGGTCCATAGAGATAGCATATAATTTAGCAACAATATTGTATAAAAAAGATGCATCCAAAATTAAAAATGAAAAGTATAAATTGTAGAAGAATTAATAATATATATACCATTCGAATTGAAATCAGAATTAGAATTAGTAAACAAAATTTTAAGACGAAGAATAATGAAAAGAGACTAAAAAAAAAGAAAAATATTGATTTTTCATATATTTTGATCAGACAGGTATCACACCTATTACATTTTTTTAAACAATTTTTTTTATAGAAAATTTATTCTTGAATTCATGGTTTCAGTTTGCCCATCATTCCACAATGCGAATTATGTGGATAATTGTGTAACACATTATCAGTAGCAATAGGTTTCATTTTGACAGTTCAACAAAAAACATTGCGTTATTTAACTTGTTGAGCAGACACCTTTTCAAACACATGGAGCAATGAAATAGCAATAAGCTTCAAAATGATTCCAACTGATTGTAACAATGTGGTACGCAATCAGGGTGCTAGAGTAGGGTATATACCTAAACTCGGAAACGAACACTACCGTAATCAATGAACTGAACATGACCTGAATAGTTCCATAGAAAGTAACAAAACCTCATCATCATCATCAACCTTTTTATCGTCCCACAGCTGGGCTCAGGTTTCCTCTCATACAGAGAAGGATTGAGCGTAATCACCACGCTTGCTCAATGCGGGTTGGCGATTTCAGACTTAAAGTTCAGGTTTTCTCAAGATGTTTTCCTTCACCTTCAGTCATTGGTGTCCAAGATACACTTAAGATACATATGACTTTAGAAAAGTTACATTGGTACTTGCCTGACCTGGAATCGAACCCGCGCACTCATACTTGAGAGGCTGGTGTTTTAACCACTAGGCCATCACGACATGAACCAAACCTATTTTTCCTAATTGACCAAACATCGGCAAAATTAAACAAAGGATATTCGACGGGTAACGTACAGAGTGAAACTGAATTTCGGGAACCCAAATAGCTAACATTACGGGGTACGTAGAACCCCTTCCTGCTGTTTGCCCCTCTAATTGTTACATAAACCAAATAAAACGAGCATTTCGAGGTCGGCTGGTCGAATATAGGCATCAGCTAACGCGGTTACTGACTCGTGTAAAAAAATGATTGTGATTGCAGCTATTTATTAATACCACCGTCATCATTATCATCCCAGCGTATAATCCCGGCTGTATCCGCGGCTTTCGCGTTGTAGCCCGGGGTCCGCTTTCCTACAAATACGCCTCCATTTCACACGATCTCTGGCATCCCGTGGTGTGAGATTATTGGTAGACATGTCATCTCTTACGACGTCAAGCCAGCACTTCTTTGGTCTACCTCGCGGAGACGCCATAGCAAGACATTTGCTAGCCACGTACCATGCTGGTTTTCGTAAGACGTGAGAGTACCAGCATAGGCGACCCTCTTGCAGTTTATCTGCGATGTCACGGACACGAAGACTGCCACGGATGCGGGAGTTCCTAATGCGGTTTTTCCGCGTAACTCCACAATATAATAGGTAGGCACCGTTTAGGCAGTATATATCCATCTGTTATGTTACGGGTCATGAGAAACCCAATAGTCTGATAACCAGCAGGGTAATTGCGTAACACATTATCAGTAGCAGCAGTAGGGTTTTAGTTTGACAGTACAACAACATTCATTGCGTAATTTACATTTTTGAGCAGGTACATTTTCGAGCATAAGGAGCGATGAAATAGCAATCAAATCAAATCAAAGCATTTATTTCAAATAAACCAGTTACAGGCTCTTTTGAATTGTCAGAAGGTCGGTCAGTCAATGAGATGAAGCTAGTCGTCCATTCCAAAGAGTAGGTACCTATGGAGAAGAACGGGCAAGAAACTCCATGGACACTCTTTTAAATTTTCAAGCTATTGTTACAAATATTTAATTACATCATTCATGATGAAATCAACCGTGTGAGAACGATGCAGAAATATATTGTACGCTGAGAGCGTCCATTATGGAAAACACACAAAAATCAATTCAGAAATTAAAATACGCCGTGGTAGCTAAGAGATGAACAGTCACCTCTGACGACGTCCGTTCACGAACATGACGTATGGATCAGCATCATTCAGCTCAACGATATTAAAGGGAACCTAATGACCCAACACACATGCCGCCATCAGCGAGACATTTGAGTAAGCATGACATACTCTCAACACCCAGAGTACAATCAAGTCAATAAAAAAGACTAACCCAACAAATAAATGCCTTACAGCACATTCGTACATTGTGCTCACACGTTTGCCATGCAATTATACAATACTAAGAAATTGAATCTACACAATACTAAGATAGTTTTGTCCAAGGTTCAGCAGCTCCAACAGTGTTCCCGAATCTGTGGAAAGTTTAGCTCCTGTGTAGCTGTACAAGTGCCGAACACCTCTGTCAGCGATACAATTCCATAAAGCACAATATGCTTGGCTACATAGTGTGTAATACAGGCTTTGAATTAATAACATAAATAATTACATATTAAAACTACAAGAGGAAAAATCAAAGAACAATCAGTGTATAGAAATCGGACACAGCTCAAGCCCAAGCCTTTTTGTCCTCAATATAATCCTTCACACTATAAAATGCTTAATAAGCTTCATAATGATTCCAACTTATAGTAATAGTGTGTTGTGCAGGTCCAGGCTTATCATTTTAGGGGTCAGAAAGGCAGACGCTTCATGTAAGGTACTGGTATTCATGCATCCGGTCACCTAAATAGATTGGGAGCCTTCAATATGTGTAGTAATAAAAAGGCTGAGCAGATGATAAGGATCCAAAAAATACAGGATATAGAAGCAGAAATATTATGTTGATCCGGGTGCCTTTGCTCGTAAATTATGTACGAATATACAAAAGCACCAACCGCAACCATGAACATTATAGGTTAATCTTAGCTTAGTACCAGCTAGGCTTGTAAATGTAGGTAGGTTCTAGGCAGAACAGACGTTGGCCCCGATTGTTTTGTTCACGAACTTCTCTAAACTTAAGTTCAGTTCATCTTTTTTCTATTTATTTCAAGAAAAGGGCAGAAGATAAATATTAATTTAAAAAAAAGTGAACTGGACATAGACCACACTATAAGTACCTGCTTCAAATAAAAAATACATGTATAAAAAATCGTATAACAGGTCGAATCGAAAGTTATAAGGGAAAAAACATAAAAAAAAAAAATTAAAAATTAATTTCAATTAAGAACCTCCTCCTTTTTTTAAGTCGATGTGGTCAGTAAGTTGGTTTGTTTTCCCCAAGAGCGTTTTTGTTACCGTAAAATCAAACCCGATTATGTAAAGATTTAAATTGCTATATTAGCCCTCTTCTTCTTCTTCTTCTTCCTCAGCCTATAGATGTCCACTGCTGGACAAAGGCCTCCCCCAAGGCTTTCCACGATGACCGGTCCTGTGCTGCCCGCATCCATCGGCTTCCCGCGACCTTCACCAGGTCATCGGTCCACCTTGTTGGGGGTCTCCCTACGCTGCGTCTTCCAGTACGTGGCCGCCACTCCAGAACCTTGCTGCCCCATCGGCCATCGGTTCTACGAGCAATGTGCCCTGCCCACTGCCACTTAAGTTTAGCGACTCGCAGAGCTATGTCGGTGACTTTGGTTCTTCTGCGGATCTCCTCATTTCTGATTCGATCACGCAGAGAAACTCCTAGCATAGCTCTTTCCATTGCCCTTTGTGTGACTCTGAGCCTTCGTATGAGACCCATTGTGAGCGACCACGTTTCAGTTCCGTAAGTCATCACTGGCAACACACACTGGTCAAAGACTTTAGTCTTGAGACACTGTGGTATCTTGGACGACGAGAAGATGTAGCGTAGCTTCCCGAACGCTGCCCAACCGAGCTGGATTCGCCGAGACACCTCTTTCTCGAAGTTGGACCTACCTAGTTGGACTTTCTGTCCCAGGTATATATACTCGTCAACAACTTCGAGTGCAGAGCAACCAACTACAATTGGAGTGGGTGCGACATGAGAGTTCGACATGATCTTCGTATTAGCCCTCATCGTAATGAATCTCGAGTAAAAGTGTCGTCCGACAGAGCACCAAAGTCACCGACATAGCTGAGAGGATGAGCAAGCTGAAGTGGCAATGGGCTGGTCACATATGCCGCAGGGCCGACAACCGTTGGGGAAACGAGTCCTCGAGTGGAGCCCGCGTCTCGGCAAACGTAGCGTAGGACGCCCTTGGGCGAGATGGAGAGAAGAAATCAAAAAGGTGGCTGGTAGTGGCTGGCGGAGAACTGCTCAGGATCGAGCTTGTTGGCGTGCCATGAAAGAGGCCTATGTCAGGCAGTGGACGAGTAGAGGCTGATGATGATGATGAAAAGTGTCGTCTATACTGAGAAGAGTGACCCATTTTTTTAAATGGTATATACGAGTGCACGACTGCGATCCTGCCTGATCGTAAACAGTGATGCGATAAAGATCAAAAATCATTGTCATTAGAATAATATAGGCACTCGTAATCACACATTTTTATAAAACATTGCGTAGCACGACTATCTTTTGATGCAGTGCGGGCGTATTTAGCGGTCTAAATCTTTGCCGCTGTCATTATCTTCATGACAGCCGTCATAATGGCCGTTATATGCGGTCACCGCTTTTCTACAAAACCGTAGCTTTAGTGGGTCTGCATGATGAACGTGAAGTAAATATATTACGTGAGTTTCAACTTGAATATACAACTATCCTCTTTAGCATTTTTAGGTAATTTTTTTGCATCAGGTAGTACCGATTTATCATCACTCACACTCACAACACTCACCCTCCCACACACTTACATATCCACACACTCCCCACGAACGTTCCTATAAATAAGTATGCATGTATATTGTATGTATTTGAAATCATTGTCTAGTTTTAGTATAAGGCAAAATATGATAAAAATGTATGTGTATATTGTATATGCAGTGGTGACCTGGTGGCTTGAAATACAGACTTCGGCATAGCTTAGAAACCAGTCTCCCACAATATTTTTCTTGAAGCCCATAACTGGTCAATATATTTTTTTTACTATATTATAAGGTTATTGTGGTGAGAAAATAAACAAATATTTATTCATAACTATGTCGCTTTGCCCTTCTCCAGGTCACGGTCTATGTACCAAGTCTTCTGCAAATAAATTCTGCTATTTAACGGTGAAACTGTAAGAAAAAAAACTTACCTACTTTCGCAGTTATAGTTAATATGTCAAACGTCTTACGAATGTCTTAACATATAGGATGTTTGGTGCATCGTATACCAAATTGCAATGGTCTACTGAAGGGGTCATCTCTAGCGTATGTAGATAATATCATATGTAGGTGCATATCCGCTGAACTCTTCGGAGAGTAAAGACGCGATGTTACAGTCCATTCAACTGTTTTCGAATGATGATATTTTGTAGAACTAATTATCTTTTTGGTAAATTATCAACTTGGCTAGCCTTCTCCCAACTATGTAGGGCTCGGCTTCCAGTCGCTCAATGGAGCGACTGCCCAACTGATCTCCTCAACCCAGTGACTTTCGATCTTCTAACTATCCGTAACAACTGTCAAAGATCTCCAAATGACAGCCAGGACCAGCGACGAACTCAATAATGAGTTCTGGTGTCATCATCAACCTTTTATCGGCCTACTGTTGGGCCCAGGTCTCCTTTCATACAGAGAAGGATTGAGAGACAGCCTCCGTGGCGTAGCGGTAGCGAACGCGGCCGCTGCGCAAGGAGGCCCCGCGCAGTGCACATATTTGTATGCATGAATATGAATAATTGCATTGGTCTGGTCGTGCCTCGGAAAGCACGTTAAGCCGTTGGTCCCGGTTGCCATACGGACACGTAATGGCAGTCGTTACGGGTTGTTGGAACCCTCAAAAGTTCAACAATTGGTCTAACTGCAAAACTTCGATATCGCTTTCGGGTTGTGGAGGTCAAACGGCAGTCGCTTCACAGAAAATGTCGAAGTTTAGCCAAATCAGCAGTTAGACTGGTAAAGCGGACCTCAGACTACAAAGCTGAAAGAGCTGATGCAGACTGGGACTGCGACTGGGATTAACGCTGAGATGATAATGAAAGATTGAGCGTAATCACCACGCTTGCTCAATGGGTTGGCGATTTCGTACTTAAAGTCCAGGTTTCCTCAAGATGTTTTCCTTTACCTTTTAATCAGTCATTGCTGTCCAAGATATACAAGTTCTGGTGTAGTAGAATATAATCAGAACAGTGCCACATAATACTGGAATGCGTATTATGACCTGCAAAAATGAATGATACATAAGTATGAACATAAAAAAGAAGCGTGAGTAAATGTAGGTATACATAACACTACAGGCTTAACATGCTTTCCGAGGTACAGGGTCTCGATAATGATGGTCACCCATTCGCAGATGAACTGCAGGAAGCGTAGCTTAACCTGATCGATCGAACTGTGCGGTTGTCATGATTCAGCTAGTGATCCCAGTAGCTGGATCTTTCTCTGATCTAGATCTTTGGTAATTCTTAATGACAAAAAAAAAACTTCGTTAAAACAACAAAATTGAATCGTGTTACTACACCACATAAAGACCAATTTATGGGTAAAGGAATTACAGTGACTATAAAAAATACTTTTCATTGCGATTCATTTGAATTAAACTGCTTATTACCACAAGATTGTAATTAAAGTTAAAGTACGAAAATTGCATGAATATTGCCAAAGTATTGAATATTCCACTGCAAAACATAACTTCCCAATTATTGCCACAAGCCATGCGCCAAATGGGATTACCTATCGACAAAAATTGTGAAGTTTTATACAAGTTTTGATGCCCTATCATTATTATTTTTTTATATTATAAACTAGTGCATAACCGGACGGATAGACTGCCGCTGGCAAATAGTTTCAATTCTTCGATCTACGAAACGCTTCTACCGGATTGTAGTAGAGCCAACAACGTAAGGATATGAGAATATGGATGCTCGCCATACGACGGGTTGTCCGATAATAGAACGGAGATGGAGGAATCAAGTCATGCAACTTCCGCGTACACTCTTCAAAGTGCTTCCTATAGAACATCGACAGGCTGGCTACCCCACGTCTGTGCTCCAGACTTTGAAAATCTCATTGAACCGAATCTGGGTGGCCAAATAGTCGTTTCGCCTCTCCACCGAATCAACAGTTGCCAGGTGGCATTTTGCAGCATCGATCCAAATTTGGCTATAGTAGGTACTCCACGTACGAACGGACCTGCGCTTTTTATAACATTAGAAGTTATACCGGTGTGAAATACCGATGGACCTTTGCAATAACGCCAAGTTTCCTGGCAGCCGCCTTGACCTTGGACTCCAGAATCTTGGCCACCACCGAAGGCCCAAAGTTTAGGTTTGAGGAAATATCAAATCCCAAAAGCTGAAGGCTGTCGGTACACTCCAACGATATATTCCGAAAAGAGTGAGCCAAGGTGAACGGGCTCCTTTTGGTAGTGAATAGACACGCCTGTGTTTTGGTGGCATTGAATGTCACAATACTGGCTTCGCCCATTTCAGAGGCTGCCTAAAGTACGACATTCGTATGCTCTATCATAGCCTCTCTTTCGCTTCCTTACTAGCCAGAGTAGCCGGCAAATCCTTTCCACAACTGTGCTATCGTCGACATACCCATAGATACCTGGCATCAGTAGATCGTTAATAGGCAGCAGGAACAGAGTTGCAGCGAGAACAGACCCTCGACGAATACGTCGATATGGGCTCAATCGACGACAACAGCAACAGAGGCAGCGTTCAATCAGGAAGTTTTTTGCCCACCCAGTCAGGTTAGGGGATGTGATGTATTCTAAGAGCCTGCCATACGTGCCATAAGTGGTCGAAGGCCTTCGAGAAATCTAAGGAGACGGCAATCGCTTCCACATTTTTTTCAAGGGCCCCGCCCCACATGTGGGTGCCATACACTAGTAGGTACCCAGATTACCGATTGCGGCGGAACCCATACCATCGTTCACTGAGGAGATCGTTACCTTCCAGGTATGCCAAAAAGTGCGAGTTTAATACACGCTCTATAATCTTGCAGAGTATGGAGGTTACTGAAATCGACCGATAGTTAGTAGGAATAGTAGGATCCGCACGACTACCCTCTAAGGGCACGGGCTGCATGTTGCACTATACCAGTCTTAAATGAGAGGCGGTACAAGCGTGTCAGTACAGGACACAGTGACTCGGGCGCAATAGCGCCCGATTTGTCTTGAAAATAATCGCTGGTATACCATCAGGCCCACTAGCCCTATTGACGTCTAAAAGGCACAGTGTCCTTTTTCCTAATGTGAATCAAATTCCTATAAGAGTCGAATTTTGAAAAATATACTTAACTTGTTGCCTTTTTCCACCCACGCCAAAGTCAAATTACATATTTAATTGAAATACACTTTTGAACATCGGGTTTTCAGTTTAACCGGATGCGGTTAAATATCAGTATTCCTTGTTCCCTTTTACGAAACTCTTAATGAAAAGAGACGATAGAATATACGTGATGCAAGTAAGACCTTTTTTTCTTATAAACAGTGTGTCACAATGCTATTTTTAGTCCCCTTCGGATAACCTTTAAAGCTACATAGTAATAAACTCCTTGATGTAATTCTTCAAAGTGACTACATTTCGACAAGATCACTTTATAAATTTTTATGATAGTGATACGACATTGTTATTATAAACCATCTTTGAAGCTAGAGTTTAATGAGCAGAATGCATCTCTGTGCATGTTAGCAGGTCAACGTCCGACCGCCTAATACCTTAATCTACACTGTACCAGTGTCGAACTGTGTTTGTCGGCCGACCTGCCTGTCGTCCGCCCTTGAGGTCCTGTTGCCTGGTTCCTTTAAGTTCCTTTTTTTTTTGTTGCGATGGGAAATCATCATCAAATGACTTCTCCTGCTCCGGGTGGAGCAAAAGGGCATGTCAGACTTTTACTGACTAAAACCCACCCGTCTTTCTTCCCTTGCCTGTGCGATGGCCAGGGTCATGGTTTATTTTTTGACCAACCCGCAGGAAGCATCGGTCTTCGTGGACCCCGTCACGATGTACTGACATCTCTTTGAGGCGCGCGTGAAACACGACACGCCACACACACCACCACCCCACTAGAACATCATTTCCACACTCCACTTTTACTGCACACGGCATTTAGTTTTTTTAGGTTTCCGTAGTCAACTAGGAATTCTTATAGTTTCGCCATGTTTCAAGTCTGTCTGTCTGTCCGTCCGCGGACAATCTCAGCGAACGTTGGCACTAAAAAATTGAAATTTTATACCAATTTACAATATTAAAGTGGGAAAAAAATCTTTTGTGGTAACCTCGCTCAATTGCCGTCATCCTTCCTATTCCTTAGTTTTTTAAGTGAATAGGCTAAATAAACTAGTGCGCTTTACCATCAACGATTGCATCACTGCTTACCATCAGGCGGGATTGCAGTCAAGCACTAGTTCATAATTATTTTAAAAAAAATGGAGAAATGTGGAACGTATCTTGTTTTAAATAAAAAAGAATGATTAAAATAGATGCAGGCAGTTCAAAATTACCCCCAAAAATTCAACGTTCCCGTCTAGTTTGTAATTATAGTAACCCAATTTCTAGAGAGATGGCGCTGTATTTTGGCTACTTTGCGCTGTTAAGATTTTTCCTGAGTTGCCACCAACTCAGGAAAAATATTAGCTAAAACCATTAAATAGCTCATACTTAACCACGTGGTCGGGACGAGTATGAGCTATTCAATAGTTGGAATCTATAACTCTTTCTTCAGTTATCAAAATCTTTTGTGGACCGTTTTTAGGACTTCGTACTTAGTATGTCAACTCAAAATAACAAATAGCCTATTTTTTGTCTTATTTAACACCTATGTAGGGTTACTAATTGTGTTGGACGGGAAACTACTACGGGGACCGAGCGTGGCTCGACACCTTATTGGCCAGTTTGTTTAATCTGTAAATATTTTTTTAAAATTGATTTCTCACCTTTTATTGTTTTCTAGTTTATTTTGCTTAACATTATACTACAGTTTAGTTACCTTAGACCTACTTCAAGACTATTTAAACTGTCGCTTTAGTAACCAATGTGTGCTTTTATAATTTGAGAAATCGCCAGGGTAGCCTGTGAAATTCAATTTTTCTTTTAAGTTTTTTGCAATTTTCGGTCAGTGTCAGAGTTGAAAAATTTATAAGTTGCGACCGCAACAGGTATAAAGTACACACATCAAAAGTGTCTAGGGATCAACATATATTTTTGCAATAACTTTTCTCCTGATTGATATTAATTAAAATTTTCTTTAAGGATTCATCAAATAAAGTGTTTTCGTTTGTCACAGTAACGATAAACCAAGTCACCTTTGCATTAATAAAGAAATTTGCCATTTTCCTAATAAAGGGATATTTGACATTTGAACCACTAACACAAAAGTTCGAAAAAAAGACTGAAATAACAGTTTTCTCTAAAATTTTATTGGGTAACTTAAACAATTAATAATCCGTGTTTCTACCGCGAACACTAACAACACAAGAACATCGGTTTGGCATACTCAAAATGAGTTCATCCAAATCACGCTGTGGAATGGCCGCCCATGTTCGTTGCAACAACAAAAAAAGGTCTTCTTGCGACTGGATACCCTCCATATTCGGCAGAGCTCTTCTCTGTAGCATATCCCATGCATGCTCAATCGGGTTCAAGTCTGGCGACTGAGCAGGCCAGGGCAGGACATTGATGTTAGCTGCGGCGAGAGTCTGTCTTACAACTCTTGCGGTGTGCGGTCGTGCATTATCATGCATTAACTGAAATAAGGGACCGATTTGCACTTGTAGAGGAACGATGACGTCTGATACAATCGTTTCAGCATAAATTTGAGCGTTGAGGTTGCCTCTGATCCAAATCAACTCAGTTCTTCCGCCGATCCAAATACCCGCCCATACCATGATGGTTCCACCACTATAAGGATGGACTTCCTGGCAGGATTTTAATCGCTGTTGGCGTCCAGGGGTTCTCCAGTGTCGTATACGTCTTGTATCCGGTCTCATACCAAAACGAGACTCATCAGAAAAGCACACGAAACGCCATTGTTCTTCTGCCCAATTTCTGTGTTCAAGAGCCCATTGATATCGAATCCTACGATTGTGCATTGCTATAGGTGGTACCCGTAGCGGTCTTCGGGAATGAAGGTTCACTTCATGCAAGCGGTTTCTGACTGTTTGGTCGCTAATTAAGTTCCCTGAAGAGTGATGAAGCCTCACGGCTAACATCATGGCGGTTATTGTTGGAGCTCTTCGAGTTAAGATTTGAATGTATCGGTCTTGTCTCCGTGTGGTGCAGCGATACCGTCCTCCATGGCGCTCAGCCACGGTACCAGTGCTTCGGTAACGTGTCCAAAGTCGACTGATAACACTCTGACTTGTATTCAGAGCTAAAGCCACAGTACGTTGCCGGGAACCAGCTTCTATCATTCCCACGGCTCTGAGCATTTCTTCCCTGCTTAAATGACGTCGCCGCTCCATAATAACGTTGGTTTTAATCAGTAGTAGGGAAACAGTAGCACTAATAATGTCTTCAATGCGTTGTATGTTTTTATAGGGAAAATATTGACAGCTGATTTTCATCTTTTACTCGAATTTGATTCACAGTTCCTGATTCAAATTATGAAATGCACCAAAAAGGATCCATATAAATTTATAAAATCATAAATTTATTACAAAGCCACATCTCAATCTCAAGAAATCCGCATAAAAATGCTTGATCCCTAGACACTTTTGATGTGTGTATTTACAAAATTATGATCACACATACAACACTTCTTCGTATAATTCTATAAAATGACTATTTCCATGAAGTGTCAATCATTATCGTGGAGGTTCACATTTCCGGTGTCACGATAACGCAGAGAAGTAAAATATATGGAAATATATGAAAACGGTTTTAAATTTCCGCCCGCAAAAATGATATAACGTTCTAGTACTTATTTCCAATAATTTTATAGACGTGGACGTTCATGATATCACCACATTAAAAATAATAAAACTGCATGATATGCATAAACCTACTTAGGAAGTGAGGCTTGGTAGGCGTCACATCTCTTCGAATAATTAGGTTGGTGACCTCCTTTGATGCTCAACTGATTTTCTGAATCAAATCAATACACCATATAGTTCTCCATATAAAAAAATAGTGCGGTTGATATTTTGACGTTGTATTAATGAGGTCTCGAGGAGGAGGGTATTAATGAGAAAATGAGGACATCCACAGAAGAACGAGAATAACCGACATAGCCAGAAGAATTGCAACACTTAAGTGACAGTGGGCCGAGCACATTGACCGTAGGACCGATGCCCGATGGGGCCGACGGGTGCTCGAGTGGCGACCACACACCGGAAGACGCAGCGTGGGTAGGCCATCGACAAAGTGGACCGACGATCGGATGATAGTCACGGGAAAGCGCTGGACCGATCTCCACGACGACCGGTCCTACAACTCCCACAGAGTTGTAGGACCGGTCGTCGTGGAGATCCCTAAGGAAGGCCCATGTCCAGCAGTGGACGTCTTTCGGCTGAAATGATGATTATAAATGAGGAAATGTCACCGATGAATAAAAGTTCATGTTCGACATTTGCCTAGACTAATAATATGTAGGTACACTACGCCTACGTACTTATGTTTTCCGCTCAGCAGGCTCATACTTCAGTAGGATTTAGTGATTGATGACACTTTATAATGGGATTTGTTCTGATTCCTATTTAATTTCCTGTACGGATATTTAGCTGTCGTTTTATTATAAATTCAACGGAATCGTTTACTTTCGCGTTTAACCTTCATTTTGGTATTAGTTGTGGGGGATTAATGTTCTAATTTTTTTGGATGTTTTCGAAACTACTAGGTATAATACAGCACTAAAAGTTTAAAGCTATTTAGTTTAGTTTAAGTTTTTGTTTTGTTAACAGTAAATTAATGGCCCTAATTAGATATTCAGCTGTTTTTCCAATTAAATTTTTTTAAAGCCTGTTAAACGACATTGAAACTTTATATTATAGAATAAACTTTCAGGCATCTTTAAGTTGTCAACGTATATACCTATTTAATAGAATTTAGTGTAAATAATATGATTAATGAGTGTATTGACTATCGCAAATTCGTTCAGTATGAATATCTGAAGACGGCAAAAAAAATGAGTTTTTTTTTTTTTAATATAATATATGGTAATTGTAATGGTTTGAAGAACGTTTACAGTCTAATCTTTAATTAAAATAGTCTAAATAAAACAGTCCTATCTTTAATTTTCCTAAGTTTTTAACATTTGTTTGTCGATGAGTTGAGACTGCACGTTTAAACGTTTTAGATTCACCTCTTTTAAAACCTTCGAGGTTAAAGGTTGTGTGTAAAAGATCGCTCTTAGCGATAAGACCACCCACTATCTCACCCTTTGTAAAATCTTTATATTTATGTTCTGTAATCTATATGGTATACATAATAAAGAGTATTCTATTGCATTATATTCTATTCTTGGTTTAATAACCAGTTTCTTAATTTTTTTAAACTAAAATATTTTTTGTATCGATGTTTAAACACATAAAGTACCTATTACAAACCGACTGTTTGTTTGTTATATATTAGTATGCTGTCGTATTTATTTTCACGTTCGTTGATATCAAAATAAAAGATTTGAAGGCAGCAATTTGAGTTAGAACAACAATTTGAGTAGAAATATTCAATTAACAACCTGCCCATGGTTTATTTATTTCTGTATTTTTAAATTCAATAAAAATATCAACACAGGTATTAAAAACGTTAACAAAAACATGTTTTCATTTAACTGTCAACAGAATTGATTTAAAGAAAGGATTGATTTTAATTAACAGATATCGAAACTCGAGCCATTGTGTTTTTCGGTGGCCTGATTAGATTTTCGTGAAACAATGTGTAAAGGGACAGATAACAAATTGAATCGCGAGTTTATTAAAATTTGTTCGTGTTTACGGGAACATTATTCTTTCAGTCCCTATTGGACAATGAACAGAAATGTCAACAATACAGCGAGTCACAATAACGAATATAATGAAAAACAATAACCGTGGAATGGAATCACAACATCACGTCGGTATCAAATCTCTTTTCAAACATTTATGTTGACATAATGTATCTCAGGTTTCACAACAGTATTTTTTCAGAAGTTTGTAGTATCATTTGCTGGACAAAACACTAATTATACTTCGAACAAAGACTATTTCGTAGAAAAAACAATTAATATAAATTATCTAGATGAGTTTTTGTACGAAATGAAAACATAAACGGACGCATAATTAGACAAACTCGGAACGGTAAGCACAAAAAATTACGAGTAGAGGCACTTTTAAAATTAAAACATAAAAAAACCGTTTCATGAATTCATGATACGGAACAAAACAGAGCCAGGTATGCAAAAACTCTCACATTCTAAAAAAAAGTTTATAATAAAACAATCTGAAGCTCCGAGTGTAATACGGTGAAAAATGAGACGAAAGAATTTAAAATGGCCAACATTTACGGAATATTTCGTGCAGTAAAAAAAAAGGATAAAAGAGTCAGTTATGTTACGAGACTGTTGTTCATAATTATTCCATTATATTATTATGTGGGAGAAGTAAAATGAGACACGAATACATACAATGACTTAGTAGTGTGTCTTGCTTCTAAATGGGCGGTGTTCGGCAAATATACTGCAGTTAAATTTTCTTAATATTTACGTTCCACGTTCACAGCAACAGGCGAGTTACAACGAAAACAGCGTTGCCAGCGCAAGCCGCAAACCCCTGGAGATTCAGACGACTCGCCTGGAATAGCTTTGTGTTGTACTCCTTTGTCTTTAACTGAGCATCCTACTATCTCCCTAGACCTGCTATACATTCACAACTTAACCCCGAGCGCCTCTATACCACTCCTCGCATATGTTCACCCACTTGACTGTTTCGATAAACACGCATAAGTATGCAGAACAAATGCGCTCATGCAGAAAAAACTTAGATGCATTATTGCAAAAGTTATTAAGGAGATGCCATTTTTAAACCGGAATTTTATTTAAATCTCTATAATAATTATAATGTACGTACTTTATTACTGGAAATGCTATAAAATGCGTCCATTGAACGTTGTCGGTGGGACATAAAGAAATCGGGGACATTTTTCATCGTAGGTTTTTCCTGAAAATTAAATTCTTTTAGATAAAATATTTAAATATGTAACCGTCGAAATTTATTGAATAAAATGTCCCAAAATCGAATACCTATTTTGGAATTGGTAAAGTTTGAAAGCAAGCAAACAATTCGTTAGGAAAGATTTGCTTGAATAATTTCACGTAAATACAATCTTTCGCTCGATTTGCAATTCACATAACGACCGTCGGCCTAAATTATTCATTTTATTTTTAGCGTTCCGTATTCAGGTAGCGGTTTTAACTCAATTTCTCCACAAACAATGTTTCAATTAAATTGATTGATGTTTGACTGCACTTCATAATGTGCGGGAAAGACAAAATTAATGGGACCGAGGAGTTTTGTCGACGCATGCACAATTTTGGCATCTGCTTTGTTCGGATAAGTATTGTTAAATAAAGCCAGCGAATTATTATTATACTCATTTTATCCTTAAGCTCATATTATTCGTACGATTATTTTCCCTTTTGTGTGGTAACCATTCTATTGAATACATTTTTTTTTTGTTTTAAAATGAGTGCACATTTCCACATGAGTTGGGTTAATTACCCGGTGGCCATTTGCATTGTAGCGTAAGTATTTCATACGTTTGTTGCGATTTCAACATGGGATTAATGCCGCAGTATGATTTGGCGAGCCTTTGCCAACTTTGTAAATGGGCGTTATAATTGTGTTATCTTCATAACGATATTATTTCATGAACTGAAAACTGAATTACGTGTCTAATCTTGTTTCGGAATTTTACAACAAAAGCCGACGTAGTCATTGTAAATAACAGAAATGTGGTCCAAATAAAGACATTTTATAGTGTACGGCAAAAGCAAGTCAATTTTTTTTAACCCTCGAAGAGTCGTTCCCTGACAAAAAAACAACCTTACGTGTAAGTGAGGCCTTTTTCCTCGTTGTCAAGGAAAACCTGTACAAAACCTCGCCTGTTTTGTGGCCTACTATAGCCCGTATCACAACAGTTCCACACAATCACCGCTAATTAATTAAGGTAGTTGAATAGAAAATATTTTCCGGAGGGAAATCTCGACACAAAAAATCATACTCTTTTTTTCCTTCGTTCATTCCTACGTTCATGAAAACATGTTTTCATTGCTACATAGGCGTTTCGTGATGCTGTGGTCAGTAACTCGTGCATAAGCAGGATTATCTGAGTATTAACCCGTGAATGTATATTAGCCTGCTGTGGATAATAATTAGGTATTAATAGGTTTATAGCCACTCGGTAAATTGGAATGATGTAATTTCTAAATAGCAGATTTACTCGCTAACATAAATCATGATAATAATATCAGTTTGACACCTAATTGACGGATAATACTTAAATAATTTTGCAATGAATTAAGAGCAGCGGCTGCCTCTTGGTATCGGTCACGACTTACAAGTTTCAGTTTCGTACCCCACCAGGAGCTTTCATCATCATCATCATCAACCTTTTTTTTTATCGTCCCACTGCTGGGCACAGGTCTCCTCTCATACAGACAAGGACTGATCGTAATCCAGGAGCTTTACTTTATGTAAATTATTTCATCACATCTGCTCTCAAAGGTGAAGGAAAAAATTGTGAGGAAACTGGCATATCCTGAAGCCTAAACTTCGGAGACATGTGACATCTACCAACTGGCACAGGGCTCGCGTGGTAGATTACGCCCGCTACCTCTCACCGAGAGGAGGCCTGTGCCCTAGAATTGGGAACATTAGAGACTAATTATGTATTGCAATGAATTAGGTACTCTAATAAAAGGTAAGCCCTAACGGCGAAGTGATAGTGTTAAGCTTCATCGTCAGGACTTACGCCTCATTAGTGTAGGCACCTAGTTAATTCTAAGAGCCTTCACAAAGTGTTCGCTCATGGCGTAATCTTGCTGAAGACTAGCATTGCGTTTCCTATTAACACAACTGTACAGGATTCTCTAAGAAAAAAAGATAATAGAATAGTTTATAATACTCTCTTTTATGGTCTCCATGTAAATTAGAGACAGCAGTATACAAAGTGGTGATGACAATACGACAATAAACATACCTCAACACATTCTCAGTCTACCCATAAATATATTCATTGGTTTAGTCACAGGAAATCATTTTTTATTTTTCAAATTTTCTACATGATGTACATGTGGATAAGGAAGCGCTTACAGGTTGATGACCGCCGCATCCAGCGGTACTAAACTTTAATAATAATGGCGCGAAAAAAGCAAGACGATACAGGACAGCGCTGTCGCCGACCGGAGGTCAGTGATCCAATATTTACAATTTATATTAGTTTGAAATTTTTTTTATTATTATTTTTGATGCTAGGTTTTTTTCTATGATTTAGGATTATTCTTATGAACCAGTATTGTTCGTATTTTCATTTATTGTCGTATTATCAGCACCACTCTGTATACATTTTACAAACGGTAACGCAATGGATGGTCTTATCGCCTAGGGTGATCTATTAAAGCCAGCCTTTGGATGTTAATCCATCCAAAGGTTGACTTAGAGGCAGATACTGTAGGTAGTCTGTGGTATACCATTTACGTAATACAATAAATATAGTATATTCCACTAGTCTAAATAATAATACAAGGTGCTTGTTTTATATCGCATGGCTCTAGAGAGACAATTACTCTAGGGAAACTTGTGTGGTCCAAAAACCCATAGTTTCGAAGATATTTATGTTGTGTGTATCTACGTGTAAGTTACATTAATATTAAAAATAATTAATCTATACTAATACCTATATAAAGCTGAAGAGTTTGTTTGTTTGTGCGCGCTAATCTCAGGAACTACTGGTCCGATTTTTGCGTTGGATAGCCTATTAATCCAGGAAGGCTTTAGGCTATATAACATCCCGCTATGACCAATAGGAGCAGAGCAGTAACAAAAAATGTTGCGAAAACGGGAGCTAACGCAGCCGTACATATTGCCAATAGGAGCTGAGCATGACTAATTCCACGCGAACGAAGTCGCTGGCGGCCGCTAGTAATTAATATGTCGGTTGATTCTTTGGTAAGATCTCTTTACAACCCTAGAGTTATGGGATTTTTAAAAAACTCCAATCATATCCATACTAATATTATAAATGCGAAAGTAACTTTGTCTGTCTGTCTGTCGGTCTGTCTGTCTGTCTGGTACGCTTTCCCGCTTAAACCTCTCAACCGATTTTGATGAAATTAGGCACAGACAATCTTTGGACACTGAGAAAGAACATTGGCTACCTTTTATCCCGGAAAAATATGATGTTCCCGAGGGAAATCTAAAAAGCGAAATATAACCGAACTCCACGCGGGCGAAGCCGCGGGCGGAAAGCTAGTTTTTCCTGATGGCTGATGAATAAAAATGTAGGAAATATGTTTTTGTGTTTCTGTTTATTCAGCCAAACTTATACTGCTATATATGACAATTAAAAACATGACAACGTATAAAAATACAAAAAAAGAACAATAGAAAAATATAAATAACAAGAAGGTCTTTTCATCAGGAAGGTACTTTGCATCGATCTCGATCGTGCACATGCTCCCCCTTTCAAAGCAGAACGATCTTCTTTAGAGGTCGGCGGAGAATGCCGGCAGAGGTCCTGATGTCGACCACTCGTTTCCGTCACGACCAGGGAACAGCGCTGTGACCACGCCTCGCGGCCACGTGCCTCTCGGAAGGTCTCCATCTGCGATCAGTACAGGGTCTCCTATTTTGACCGACACTTCACCGCCGTGGACTCTTCGTGGTGCTAGCTCTGGTAGGTATTCTCGAACCCACCGCCGCCAGAAATGATCGGCCAGTCTTACAGCCCTACGCCAGTGGTTACTGCATAAATCTGCGTCCGTGAGTTGAGCAGGGAAGTTATAGACCGATGAGGTGCCCAGCAGGAAATGAAATGGCGTCAACGCTTCTGGATCTGCTGGATCTGGTGATATATACGTGAGCGGGCGAGAATTACTATAGCTTCTGCAAACCCACGAATGAAAATGGTCTGCATCCGTGAGCTAGTCGGGCAAGAGGTAAGTCTCCCATAGAGGGGCGGGGCGGTGATCCGCGTGCCAATTTGCAGCGTTGACAGCGTTGTACGACGTATCTGACGGTATTTCTCAAACCCAAGATCCAAAATCTTTGCCGCAACTCGTTGATCACCGTTTCTGTGTTAGCATGACCGAACTCTTCATGAAAGTGTGCGATGAGCAGACGAACAGCATTGTCCTTCCCATTTAATATGATTGGTTTAGTATCTGTGGTTACATCTCTGATGGCGGCGGCACGTCCTTGCACGTACATTAGTCCTCTCTGATCTAGGGCTGGAGAGAGGCTGACGAGTTGGCTCTTTGAAGGAAGTGAGCGTCCGGCGCGTATGCAGAGCAGTTCCCGCTTGAAGGCGTTGTTCTGGCTTTGACGGAAAATATGGATCTCCGCATGATTCAGGTTTTCAACTGACAACGGTCGTAGGGCGACATCGAGGGAAAATGCATCTGAAGAAGTTTGGCTACAATGTGGGGAAAGAATAAAATTATTACATACCCCCCGAACCCTAGTTATGCAGATGGCAATGAACTGGTGAATTCTAGCAGTCGCCCTTACCATCCTAAACCATGAGCTAAAGTATGAAAGGCTAGCTACGACAGGTGCGGACAACTCAACTTCTACATTAGCGTTGACTCTACAAAATGGGGTTGGTAATGAAGAAGATGACTTGAGCTCATTTTCATTTGCGACTTTACGTTGTGCTGGTTCCGAGGGCCATTCGGCAAAAGGCAACAATAGGAAAGGCGGCCCGCGCATCCTAGTTTCGTCCCATTCCAAACCTTTTCTCCATAAGTTTTGGAATAGGATTCGCCCCCTGATTACAACTGGCGCTAGAATACCCAGCGGGTCATACACACGCATGACTTGGGTCAGTGCCTGACGTTTAGTAACTGGAGCTGAAATGTTGACAGACACTCCAGAATTAAACTTCAGGACATCGCGGATTGGCTGCCAGAGGACACCTAGCGTTCTAGTGGTTGAGTCTCTACACAACTCTATGTCTCTACTACTAGCCAGTTCGGATATCAGCTCGGCTGGCAGATGGGCCAGTGCTGCTGGTTCGTTGGAAATCCAGCCGCGCATCTCAAAACCACCGCGTTTGTGAATAGTAACGATTTCAGAGGCCAGCCGGGCTGCATCGTTCAGGTTGTCGAAGCTACCAATGAAGTCGTCCATGTAGGTGTTCAACTTAATGGCTGCCACGGCCTCGGGGAACTCTTTTTGAAATTGTGCAGCATTTAGATTTACTATATAGATTGCCGTCGATGGGCTAGAACAGGCCCCGAACATCATCGAAGACATCCTATATAGTTTGATAGGGCCAGAAGGATCGTCGCGCCACAAGAAGCGTTGGGCATCGCGGTCACGCTCGATTATTTTTATTTGATTAAACATTTCCTTGATATCAGAGGTAACGGCGACCCTTCCTTCCCTGAAGCGCATTAAGATGCCTAGTAGGGACTGTAAGAAGTCGGGTCCGGGCAGCAGCATTGAGTTCAGGGACACTCGTCGTGATCGTGCTGCAGCGTCATGGACTACGCGCAGTTTTTCTGGTTTGTTGGGATTTACCACGCCAAAATGTGGCAAGTACCAACAAACACCCACCGGTTTAATCTCGCTACATTCCTCGGCATAGCCTTTGGCTAATGTGTCGTGGATGTTTTTACTATATTTCTTGGCATACGCGGGATCTTTAATCATCTTTGCCTCAAGACTCTTAAACCTGAATAGAGCCAACGGGTAGCTATTTGGTAAATTTAACTTATCGGTCTTCCACAACAAACCTACTTCAAAGCGACCTTCGGGAAGCCGGCGCGCCGTGTGGTCGAGGATATCGAGCGCGCGTTGGTTCTCGGTGCTACGCGCCTCGTGCTTCGATATACCTATTGCGTCCAGTCTATACTGCGCTATGATGAACTCGTCAAGCTCCGGATCCCTAGCAGCGGTATCTGCAGTGTGGTATAGCTTTTCTACCGGCCTAGTTTTACTGCACGCGAAACCGAAAAGTACCCAGCCCAACACCGTTTGTATCGCTACCGGTTGATACTTGGTACCCTTTCTCGTGGCGTTCGCTATGGTGAGATGCCAATTATCAATTCCGATCACTAGCATAGGCTTCGCGTTGTCGTAACACAACTTTGGAGTTATGTCAGTCAGATAGGGGTAAGTATGCAGGTCGTTGCGGCTGGCATGTTGTTTCCATGCTAACCCTAAATTTTTAATTGATCGCGCGTTCCTAATGGTAAAGGTTTCGTTTACATGCTTGCCCTTTATCTCGAAGTCGACGTACCGTACCTCTGTCTCCCGTGACAACCCGCCGACACAATCCAAATGTATCTGCGCATTCGGTCCGCTAGCACCTATACGGTCAGTAATATCAGAGTCGATGAACGTCGAAGTCGACCCGTCGTCCAACAACGCGTAAGTGTCTACCTTACCCGCAGGTCCCGATACGGTGACTGCTACCATCTTCAGAAGGGGACGATGAATAGGAACCACAGCGAGCTCCCTGGATGCGTCCGGCGCCGCGACTGTGTGGTTGACTATCTCCCGCACCGCGCTGGAACCCTGGGAGGGAGGCGTGTTGTGTGGCGAAGCATCTCGTTCAGCTAATGTCGATGTGAACTCGGGATTGTGTAATAGAGTGTGGTGTCTATTCTTGCAGTCACCTATTTGGCATTTATTTTTATTATTGTTACAGAACCGGAAAGTATGCGGCCTTTTTTCTAGACAACGATAACAAATTTTATTTTCTTTTATAAACTGCCACTTTTCATGAATTGACATTGACTTAAACTTGTCACATGTCGAAATGTCGTGTGACGATTTTTTACAACATAAACAAGACGACCTACGAATATTTCGTGTTTTTTCGGTAGATGAATGTTTTTCAGAGTACGAATGCACTGTGTTCACTAGCTCCGCCTCCTCCACGGCTGCATGCGTGCGTTCTCTATGAATGTGATTATGTGACAAGTCCGAGAAAGTGCTGTCGAACTTGATGTGTAGGTCCACCTCTTGGGCCAGGAACCTAGACAGCAGCTCCACCTTGCCCAGGCTGGAGGTAGGGCCAGCGCCGACACGTGTCGCAGCGAAGTCCATCCACCTTGTGCGCACCAGTAGGGGTAGTTTATTGATAAGAGCAATAAACAATTCTGGGGAATACAGATAGTCTGATTCATTTAAAAGTTTAACAACCTCTACACAATTTCTAACGCGTGAAGAGAACGCAGGAAGGTCTCTCAATTCATTGTTCACTTTAGGTAAAGCACGGATGGCTGCAACCTCTTGTAGCACTATCTGCTCAGGTCGTCCGATGCGCCTATCTAGTTCTTCTAAAACTATGTCAGGGTGTAAGGCTGTTGACAGAAGAACGCACACCGCCTCACGTGCTGTACCTTTCAATGACACACCGAGGCGGGCAAGGTTTTCAGCGGGTGTATATGTGTTGGCAGAGTCTAGGTAGGACCGCTTGAACACGAGCCAGTCAAGTGGTGCTCTGCCGTCGAACACAGGTAAGTTTATATGATTTGACCTCTGGGCCGGTCTGTTGTTATTATTGTTGGAACTATTGTTGAAAGGAAGTTTTCTTACCAGACTATCAAATGCGGAGACAAGTTGACTCACCGGATCCTGGGCGCTCCGGTACTCACGAGCCGGGGCGACCGCTGCGTAGGACTCGGCGTAGGCAACTCCCTCTGGATCGAATTCGGGTCTAGCAGATTCCTCTAGTCCCATATAGTTAACTGGGTTACTGTGATATTGGTAATATGACGTACCTGGCTCAAAGTAATGCACTGTATTAGGGTGATTGTGAATAGTGAATGAATCAACATTTCTTACGTGTGATGATGGAGACGTTCGTGGTGGAGCAGGATTGGGATTCTCAGAGTGTACAAAAGTGTCATTGTATTTGTTGTCGGTTTGTGACTCAATGACTTGCACACTACCGTTTACCCAATTTGAAATGCTGGCCCTGCTGCGACCAGATTTTCTACTGCACCTACTTGCTTCTTCGGCCTCAATGGTAGCAACTGCAGCCTGGTGTTCCAGCTCAGCAGTCCGTTTTTTCAACTCAAGCCTTTTGGCTGTTAGCTGTAGTTGAGCTTGCAGTTTCTCCTCTTCAGCAGCTAACTCCAGACGGGCGAGTTCACGGGCGTGTTGTGCTTCGGCGGAGAGCTTCCTTGCCACTACCGATGAGCGGCTGGTGACAGAGTGTGTTTTTGATGGATTGGCGAGTGTGCGGGCCGTGGAGACTGTAGACTGCACCGGCGGCGGCGTCGCAGCGCTAGCGGGCGCTGCCGATGACGCAGGACGAGGCACGCTATTTTGTGCGGCCTCAGCATCGGGCTGTAGCCGAGTCTGGCTCCGCGTGACAACCATTTGTATCCTATAAACACTATCTCGAAGGACCAATTTTCCTGATGGCTGATGAATAAAAATGTAGGAAATATGTTTTTGTGTTTCTGTTTATTCAGCCAAACTTATACTGCTATATATGACAATTAAAAACATGACAACGTATAAAAATACAAAAAAAGAACAATAGAAAAATATAAATAACAAGAAGGTCTTTTCATCAGGAAGGTACTTTGCATCGATCTCGATCGTGCACACTAGTATTTATATATATCTCCAATAAAAAAGATAGTGATAATATTTAACGAGAGAAAAAGTGATTTGTTATCATAATTAAAAATAATGACTTGATCTATGTTCAATAAGGCACACAATATTTACAAAACAAAAAAAAAAGAATATTGAAAAATAAAGAAAAGTAGTTCAATAAATCTATACTCTATACTTATATATAAAGCTGAAGAGTTTATTTGTTTGTTTGTTTGTTTCTTTGAACGCGCTAATCTCAGGAACTACTGGTCTGATTTCAAAAACACTTTTTGCGTTGGATAGCCCATTAATCCAGGAATGCTTTAGGCTTTATAATATCACGCTGCAACCAACAGGAGTGGAGCATATAAAAAAAACATATCGAGAACTACGTGGGTGAAACTGCGAGACGCAGCTAGTAATATATATTTTCTTTAATTAAAAAACGAAAGATGCAAGGTCCTTATTTCTTGACATAAGCCTTAATACACTTACAAAATCAACCTGTAATTGAATATTCAATAAAAGTAAATTAAAGCCATCATCCGTGGCCCTGAATATTAGTAATCCTGTTCCCTCCCTGATTCGGACCCTTATAATCCAACCCTTCAGTTTCATCCTTGGTTCAACCCTCGTGTGATTGACGTTTCGCTAGCGATTATTACGGGGGTCTCTCAGACCCCTCGTTGCGGACCCCAGATTACGACCACAGAGTTTTTTGACTGTATATCTGCGACAAGGCAGCGGTCATAAGATTTGGGCAGTATTATTTTAAATTCTGCTTTGGACAGTGTCCGTATCTACTTTAATCGCATTGTGAAATGTTTTGGGTATTTCATTTTACATTAAATAATCTCTGTACCTACAATTTTGTACTGTTTCATTTAATTTTAGATTACTTACTAAGTATGAATGCGGTTATAGAGTAACCTTTTGTTTGGTAGAGACTATTGTAGACGGCAGTTTGTTAAAACAGTATAGTATCATCGCATTACAGTTATAATTTCAGCTTCATCGCTCGTCATGGATAGCGTAAAATAAAACTAAGGGGCACAATGATTTGCCAATATGCTGTGGACTTTGGACAAGGCGTTTGTCTGTATATACATAATATGGTAGTTTATATAAACTAATAATAAAGCTAATGAGTTTACTTGCTTGCTTGAACTTCCTATTTGCTTCCTATTTCCTATTTGCTATTTGTGTACGCTCCCACACACACACACACACACATACACACTAGCATGCTGATTATACCTAAGATGATGATGGTAAAGCGAAGTCTCCTAACACAGGCATTATTTGCTTAACAGGAGGCTCCAATCATCAACTAATGTAAAAGAACTTGAAGTTCTAATAAATTTGATTTGATGCTCTCTGGAATAACCTAAATCCCATTTGAAAAAATATTCTTGTACCTGATAGCTTTATTCTCGAAATCGGCTACCTATATAACTTCACGCCGGGACTCTTAGGAGTCGAGCAAAACTCAACAAAACTAACAATTAGCGAAAACAAAGCAGCGGGCGGCTATGACATTAGGAAAACTTTGTTTATAATTTCTTCATGTTTGAGTACGAGGCTTTTGGGTGTATTATATTTTTTGTCTTTTTTATTATTATTATTTACTTGTAATGTGCGTTTTGATTGTGCGGAATAAACAAGTGTTCTCTCTTTCCGTGCGATTTAACACGATGGCCGGTGAAATAAGAAATTTCATTCAAATGTCGTGGGTTGAAGCTTATATAAGATAAAGGTTCCTTGTCTCTGATAAATTAAGCTGGTTTTGCATCCTGCACCCTAAGAAATTGCGTAACATACAAATTGAGAGAAATAATGCTCTTAATTTGAAAAATTTGAAGCATATTGCTGACCCATTGCTGTATATGTTCAAAAAATTATCTGCTCCATAACGTTAATAACGCAATGAGTGCTGCTGATCTGTCAAAATGAAGCCCACTCCTACAGATAGTGTGTTCCGCAATTACCATGCTGGCCTTCTTTTATTCCAACTTATTATATTGGCATTACAAAATTCAGAACATGATTCCCAACATCACTGCGATCTGACTTACAAAGTACCATAACGCTAACGTAGTCTATACGAAGCACGATAGTATGTACAAAGTGATCTCCCCTGTCGGGTCGTTAAAGGAGCACGGAATAAGCAAACATGCGTAGTCTGCAAACCTACTGAGGATCACACCGCGGCGAAGTTAGTTTTGCATTCGAAGCGCTGCAAAACGTAGCGTTAAAGATACAGGATACGTCTTGCTTTTCTTTTATACTCAGTATGAATAGCCTTATGTGATATTAAAAATGCCTTTCAATAGTCTTCTGAATAGTGAAACTTTTCTTAGTAAAAAAAATATTGTCTTTTCATGACTTAATGATAACTTATTTAAGTTTCAAAGGTTTTTTTAGAGTAACATACGTGCATTAAATAATATCAAGTACTTAATTTTAATCAATATTTGTCAATCACGGTCATATATTGGAAGAAAAGATTTTAGTTTAATCCTATCAAATTAAGATATTCCATAGCCAGTTTAGCGATTATAAACATGGCGACCAAAAATACATCAGTGTACGTCAAGTGCGGACTAATTTGACAGGTCTAAAGTGACATATTATGGTTCTGTCCCTTTCTATATGAAATATAAAGAAAAAATTGCACTGATCTTAAATTTAGTTTAGTTTGTGAACAAGAGAATCGGCGCCATTGTCACTTAAAAGAACGTTTTTTTAGCGATACTTAACCCCGTACTATACTGGTATTTAGCGATACTTAACCCCGTACTATACTGGTATTTAGCGATACTTAACCCCGTACTATACTGGTATTTAGCGATACTTAACCCCGTACTATACTGGTATTTAGCGATACTTAACCCCGTACTATACTGGTATTTAGCGATACTTAACCCCGTACTATACTGGTATTTAGCTGTATTCGATTACACTAAAAGCCGACCCACCGCTACGGCCGACTTAGTTGATAAAGAGGACAGATGATAATGATGACATAGCGCCATTTTTGAGGTATAAGTACCTACGCGTGCAATAAATGGACGGGAAACTAACCGCCGTTGGTATCTAGGCTTTAATCAATATCCACAGAAAAGGTTTCAAAGTTATTTCAATTTATAATATATATTACAGTGATAAATTTGCATCAAGTATTGGCAAATTACAGACCGAATTGGAAAAATCCACCTTGCCTTTTTCTAAGCACGAACGAAATCCTAATTCAAAAGAAAATTGTTCCATTTCGGAACCTGATGAATAAATAATCATAATATACATTTTATTATTATAATTGAGAATCTTGTGGTAATAATAGCCACAAGGGTTGATCGACGAGGTTAAACGACGCTTTCTGCGGCTGGTTCATTGATGGGTGACATTCTTTACACACCAAGACCTGTACCTCGGAGGGCACATTTATTGTTATTAAGTCGCCGAAAGTCTGACAACCAGTATTACCACCGGGTGCCGTGCCTCATCATCATCATCAGCCTCTGCTCGCCCACTGCTGGGATATAGGCCTCTTCCATGGCACGCCAACAAGCTCGATCCTGCGCAGTTCTCCGCCAGCCACTACCAGCCCCCTTTTTGATGTCGTCGCTCCATCTCGCCCAAGGGCGGCCTACGCTACGATTGCCGAGACACGGTCTCCACTCCAGGACTCATTTACCTGAGATAATATAGGTGCCGTACCTAGTACTTAGTAACTTGTAACGTTATGGCGGTCGCTCCAAGTGATTATAGTGGTCATTCAGCTGCATCCCGTTAAACAGGAAACCGTTTCCAAGATGGCTGGCAAAAATGCTAGGTGAAAGATTATTATAATTATGATTCTGCGCATATTTAAAACCAGTGAAATGTATCGCAGCCAACGTTTATTTACAACTAATTAGTTTAATGGAAGCTACACGTTTTTGTACTCAAATGACCGGCGTAACTTTAATTATAAATGAGTACGTCTGGTGCTAACAAATTCCCGAAATAGCTGGTTTGGTAGGTTTAAAAGTGAATAGTATACATATTCATTGAAAATGTACGGTCTAACAATGTGAGCATTTATTTCATTGTCATCATCATGTCAGCCACAAGAAGTCCACTGCTAGACATAGGCCTCCCCCAAGGATTTCCAAAGACACCGGTTGGACGCGGCCTGTGAGTGACCTTTCTTATGAGGTCCATAGTGAGGGACCACGTTTCTTATCCATATATCATCACCGGTAACACACATTCGTCGAAAGACTTTTGTCTTTAGGTCTTTATGTGTCTTTTAGGACACAACGGAGCTTCCCGAACGCTATCAAGCCGAGTCGGATTCGTCGAAACACCTCGTCCTTGAAGTCGGAACTATCGATCTGGATCAGCTGTCCCAGATATACATACTCATCTACAGCTTCAAGGATGGAGCTCCCAACAGAAACGGGTGATGGCGCAATATAGACATTCGACATGACCTTCGTTTTGTCCATGTTTATTTTAAGGCTCACCTGTTGATTGACTTCATTGAGGTCGTTAAGCATGACACTTAATCCCTCCAGCGACACCGCCATAATGACAGCATCATCAGTAAATCGCAGGTGAGTGATATACGCCATTGATATTGATGCTCAGCTCTTTCTATTCCAGGAGCTTGAAGGCATCTTCCAGTAAAGCGGTGAACAGTTTCGGAGATATAACGTGTCCCTGCCTCACCCCTTTCTGCAGTGGAATAGCTTTCGTACTCTGCTCCTGAACTCGGACTGTCATGGTGGCGTTGACGATGGTCCAAGACTGAAGAACAGCCCAAGTTCAAAATTAAGAGCATCTATTTCTGTCGTGCATATTATGAAATTCTTTTGTAAACATTTCTATTATACATGGAACTTGGCATTTTCGCTTCCATGTGTGTGATGTGTGTCTTTGTAGCAAATTCAAAGATATTAGAATACAAGGAAGCAAGCTCTTACCCATCATAACATAAAATAGGTAGACATAATTTTCAGAACTAAATCTGCGGCGCGGCAGTAATATCAGTTCATGTTGCGTTCACGGAAGCCACAAAACAGTAATCTCTAATCGCACATTGTCAAGAAAGAGCAAAATATTCATAAGACTACATATTCTTATTACGTGCGGATGAGGGCGTTAGGTCGGCGGCGCGTCGGCGCATAATGTGTTACAATGTGTTCCGAGGTAACAACCTGGGCTTATGAGGCTCTTGTGGTACCACAGATAAGGCACGCCGGAGGCTTTGTGAAGGTACTTGTACAATGTAATAAGGCGGCCACGGTAATACGGGGACACCCGTCTATTTCGCACCTTTTATAAACAATGTTTACGTTGAGCTAGCGGGCTCGTTGTATCAAGGACGCAATTAGTTTTCAGGTTCATTGTTGTTTTTCTAGGAACGTATGAATTCTACGCGCAAACAAAACGCACTTATAGACAGCAGCACGCGCCATGTGTTTGCTCGTCGCGTTGTGACGCATCACTCCACGACTATCATGATCATCAATGTTTTTTGTTGAAAATTTTGTAAATTTTTTTAGCTTTGGTTTTTTGCACATCTTCCCTCTTATTCATAAACGTTGCTGAAAGTTAATTAGTGATTCTTTAACAATACATTTTTGACTTTTTAACGTCACTTAACTGTAATCATCATTTATGAATAAACATCACAGCTTTTAAGGGATTCATTCATAAACGACGATTAAAGTTAAATGACGTGCAAACGTCTAAAATGTATGGCCATTAAGACATCTGAGTTGTTCTTGAAAAAGCTGTATAGTATTTCATTTATACAAATTGGAAGATTCAACTCTTAAGTTCTGTTTTGCAAGTTGCAGCAACGTTATTATGCTGCTATTGCTACTTATCAAGTGGCTTTCATGTGTTATTATATGACAGTACTTCTCAGTAGTCTATAACGTAATGTGGCTCACGGAAGACTCGTGCGTGATGGAAGGACATACACACGTGTAGACTAACGAGGTCGTTTGAGCTCGTCATATAACAAAAGTGGCCTAAAAAGTTTGCCAGTCCAAACTAGAAACGTGGAACTAGTGCTTCAGCTGGAAAATTCCGGGAGATAAAATCTCGACGCCTCTCCAATTTTCACAATGTTTTTTTATAAACGAAATTATTTCAAGTCTATTCGAGATGCGCGATTCATTATGCTCGCAGTTGCAAGAGTGGAGCGCGGTGGAGTAAGAGGCAAGTTTTAATAATGTAGGGCGGTTGGCAAGGCTGCTGCCGTTTCCTTCCATTCATCTCTCCCCTTTCCGGTTGGCGCAATTAAAACGGCGGCTTGTTCCGGCACTTAAAAAACTTTTAAAGTATAGGCACAGACAATTTGAACAGTACCTACCGGCACATTGTTGCGAATTACACAATAAATTTAATTTAGGGGATTGTATTAATTTCGGCTTGTTAAGGTGATAATTGTGTTGTTTTAACTTGTTCTTGGTTTAATTTGTGTTTTCTGGGGAGGCAGGCCTATACACCGACGTCGACGCGTACAACACAATGTTGGGCAGCAATTTCATTTATCAACATGTCATTTGAGCATCATAAGAGGGGGAGGGGGGGGGGGGTGTTAAAATTAAACTTTGCTTCTAAGACATCCCCTTCCGAGGTCGACCCTCGCACAGTTTGCTATGAATGCAATACATGACGTCATGGTGGTACAATAATCAGTGGGGAGGCCGCTGTCGCGACGGCGTCGACTCGCCCTTCGATCGGGCAGCAAAACGTCTGAATCATTCGCGTGTGGTTGAAGCTATTCACCGTTGTGCTGAAGTTCCGCTACGCGTGATTAATGGTCTCGCGTTCCCTCGACATTGTGTTTTTGTGATGCAAATAACTCGAGCCGTCGGAACAAGGAAAATTGAGTGGGAAGACCGAGTACCACCGCAGTTTCAATTGCTTCGCCGCTGAATACTGATGAACCGTTTCGGTTAAAGGCATTATCTCTGTTGCAGTGTTTAAGGTGAAAAGCGGTTGACATAAGCGATGCGATTTGTAACAAGACCCCATTCACCTTCAATCAATTTAAGCTGGGATACTGAAACGTTGCTATGGTGATACTGTTTTATCCGATTACGATGTCGTCTTGCAATCTTTGTGCTAAAAGAAAGCAAAAATAAATTCGAAACAAAGAGAGCTTAAAGGTACACTCATGATAAATATGGTTACAAATTCTAGAGATCCACATTGCGTTTACTCAAAACAAAATGCTTACCTTAAACTTTTGAGACAATTCATTATATTTTAATCCAATTTAATTTTATAGCATCCTCCGTTTACAACGCTGAATTTTGGTAAAGTAAATCTACTATTTTATGTGTAATGAACTCTGTTATTATAATAAAACTTAATGCGCCACTGAAACTGAATATAGGAGTCAACGTCCGCATCAAGTAAGTTCGGCACAGAAGTCAGACGAAACACATTATGTAAAGTTTCTGTTAAGTGCTTCTCATCACAATAGAACGGTGTATCAAGTCTGACATTTTACATGTTAACAATTTTAGTAATAGAGCTTTATATTATGTTTATTTGAAATTCTGGATAACTATTGTTGATTTTCGATCATCCAAGAATTTCCATTCTCTTTCTTTTTCTACTTCACATAATCTTCGAAACGACAAGCGAGGCCTTCGCTTGTCGTTTCGAAGATTATGTATAAACTATAATTTGTACAGATTGGATCGAATAAATCTTTTCTTTCAGAAACAAGATTAATGCATTACCTATAGAGGTAAAAGTCGACGAATACTATAACCTCCCAAGGTTATTCGTGGAAATTGGATAGACTTTTCTTCTCACATGATTTAAAACAGTCACATTTTTTGTAATGGCAATGACAAAAACTATAATTATGTAATATGAATAATGGTATAATTGACCAAAGGCTTATATTAACATAGTATTTTGTCAGCGATACTCCATTGTAGGTAATGCTCTAAACCATGTTATTGTAAGTTGTACTATATTTATTCACAAAGCAGGGATTAAAAGCTGTAGAGATCTTACTTATTAAACGTATTAACTATTCAAATATTTAAATCTTCAATGCCGAGTGCGATATACACTTTACGTGCTGTTTTATCCTATGCTGTATTATGTTGGTTAATTTTGCTCTTGTATATCTGTTTTTATGGTGATTTGGATCCTTGTATATTTTATTGTTTTGTGTTTTGTAAGCTTTCCTGCTTAAAGTCTTAGTGGCTGGGGTTTTAAATAAAATCGGATATCCTTAAGTAAGTTACTTACGGATATCCGATTTTATTTAAATTTGTACATACAAATGCGAAAAACAAGTGCCTCTTTATAAAGTCAAAATAACGGATTTTTACTAAATGAATATGGTAGTTTATATGTAAAAAATACTGGTGTTTTGATGAATGATGGTGGGCCTAATGATGAAAAAGATGAATATGATAGTTTATATGGTATCTACTATAAAATAACTACTTTTTATTTGTATGTCTTTCTGTTTGTTTCGGATAATCTACAAAATGGGTGGACCGGTTTGTTGAAATTCGGTCTATCGATACTTTTTAAGTCAACATAAGATGAAACTAGCTTCTACCCGTGGACAAGCTTCGGGTAGAAGCTAAGTCAGTTTCATCACAAAGTTGGCTGCAACTTTATTCATCATTAATATTAGCTGTCATAAGTTTTACAATAGAAGATCCAAGATTTTGAAACTAGCATCACGTTCGTTCGCTGATAATACTGACACGCACTCAAAGTTAGTCGTGACTGTATGTAGGCTACAGTTACACGGAATAGCACCTCCGTTGATACGAGTTAGATCACACAAGATTAAATAAGTTTCAACGAGATAATAATATCATTCTCCTTCGAAAACATCTCGGCAAACTTTCATGTTAAAGTTTTTGCAGTGAACGTTAACTATGTAAACTTCTCCTGTCGCTCTTCCACTTTGAAATGTGAAAACAATTCGTGTCTACCCTGGTAAGGCGGCCGCTACAAAAAAACCCTTCGTAAGTAATTAAGAAGTTTCAGAACACCGGCTCATTGGCATACTTTCGGCTTGTAATACGCAGTTAATCTCGGCGCAAAAACTTGGCGTTCTATGTTATAATTCACGAGGGCCCGCCCTACGCCACCGACAAGGGTGAATTTCTTATGAGCACGACATGTATTTGTTACAAAAATCTATATTTATATTGGGCATCGAACTACGTATTTGCAATCTCACCGTAACGCGAAATTGACGTTCGCAGTTCTTTATTACTCATCGTTCGATCGATTACCATTGGTTATTTCTTTCAACATACTCTTTCGGTGGCTACAGAGTAATTTAGACTCACTTACAGCCCTTAAAATGTAATAAAGCTGGTAATATTGTCTGCCACGCTCGACGTAGCTGGGTCACGGAGAACATTTCATTACAATTATTGCCGAGTTAATGATGTCTTGCTAACTTTACTGAAACTGAGAGGGGTATGCTTTGAATTTGAATAAATTCATGCTCACACACGGCAAGTCATTCTACGTAGCGTCAGGCAAAGTCGTGCTAATGCAAAATCGCACAAAGAAGCGGCGGTAATTCACCAGCTTAGCGCGACTCCTGTCCCTTTCAGTTGTGCGAACGACGAAGCTCTTAAATCTTACTGAGGCTCGAATACTACTCAGGAATACTTACAAGCCTTTAATTCGAGACAAATTATTGCATAATTTAGGAGCGCCTATTTAAATCCCTGGCTGTGCGCTTCCACTGTGACAGTTGTCACGGCTTAGCTTTGTGTCGGATTCAATTACTTTTTTATAAAAAGGATTCCGTGAGCACAAAAGGGTAGAGTGTTTAAGAGTGCAAATTAAGAGATTCTGTTATTAATAATCTAAAAGCAATTTTTTTTCTGTTTATCGCACTGAATTACTGTTGAACAGATTAGAGAATTATAATGATAAAATTGAAAGTATAGCGTAGCATAATCCATACTAATATTATAAATCCGATAGTAACTCTGTCTGTCTATCTATCTGTCTGTCTATCTGTCTGCCTGTCTGTTACGCTTTCCCGCCTAAACCTCTCAACCGATTTTGATGAAATTTAAACAATTTTTAGACCCTGAGAAAAAACATAGGCTACCTTTTATCCCGGAAAAAAATGCTATTCCCGAGGGAAATCTAAAAAGCGCGATAGAACCGAACTCCACGCGGGCGATGCCGCGGGCGGAAAGCTAGTAAGCTTATAATGGCCCCGATTCCCTTGTTGACAAACTAAACTAATTTTATGTTCAATGCATCCTTTGATATCTATTTCATTAAGAAAAGGACAGAAGATAATATGTCAAATCAAATCAAATCGTTTATTGCAATCCATAATGTACAGTTACAGGTGGTAAATATAATAATATAGTATTGGAAACAATTATGGACCCTGTTGGGCACAGCAAGTTTTAAATAAGTAGAGAGAGGAAGAGCGCTTCATGTTTCCATTTATTTATTTATTATTTATTTAGTTTTATATAATTCTTATTCATTTATTTTTAATAATTGTATTAGAGTGAGTATTTATTCAATTGCTATCTCTTTTTATTATATATATTATATTAATTGTTGAGTATTCATTCATTAACTATTTCTTTAAATATATTGATATTATTTTAATTGGTACTCGATTTGATGTCAGTTTAGACCTGTCATATTAATCCGCTCCTGACATAGATTGGCGTAGTTTTAGTCGCCGTGTTTATAATCGCGTCTAAACTGTTTACGGAGTATCTTAATTTGACAGGATGGAACTAAAATGCTATTTTCTATCCTTCTCAATAGACAGAAAAAGATGCAAGTAACTTAAAATTAGTTTTTATTTGAATTAGAGACACTATTAGGACACAGATCTCTTTTCTGTGAAAGAGAGTGAGCCATAATCCACCTCACTAGCACAGTGTGAATTAGTGCCGGCTTCTTTACGATATTTTCCTTCACCGTTTTCAAAGTAGTCGCAATGAAATAGAATAACTCATGACCTACAATTCTTAAGTGGGGTCCTGTACTATTGGCCCTAGGTGAAAAGTATGTAGGTTATCAATAATAATAGTATGGGTGGATGTATATACTTTATACAATATGTAAAGAAAACCCTGTCCGATCCGTGAAGGTATAGTTAGGTATCGATAACTGATTCTACTAATGCCCACAAAGACAGGCAAAACTTAAAAAAAACCCTCTAAAAAAATAAATATTATTTCGCAAAAAGAGGTAACTTAATACATGTGCGGTAAGCAAGCCCTTCCGCGGGCGGCGGGGGGCAGGGCACGCGGCACCTGTGACGTGTCCCGCGTCGCTATTCGCTTATAATAATACCGGCGTTGTTACTTTTTTAAAAATTACCCTATTTCGGGGAAATTGGAATTAATTGCCGGGAAAAAAGGATTATTTCAAAATTCATTAGTATTGTTACTATGATGATTATGTAAAATTTCCTATGTTATTTGGTCATGTGTTTACCTAACCTTTACTATCCTTACGGGTCGGACAGGGTTTTCTTAACATGTTGTATATGCTATCTAAAAGCAAGCATTACTAGAGTTAGCTCCCAACCCCGTCAGAATATTTGAAATACAAACTATGTTCGAACTTCAATTATTTTCAATTTGGATTAAATGAAGCTCAACGTTTTCGATAACATTCTTGCATGTAGATGAACCAAACTATTGTATAATTGTATATTAAATCCAAAATAGTGGCTGTTGTGAATCTACTACAAGAACAGAACACCCGGTAGTGAATTCTGTTTTTTTTTTTATTAATTTTATTTATATTTTACTTACTATGTTTTATATTAGCTGACCACGTTTCACGTCCTGTTCAAATATGTCCCACGGAAAGAAAGAACATACGTCTATATGTGGTAAACATGAAATACAAACACAAAAAGATCATGTTGAGGGACAATAAACATCACAAACACTTAAAACAAAAAAAGAAAAAAGGGACGTTCAGATTTTCCTGAATTTTGGAAGAGTATATAAAAGGTTTTTCATTAAATAGGTTTCGTGGAAAAACCTTTTTCAAGTATTTGGATAATTTAAAAGCTAAAAAAGAACATATTATTTTATATGTTAGCTTATTTATAATGTTTATATGTGTAAGTTGATACTTTAATGTTTATGAATGCTGGCTGTTTGTGTGTGAGTCAAAATGTTCGTAAACGCACCCACGAAACAGAAATAATTCCCAGTGTTACGCAAAGTATTTTTTTAAAATTTAAATACTATTTCTATTTAATCTGTAAATACTCTGAAAAGCTAACAGTCTTAAAATAATCATCATCATCAACCTTTTTAACCGACTTCAAAAAGGAGGAGGTTACTCAATTCGACCGTATAAGTATATGCTTTTTTTTTATGTTTGTTCGCGCATAACTTCGCCGTTTATGAACCGATTTTGATAATTCTTTTTCTGTTGGAAAGAAGACGTTCCCAAGGTGGTCCCATGATAAGGATAGTACTTTTAACAACTAAAAAGTATAAAATAAAAAATTTTTTACAAAAAAACAACCGACTTCCAAAAACTACTACAAAGTGAAAAATAACTAATTTCGGAAGTCGGTGTAAAATGAATATACAAAACCAAAGACACCGACTTCCGAAATTAGTTATTTTTCACTTTGTAGTGGTTTTTGGAAGTCGGTTGTTTTTTTGTAAAAAAGTTTTTTTATAGTCCCACTGCTGGGCACAGGTCTCCTCTCATACAGAAAAGGATTGAGCGTAATCACCACGCTTGCTCAATGCGGGTTGGCGATTTCAGACTTATAAAGTCCAGGTTTCCTCAAGATGTTTTCCTTCACCTTCAGTCATTGGTGTCCAAGATATACTTAGAAAGTACATATAACTTTAGAAAAGTTACATTGGTTCTTGCCTGACTTGCAATCGAACCCGCGCACATATACTTGAGAGGCTGGTGTTTTAACCGCTAGGCCACCACGACAAAATAATAATAACAATATATTAGCCTATTTGCACTTGGTCAATTCTTTACATGTCCAGAAGACCCACCTATCCTTTGACCAAAGAATGAGCACTTTTACTGATGATGCTGATGACGTATAATTTTTTGTTGCCCTTTGAATGATTCCCGTCGTTTTTGTACTTTTTTCCTCAACTCAAATAAATAAGTAATTATCGACTGATGTTGCGTAAGCCCCTATGTGAAGGCGTTAATATGCGTAGGTACCTAAATTTCAGAATCATTAATTTCATAGACTTGATCGTGATTGAAATAGATCGACAAGCTCACAAGCTTGGATTGATATAAATACATACATGGGTAGGTAATATTTGTACACTCGATTAAGAGAAGGCAACCTTCCTTATAAGTACTTTTTTGTATGTCATGATTGAGTGGGAGACCTTAGGCCCTTTGTACACACATTTTTCTTGGCATGAAAAACTATGCTTCATTCTCCGTGTCTAGGCACGGCCGTCAGTATAGTGTGGATCACCATGGAAGGTTGTTGATAGACATGTCTTATCTACAACAAGATTTATACGCCTTGACTTATTGAAACCGTTTCGTGTATAAAGTACTAGCGGCCGCCAGCGACTTCGTTCGCTTGGAGTTAGTTATGCTCCGCTCCTATTGGTCGCAGCGTGATGTTATATAGAATAAAGCCTTCCTGGATTAATGGGCTATCCAACGCAAAAAGACTTTTTCAAATCGGACCCGTAGTTCCTGAGATTAGCGCGTTCAAACAAACAAACAAACTCTACAGATTTATAGATTAGTATAGATTAAATTTGATAAGGATTAATACTTTATTTGTTAAAATCGCTTCAAAAATTAGCCAATATTTGTCGTAAGAAGTAAATGACGGAAAAAAGTTCTTGTGGGATATCCATAAGAGATACGTATACCATCGCGGACTCTTCTGTGGACCTTTTAATGTCTACATTATTTAGAACATTATTCTGTTAAATCTCGTAGAGTTGAGCCTGCGTTTCACTGCAAAAGTGGAAAAAATGTAATCATTTACGACATCACATTAGAAACCTGAAAAATAATAGTATTTCTCCACTATTTAATGGATGTTATTATACATATTAACTTTTCTTTTAACTACTCTATCATCATTCTCCTGCCCTTATCCCAATTTATTTGGGGTCGGCGCAACATGTCTTTTTCTTCCATGCATCCCTATCAGAAACCATCTCGGCAGTCACCCCCTTCTTAGCCATATCATCCTTCACACATTCCATCCATCGTTTCTTTGGTCTTCCCCTACTCTTATAGGCATCAACATTCATAATTAAGACTCTCCTCACGACATTCTCCTCAGTTCTCCGTAACACATGCCCGTACCATGACAACCGATTTCCACACAACTTTTCAGCTACCGGTGCCACTTTCAGACTTCCTCTTATGTACTCATTTCTTATTCTATCCATTCGTGTAACACCACACTACACACCACTTTTAACTACTCTATCTATTAATAAAACCGCAACGTAATCCGTTGCGTAGTTTTAAAGATTTAATCATATAAGGGGATATGGATTTATTATTATTATAGGTAATAATAGTGATTTATAAAGCAGTGCAAAATATCTTAACATTTGGCATTTGGGCTGGTGCTGCAAAATGCCACCTGGCAACTTTGAATTCGGTGGAGAAGCGTGCGAAGAGGCTAATTGGCGACCCAGATTTAGTTCAAAACGGTCTCCAAAGTCGGCAGCACAGGCGATGAGTAGCCAGCGGTTTCCTATAGGATGCATTTTGGAGAATGTGTGAGGGAATTGCATGACTTAATTCCCCCATTTCAACCCTTACGTTGTTGAAACCACTACAATCCGGACGAAGCGTTTCGCCTCGTCTTTCACCATCACTATTCCTCGCTTCAACATCAACGATTGCATCACTGCTTACCATCAGGCGGGATTACGGTTAAGCATTTATAACTTACTCCCAAAAACAAGTAATTATCATCTATGTATTAAAGTGTAAAGTGTAAATTGTTTTGGTTTCACATTTAATTTCCGCGACAATTATTCGGGTTCGTTACAAAGGCAGGTTTTGCGCGAGTAACCTGAGTTATAAAAAGGGTCTCGACTCGACCCAACTAATACCCTTGTCATGTCGAGATGAAATTAGTTCAACTCTGCAGCTGCGCCGAAACCCGCTGTTTGTCCAAAATTTATGTAATCTATAAATGATATAAAATAAAGTCGCTCTTGTGACTGTCTGTGTGGGCGTTTGGTTTTTCATACTTAGCTTAGCAATGAATGTTTATAAGGTTTTCACCATTTCGTGAGAGAATTTGTTCCAGATAGATTGTTTAGGTAATTTTACTAATAATATACTTATTTACTATTTGATACTAATGTTCTAAAAAGGTAGTATCCGAGTTTTAGGGGGTAATCTCTGGATCTATTAAAGCGATTTTGAAAATTCTTTTTTCAGTAGAAACTTCCGTTATTTGTCAGTGTCATAGAATACATATTAGGGTAGCGACACATTTGCGGAACGTACGGCGCCGAAAGTTCGGCTAAATACGCTCGCAGTGTATTTCAAGTACTTTAAGACACATCAGCCGAAATTACGCCGTATTCGGCGTAGGGCCTAACCTTCCTTCGGGCGGTTTTTTCAGGTAAAACGCATTTAATGTATGCGCAGATGTGTCCCCATCCTTAACTATAAAATAAAAAATAAAGGGTATTTTTATGATAGTCTATTTTCATAACAAGTAAAATTTTACACGGGTCACTATTAGGTATAATATAAAAACATAAAAGCTAATCTCTGGAACTGTCAGTCGGGTTAAAAAAATATTTTCACTTTTGATAGCCCTATCTTCAAGGACAGAAATATAGGCTGTAACTATAATATAACGCTAGGAGGACCTTATCGAGTCGAACGAAAAGAAAAATGCTAGAAGTACTAGAGCTGGTGGATAGGTCAAGAAAGAAAAAAAAAATCACGCATACAATATTGGAGCAGAATCTCAGTACTAATTTCTGCCCGCATCGGGCATACACGAACCAAAACGCATCTATCAACCCGCATCGGGCCCGTATCGTAGACCACAGCCCACTCTTAAAGAAATGAGGCCGGTGTGTTAGGAGTAGGGAAATTAAAGGCTGATTATGATTACAAACTCGACATTTCGACTTGTCGCCACATCAGAAGCAAAGCTGCAAGTTAATTGCGTAACACACAATCAGTAGCCATGGGTGTCAATTTGACAGTACAACAACATTCATTGCGTTATTTACATTTGTATTACTGCAATGCTTCGATGTCGCCTTCGGGTTGTGGGGGTCAGACGGCAGTCGCTTCACGGAAAATGTCAAAAAAAGCCATATCAGCAGTTGGACTGGTAAAGCGGACTCCAAAGCTGAAAAGGCTTCGGATGCGACTGGGATTAACGCTGTGATGATGATGATGATTTACATTGTTGGCCAGACACATTTTTAAAACATATGAAAGAATGGATTAGCAATATGTTTCAAAATGATCCCATTTGATAGTAATACAGTTACGCAATTAGGGTGCTGTAGATCGCACTCAAACGAAATAGGGTCGGGTCGCTAGTCTAGTAATATAACATCTACGTATGTAGGTGGAGGCAATCAGGCATTGCCTCAAAAACCACAATGTTGCGATTTCTCTATGTTGAGTTAATTAATTGATGGCTATAAAGACGATGGGTTCAGGATGCCAGATGTATTGAAATTAAGTTGTAAGCAGATTTTGTGTTAATATCTTCGTTAAATTGTCAGTGTTATTATCTCGAGATGTTAATTCTTATTAATGCTTGGTCTTAGCTATTAAGTTTCTTACTGAGCTCATTTTAAGACGATACAAAATACATATTTAAACTAAAAGTAGATATATATAGAATTGAATGGAATACTTCTTAATATGTACATATAGATTACACAACATAAATATAAAGATTTTACAATGAGCGGTCTTATCGCTAAGAGCAAAAAAAAAAACAAATAAAATAATAAAAATAAAATAACAATAATCAAATATTAATAATAATTATTATTATTTTGCGTTGGTAAGAGCGATCTTTTACAGAAAACCTTTAGATGGAATACTACGGGGAAGGAGAGAGAAATAATGTAGGTAGTCTACAGTGTACTGTTTACATAGATTATACAATAAATAAGAATATACCACAGTGTCTCAATACTAAAGTCTTTGACCAGTGTGTGTTTCCAATGATGACTCACGGAACTGAAACATGGTCGCTCACATTAGGCCTCATACGAAGGCTCAGAGTCACACAAAGGGCAAAGAGCTCGGAGTTTCTCTGCGTGATCGAATCAGAAATGAGGAGATCCGCAGAAGAACCAAAGTCACCGATATAGCTCTTCGAGTCGCTAAAATTAAGTGGCAGTGGGCAGGGCACATTGCTCGTAGAACCGATGGCCGATGGGGCAGTAAGGTTCTAGATTATCGGCCCCCAACAAGGTGGACCGATGACCTGATACAGATCGCGGGAAGCCGATGGATTCGGGCAGCACAAGACCGGTCATCGTGGAAAGCCTTGGGGGAGGTCTTTGTACAGCAGTGGACATCTATAGGCTGAAGAAGATGCAATAAATATGTACGTTAAATGTATCATACTAGTTTAAATAAATACATAAATCTAATTAAAAAACATCATACAAGAGCAAATAAAAAAAAATGATACCTATGTTTAAAGAGAGAGGAAGTGCTTTTTCATCATAATTTACATATATCTAATCATCTTGCCGTTTTATACTAGTACCTAAGCTAAGAATAAGTAGGAATGTAACAGAATGGCAATCCTCATAAATAAAAACGCTGAAATATAGTCACAATGATTTGTCGACCTCCGTGGCGCAGCGGTCAACACGCCTGCCTGCGACGTGGAGGCCCCGGGTTCGATCCCCGGCCAATTCGTGATGGAAAACGATCTTTTCCTGATCGGCCTGGGTCTTGGATGTTTATCTATATACATATGTATCTACTATATATATAGTTTTGTTGAGGTAGTATCCCATAACACAAGTCTCGAACTTACTTTAGGGCTAGCTCATCTGTGCTCAATAAAAAAAAAAAATGTTATCTCAGCGACAATCAATGTCAAACATAAAAAATGTAGGGTAGGGGACTTCTTGACAGATTCGGACTGACATTAGACGGTGAATATTCTTATAACTACAAGAACTGTCCCTCAGAGTAAACAAATTTTACAATGTTAAAATTTCTCAAAACCCAGCAATCACATACAATTATGCAAACGAATGTCACAGAAAAGTCGTAAAAAATAAAAAAAAAAACAGTTCCGGCGGCAATCAGAAAAATATTAATGTCACGGTCCTCGTAAATTATTACCGAAACAGATGTTACAGGCAAACAAGAGGTATTCGTAACTAAGATTAACGGGACAGAGAACTTGTATAAAAACGTACGAAACAATGAACGCGAAACGGCAATAAACTTATTTTATGACAAATATACCACCATTTACAATAACGACTACGAGTACTTAAATGTACGTAGATTCTGACGTAAACAGCCGTAGTTAAGTGAGTATCGTTAATCAAGGGAACATGAAACGGTCACGTACTGAGTTTACTTGTGTTTAAAACCGCGATTCAATTGAAACTCGAGGTCTATGAACGATTTTAAATTGTTCTCGATCATTCCAGAATTTTGGTAACGTTCCAGAATCATTTGATTGCTTGAAAGATTTTGATTTGATTTCATTGAAGTCCATGATTGAACGGCTAGCAAAAGACTGGCTATCGAAATGATGACAATTAGATTTAAAAAAAAAAACACTATTATAAATAACTACAGATTTTTTTTGTCGTCTCACTGCTTGGCACAGGTCTCCTCTTATACAAAGAAGGAATGAGCGTAATCGCCACGCTAGCTCAATGCGGGTTGGCGATTTCAGACCTAGGTTCAGTAAGTCCAGGTTTCCCCAAGATGTTTTCATTCACCTTGTAATCAGTCATTGGTGTCCAAGATATACTTAGAAAGTGCATATAACTTATAAAAGTTACATTGGTACTTGCCTGAGCTGGAATCGAACCCGCACACTCATAATTGAGAGGCTGGTGTTTTAGCCACTAGGCCACCACGACAACTACAGATAAGTAATGTTATTTCACAGTTTCGTTATATATGTAGATATTTTTTTATTGTAATTTAAAATGTAGGTACCATAATTTAGTTTATATACAATATATTCTGTACTTACATCCTATTCAAATAAGTACCTATTAAGTTGATGACAAGTAACACCTATATTTTTACAAATAAATGATTTTTATTCTTTTTCAAATTAAATTTTTATAACTACAGATTATAAAACAAAGTCACTTTTTTCTTTCCCTGTGTCTCTTTGCGTGTATTCCCGTTCGTCCCCTCGACTTCGTCCCCTGAAGGGGACGAACGGGAATTCGTTATTTATTTTCCCGATGGTCCCCCAAAATTTTTTGTGGGGACGAACGGGAATAATTTATTAATTCTTTTTTTTTTTACTCCCATCAAATAATATAAGACTGGTGGTTTTAATTGGTAAAAAAAAACAAATTTGTAATAAAAATCAGTCATTTATTAAGGAATAAAAATCACAGTAAAAATCATTGAATCAACTTTGGATAACTCGCAATATTTTTTATATAATATTTTTTGATTAAGAATAAAATTCTCCTTATAACTAAAAATAACGATTAAAAAAATCAGTGTATAGAGCTTATAATAAAAAAGGTCTGTATTATATTACAATTAAACACTACAAACAGACTTTTTACCATTCAGGTTGTTTCCTTTTGAAATATAAGTCACTAATTTTTGTAGTCACAGTTGCTTATGTGCGTGCTTATTGTATGGTGGCAAGATTTTACGTTTTACATTATGTAAGTTATTAGAAAAGTTTACTCATTATTTTAACACATAATTAAGGTTAGTAAATTAGCACATTTTCAAAAGCAAAATTAAATAAAATACCTACCCAAAACATCACGAAAACAAAGCAAACCCGTGCACTAACATTGTTTTGTCAACACTAACCCGACCGGTCTAATTTAAGGATAGGAAAGGGACAGAATATCAGGTAAACCAATAGGATTTACGCAAGTAACACGATGTTATCGGCACTCTTGTTAACTACCAGCATCGCCGGCGCTTCCCGCCAGCGTTGTTATATTTTGTGTAGGTAAACATAATGAAACAATGATAAATTTAGGATACGTTTTATAATTCATAAAAAATAGAGAAGAATTGTGTAAAATAATGATTAAATCTAACAAAGTAACCAATTTAAAAGTAAACTACGAAACAATAACGAAAAAACATATTTCTGCATAAATCTCTTTATTGGGACGAATGGCACTAATCGAAGAACACATTCCCATTCGTCCCCTCTTGTATTATTATAGGGACGATCGGGAACCAATTAAATATTATTTTTGTAAATTCCCGTTCGTCCCCTTCAGGGGACGAAGTCGAGGGGACGAACGGGAATACTCCGAAACGCAGGCTGAACCCTACGAGATGTATCAAAATAATGTACTAAATATTGTACACATTGAAAAGATCTCCAAAAATGTCCGCGATGGTATAGGTATGTATATCTCTTATGAATTTCCCACAATATTTTTTTTTATGTCATTGTTTTTTACGACAAATACCGGCTAATTTTCGAAGCGATTTTAACCAATACATCATTAATCTTTATCCAATTTAATACCTTAAATAAATTGTTGATATAATGTAGATCTATGTTGCCCTTTACAGTATATGATATAAATGAATATTTTAGATGATATTACAGATTTAAAAATAGCAGGCAGGAGCAGTGGCGGGCCGCTATGTTTTTTATACGTACACATTTTTTCTGTAGTGTATTAAATATCAGCATTGCACCCGTGCGAAGCCGGGGCGGTTCGCTAGTTTGCTATAAATACATTCCGTTCCTAATACAGATGTAATGGATGAAAAAGAGATGTGGGGCCGACTCCAAATAAATTGGGACGAGGGCAGGAGAATGATAGTGGCGATTTCCATGGTTGAGTAGGTATGTCTGAATGAATTTAATGTCTAGTAAGTATTATATAAAGATATGGCCAGTGTCCTTTAGTTTAACCTCATTAAATAGAGTTGTTGAGTACTATTTTGGTAATACACCGTGTGATACCGGGACCCCGTCTGGTACCGCACAGATTGCGCTAGCCCAAAAGTATGTTAAAGACTTGTGTTGTGGGATACTAACTCAACGATACTATATTTATAATAGATACATATATAGATAAACATCCAAGATCCAGGCCAATCAGAAAAAGATCGTTTTCCATCATGACCAGGCCGGGGATCGAACCCGGGGCCTCCATAATGGTAACGGTAACGGTTAGATTTAAGAGACAATAATTTGTATGTATTTGTAATGTGTAAAATATCTGTGACAACTGTTGTGAACGATAAATAAAATAAATAAATAATTATGGTCTGTGGTCTATCTATACTCTACTCTATATTCTAATATATAAAGCTGAAGAGTTTGTTTGTTTGAACGCGCTAATCTCAAGAACTACTAGTCCGATTTGATTTTTTTTTTACAGAAAGGCTTTAAACTATATAACATTATGCTGCGACCAATAGGAGTGGAGCATAACAAAAAAATAAAATGTAGGCTGTATATTTTGGGGTTAAAACAAAATGTTCAAAAAACTAACTCCACGCGAACAAAGTTGCGGGCGGCCACTAGTTTGATATAATGCTTCATTCTAATTATATTAGGCATTCAATAAAAACAACATGCATTTGATTTTAATTGATACTGATTCCACTATCATTAGACTCTAGAAACAAAAGCCGAACGATAAATGATACTAAATAACTCGATCCGAAATCGTCACCGACCGCAAATCGAACAAATTATTCGCAATCAAACAAGTTGCAATAGCGTGACACTTGTTTATGTACCACAGTATAATTTTGCATGTAAAATTATGTTCGGTTGACGTGACGTGAATTTATTATTAAACTTGCTGACCACCAGAGCCGCGCGAGGTACCGAGGCGAGCGCACGCTTTATAAATAGTTAATATTTGTGTTCTTAACCTTTTTTTTTAACTACCCACGTGTTATAGTACTATCCAAATGTTTGTTGATAATGGATAAAGTGATGGATTTTGGATGTGAATCGAGTGACAGTAACATTGTAGAAGAGGAAATATTAAAAGATAGTGAACAACAAGTTAATTTAAGCGGAATGGCGAAGAGCTGTAGTACTCCGATTGATATTCAGAGGGTACCCGAAAAAAGATTAAGAGAGGAAAGTGAGGAGATTATAGAAGACGATGATGGATTTATAACCGTTAGAACGGGAAGCAAAAAGCAAGCAAGAAGATCATCTAAGAAATCTGATACTAGTTTAAGTGGTGAAAGGAGTGTAATATCTCAGGGCAATGTCGTGAGCATTACGGGAAAAGATAAAGTATTGCCAAAACAATTTGGTTTAGCTAAATTATTGAAGTCAGAAAATATCCTAAACATAAGCAAAATAAAATATAAAAATGCATACAAGGTAATTTTAGAATTTGAAGACAGAGAGAACGCTGAAAAACTAGTTAATTGTCAAAAGTTTCTAGATATGGCCTTCAGATGCCAATTTGTAAATGAAGTCAATTTGTCTTATGGAGTTGTTAAACATATAGATTTAAACATAGATATAGAAGAAATAAGGCAGAGTGTTGAAAGTGATTATGAAGTTGTCAGTGTGAGAAGATTAAAACGTCTCGAGGTGTCTAGAGAATGGGTGGATAGCGAGACAGTTCGACTATGTTTTAAAAGTTCTATTTTACCCTCATATGTGTCAATGTACGGGTGTCGGTTTAAAGTGGAACCATATATGTTTCCTGTTACACAATGCTCGGGTTGTTGGCGTTTTGGCCATTTAATAAAATCATGCCCGACAAAAATAATACGCTGCCCGAAATGTGGGGAAAATCATGGCAATTGTGATACTACAAACTACAAATGTATAAACTGCAAGATGCAACATATGGCGTTAGAAAAGTCATGTCCCATGTTTATTAAAGAAAAGAAAATACGGGAAATAATGTGTGAGAAGAATACTACATACCGCAAAGCATTGTACATATATTTAGAAGGAAAAAAAACACCAGTTGAACATCATATTACACAAAAACAAACGCATAATGAATCTATTCTATTTTATAATGATAAGACTTCGTACAGGGACATATTAATCACAAAAGTTCGCCCAGAGAAACGAATTCTGGAAAGAAATAAACTACATATTAACAACGAAGAGAAAGAACAAAGCGTGGAAGAGTCGACAGATTCAATCATTCTGGGTAAACATTCTGTAAGAAAACAAAAGAAAAAGAAAAAAAGGTCAGATCCGTGTCGTAATATTACAATTGATAATGAAGAGGAATCTCATTTACAGCAGGAAAGAATGGAAAGCAGTAAAGGACCCCCAAAGCGTAACGTTGATTTTAAAATATTATTTCATAAACTCAAAGAAGTATGTTTATCTGATTGTAGCTTCGATGTTAAAGTTAAATTAGTGTGTAATTTTATATTTGAACAGTGTTTTCAATTAGTTTGGAGCTTTTTTAAGGAAGGAGATGTTTATAATACAATTATTTCTGTGTTTAAAGATGGCTTGTTCACGTAAAAATATAAATTTAAATATAATACAGTGGAACGCACAGAGCTTGAAACCCAAACTAGAAGAATTTAAATGCTTATTATTGCAAGAAAAAATACATATAGCATTAATTAGTGAAACTTGGTTGGGAGAAGAGGCCTATATAAATACTAATCCTTACAATATTTATAGAAAAGATAGAGGGGATTCGTATGGTGGGGTTGCTATCGTTGCTCACAAGTCAATAAAGGTACAGGAATTACAGGTAAATTCAAATAATCCGGGCATCGAGATGTTAGGTATTAAACTTAGTAACTGTGGCTATATTAAGCATATAATTTCAATTTATTGTCCTAGTTCTGTTCATACTACTCAATCTGATTGGGATAGAATTTTTTCTTTGTTTCCAAATAATTGTTTAATAGCGGGAGATCTTAACGCTCACCACACAAACTGGTCATATAAAAATGACAATAGAGGGAAACAAATATTTGAGTCAGCATTAGAATTTGGTTTTACGTCTCTGAATACTGGACAGCCCACTAGGGTTAAATTAGTAAATAATATCCTCCAATCCTCTTCACCCGATGTTACATTTGCATCTGTGGATATTGCTATTAATTTTGACTGGAATGTTATGAACGAAAACTTAGGAAGTGATCATTTATTTATTAGGTTTAAAATAAATTATTTCGAGGATGTTTACTTTCATAAAAAACGAAATTACAAATTAGCCAATTGGACTGGATACAGAAATGATCTTCTCGATAGCTTTTCTCATTTTCATGCGGAAGGTGATGTTCAGCTTTTGTACGATTATTTCACCTGTCAAATAAATAATGCAGCCGATGAGAATATTCCAGGTATCAAATTTTGTAATATACCAAATAATAAATTTAAGCCGAAAGGATATTGGAGTCCTGATATATCTAAAATGATTGCAGAACGTCGACTGGCACTCAAAAACTTTAGAAGGAATCCAACACCAGGAAACCTTGCCTCACTTAAAAGAAAAACTTCGGAGGCTAAACAGGCTATTCAAAAAGCGAAATCTAATGATTATAGGAAACTATGTGCAGACATTGATCACAAAGTTTCAGCTTCAGACATGTGGCGTCGACTGCGATGGGTGAAGGGTTATAGGAAATCTAATATTCAGTTTCCTCAAGAGCTAAAAAGAGAAATGTTATGTGATCTGGCACCAGATTATGTCGTTTCGCTAAAACCTATCTTTACGTCTAGACATGTGTTACTTGAATCTGAGTTTACGTTGCAAGAGTTGAGTAATTGTTTAAAGAAAAAAGATACTGCTCCGGGCGAAGACCAGATAACGTATTCCATGATTTTACATCTGCCACATCTTGGTAAATTATTCTTGCTTAATATCTACAATATTATATTAAATTCCGGTAAATTTCCATCGCAGTGGCGTGATATTAGAGTTATACCCATACCAAGATCAGATGCTGGCTTGAATGTTAACAGCAAACCAAGACCTATTTCATTAATGTCGTGTACATGCAAAATTTTTCACGCTATGATTACTAAAAGACTCGAATGGTATGTGGAGAAGAATCAAATTTTATCCCCTAATACTGTCGGTTTTAGGAGAGGGCGGTCGAGCTATGATTGTCTCACAAGTCTAGTAACTCAAATTCAGATAGGCTTTACAAAGAATCTTTCAACTCTTGCGTGTTTTCTTGATATTAAAGGCGCGTATAATAATATATTAATAGAAAAATTACTGCAGGTTCTTGATAGCTTGGGTGTTGGTAAAAACATTTGCCAATACTTATGGAATTTTCTTAGCGAACGACATCTTAAAGTTGCTGACGAGTCTGCAATCGATATGGTCAGATATGCACGAAATGGCTTGGCGCAAGGTGACCCCATCTCTCCGTTACTTTTCAATATAGCTACATATAGGTTTTGTCGAGATATTGTTGATGTGTACTCATGTCAATATGCAGATGATTTTGCACTATATTTTACTTGCAGGGATATCACAGAAGGTCAGAATAAAATACAAAATGCTCTAAATACTTTCACAGTTTTATTAGATCAATTAGGACTGGAACTATCCATAAGTAAAACGAAATATTGTGTTTTTAGTAGAGGATATAGGCAACAGCAACTGCAACTTCTAGTAGGTAATAGAGAACTTAGCAACGTATGTTTTTATAAATATTTGGGCGTCTGGTTGGATAAGACATTGCGCTGGGGTAAACAGATCAACGAATTAGTTGGAAAAATTCAGAGGCTTCTCAACTTACTTAAAATACTTACAAGTCCCGCCTGGGGTGTCCATCAAGTTCATCTTCGTAGGCTCTATGTAGCTTTAATAAGGAGTAGATTAGACTACGGGTGCTTCTTATATGATAATAGTGCTAAAGTAAATACTGATAAACTAGAAAAAATCCAAAATCAAGCTCTAAGAATAGTAGGGAGTTTTATAAGAAGCACACCTATACACGTTATGGAGTGCGAGCTCTGTGTGCCTCCACTGCACGTTAGGAGAAAATGGTTAGCATTCAAATATTGTTTAAAGTCGTATTCTATATCCGATAATGTAATTATAAAGCAGCTGTCGGAGCTTAGCGCTCTTAGACACAACAGATATTGGGCAAATAAAAAGCTTCCACTACTTATTAGTGTTTTTGATAAGGTCAGAGAAGAACGTATAACGTCATCCCCGATTTTAGAAATGTATTCATTGGATATATGGGTAACTAGTATTAACGTTCAAAATATAATAAAGACTAATTTAGACTCAATTAAAAATCCTAAAAATATGTATGATGTCAACTCACTTAAAACTGAAACTTTGAAAGAAATGTCGGATAAATATCAAGATTATTATAAAATATATACTGATGGGTCTAAGAGTGCTAATGGTAATGGAGCTGCTTTCTATGACCCTGCGAATTTGGGGAATACAAATACCTGTTATAAAATAAATAACTATATGTCAGTTATGTCCTTGGAGCTCTTTGCAATTTCAGAAGCGCTTACGTATTGCATATCCATTGAAAATAATAGAAAAATATTAATTTGTATAGACAGTAAAAGTGCATTACAACATATAGCTCGATGCGCCTCTGGTTTCAGAGGTGCACCGATAGCTTATGAAATTTTATCTAAAATTTACTACCTATCTTTAAGAGATATGGATCTGAAGTTGCAATGGGTTCCCTCACACGTAGGTATTAAGGGTAATGAGGAGGCTGACCGTTTAGCGAAGTTAGGTATTGTTGATGGAAGGGAAAAAAATATTGGAACTAATTATATAGAAATATTACCTAAGTATAAACATATGTGTCACGAGGTTTGGAAAGAGCATTTTAATCAAAGATCGAAAGATAAAGGGATATGGTACAGGTCTATAGTTTCGGAACCTCCTCATATGCCGTGGTTTAATGACACTAGGTTAACTAGGGAATTTATAGTTGTAGCTCACAGATTGAGATCTGGACACATGCCGCTGAATAATTTTGGATATCTAATGAAAAAAATTAATTCACCCAATTGTGAGGTGTGTGGCACTCTGGAAGATATCGTACATTTACTGACGGAGTGTGTCAGATTTCAGTCCGCCAGAGAGGATCTAGTTAGAGAGCTAAATTTAAATGTAAACGATGTTTGTATGTACCATCATATATTGTCGACACCAACCTCTGGAGCTGCTTATAAATTAATTAAGTTTGTGTTATTACGTTTTGCGGCATAAAGTAGGTTTTTTATTGTTGTGTTTTGCTAATATTATTAATTATAAGGTCTGATGGGACTGGCATGTGCAATAATTGCATAAAAGTCCCTAAAAATAAATAAAGAAAAAAAAAAAAAAAAACTTGCTGACTGTGTTCCGTACTCCGGATTGCTGAGAATAGGAATTTCCACTTTTCATGTTAGATTTCTAAACGCGACAACACTTTTGTAAACGTTAGAGGCCTTATCGTAGAAACTTAGACATTTGACTTTTGTTTAAAACGTAACTTATGTCAGTCAAATTTGAAACATAAAAAACTTCACTTAACTTTTTTTTTTTCTTGGGATGGAAAATCATCAAATTCTCCCGCTTTGGGAGGAGCGGACGGGCGTGTCAGACTTTTACTGACTAAAACCCACCCGTGTTTCTTCACTTGCCTGTGGGACGGCAAGGGCCACAGTTTCTTGTTTAACCAACCCGCAAACCTGACCCAGGAGGCATCGGTCTTCGTGGACCCCGTCACGATGTGCTGACATCTCTTTGAGACGCGCGTGAAACACGACGCGCCGTCGTCTCGGGCCTGGTCCTTACCGGGCGGCGAGCTGCCCACTGCTCACCGCCCGCAGGCCCGCGCCTTCGGTGGCTGGGAGTTTGGTGTCATCTCCCGACCAGGGCGACTCCTGCGGCGGCTAGTGGCGTGAGGGCGCTGGGATTCCCGTTGCCTCACGCGCTCCGCCTCCTCCTTTGCCAGCATTAGGTACTGCTTCGCAGAAGAAGGTGACGGCCTGCCATGCACTCTCGCTCCGGACCATGGACTGGACCAGGGTCGGACGCGAGAGATCGCCGCCGATCGCCGCCTATCGCCGCTACGAGGACACGGCGGTGCTCTACCCAAGCCGGGCAGGCCTCCACCGTATGCTCCAGCGTGTCTTCAGGGCAATCCACACAATGGTGACACCCTGGCGTTTCCTCCCGCGTTATACGGAACAGGAACCTCCCGAAACAACCGTGTCCCGTGTCAGGCGGAAGGTGACGGCGCCGTGGCGCCTCTCTAGCCACTCCTCAAAGAGGGGACTTACCGCCGCTATTGTGGCGTGTCCAGAACTGGGTTGTGACAAAGACTAGCCTTTCAGTGGCTTTTCCCGCGTTAGCCGGTCGAAACCGAATCGGGTTTTGCATAAACAGGGTCCAGAGAAGGACATGTGCGATAAGGAAGGTTACAAGGTAGAGAAGAAGAAGAAGAAGCCTCCTTGTCGGAACCAGCACGGTCCTGCGCTGGCAGGACCTAGCATGCTGCTGCGTCCAGCAGTACCGACGACGATGTGTATGTGTCCAGACTGCACCACTCCACGAAGGCTGAGGAGATAGTGGAGTATATGCGCGTCAAGACTAAATGGACTGTGAGGGTCGAGGTGTTGGAGCCGCGCGACTTCATGTACGTCGTTCGTGGTACGTGTTGCGACATATGATCTTGATAAGTTCCTAAAAGAAGAGCTATGGCCGAAGGGTGTTGTGTACCGCCGGTTTCGTGGCCGGCTGCGTGACATCATTCAGAGAAAAACGACGCCGATGATCCGTGTACAATAGTTTTAGTTGTTATGTTATATGTATTTCTAGTATTTTTAAGTTTTAATAATATAGTATTGTATTTGTTGTGATATTTTTTATAAATTAGTTTACAATTGTTTTTATGTTATAGTTTGTATTGTATTTTATATGGGAACTAGTTGCTTGAATTAAAGGAATAAATAGAAAAATAAATATCGAAAATGATTTTATATAAATATCTTTTTTATAGTTATAAACAAGTGCTTGACCGCAATCCGCCTTATGAGAAGCATTGATGCAATCGTTGATGATAAAGCGCGCTAGTTTATTAAAAGACTATTCACTCAAAAAAAAAGCAGACTGAATAGGTAGGAAGACGGCAGTTGAGCGAGGTGGTGCAAAGTTAAACCCAACAACACGACCAACGTTGCTGCGCCAGAAGGAGATTGATCTGGAGACCCTCCACGACCAAATTACTGACACAACAACATTTGACACATCTTACCCGGCACATATCGCAGCACAACTGCTCAGACCCGTCCTCCGTACGGCTTCACCAGAAACCATACCAGAACACGTCGAATCGATTGGCAGCAGGACTGTTTGGTGGGTGGTAACTTCCTCCGGCAGCCGATGTTATGGCCTACCACCAAGAAAATTTATAATGCGAAAGGTATGTGGTGGCCTAGTGGTTAAAACACCAGCCTCTCAAGTATGAGTGTGCGGGTTCGATTCCAGGTCAGGTAAGTACCATTGTAACTTTTCTGAGTTATAAATGTACTTTCTAAGTATATATTGCACACCATTGACTGATTAAAAGGTGAAGGAAAACATCTTGAGAAAACCTGGACTTTACCTAAGTCTGAAATCGCCAATCCGCATTGAGCAAGTGTGGTGATTACGATCAATCCTTATCTGTATGAGAGGAGACCTGTGCCCAGCAGTGCGACGATAAAAGGTTGATGATGATGATATAAAAATTTAGGTGTCACGGGACCGAGAACGGCTGAACTAATTTGGTAATTTCTTATTTGAAATATTTATAATAACTCGAATTCCTGGAAAAAAATCAAATTGGGGAAAAGTGAATTTCCTTTTTGTAATGAGATTTTTATATGAAGTATTGATATCCGTACCTACACAATGTCTGTCGAGTCACTTTGTACCCTAATTGCATGTCACAGTTTAAAAGTTTGAATTACAATGGGTTTTGATTTGAAAAAATCGTCTGCATAATAAAGTAAATAGCGCAATGAATGCGGCTGAACTGTCAAAATGAAAAATGCGATTGCGATTGATTGTCATTTCTATGTGTAACACGTAACTACCCCACAGGTCATGGTATGTACCAAATTCAATTGAAATTCGTTCGATCGCTACGAGTTAAAAAGGTCAGAGAGAGAGACAGAGTTACTTTCACATTTGTAATAATACAGTGCGGCCATCAATAGGATGCGAAGTGAAATGATTACGTGTTGGGCGAATTTGATCTTTATTATATACTAGAATTGTCGCAAGTACTGAAAATATGGATGTTGTTTGTTGTTGACAATAACATCATCATCATATCTGCGTTAATCTCAGTCGCATCCGAAGCTTTTTCAGCTTTTGAGTCTGGGGTCCACTTTAGCAGTCTAACTGCTGATTTTGGCTAAACTTCGATATTTTCCGTGAAGCGACTGCCATCTGACCTCCACAATCCGAAGGCGATATCGCAGCATTGCAGTTAGACCAATTGTTGGACTTTTTGAGGGCTCCAACAACCCGTAACGTCTGCCATTAGATGTTCATATGGCAACCGGGGCCAACGGCTTAACGTGCTTTCCGAGGCACGACCAGAGCAGTGCAAATAAATATTCATGCACACAAATATTTGCACTGCGCGGGGCATCGAACCCGCTCCTCAATTGACAATAACAATTTAGCCTAATCAACTGATAATCACGGTTTTGTGCTTGTACAAAAACCCCCTTATTCATAAACGATGTTTAACCATACATTTTAGACGTTTAGACGTCACTTAATTTTAATCATCGTTTATGAATAAACCCCTTAAACACTGGTGAGTTTAAGGGGTTTATGAATAAGTGGGACTTTGTTTATAGACGTACAGTGATTTCCAAATCACAGTTGCCACTTTCTACTTTAGCTAAGAGCGTATGAAAAATAATATTCTGGTGTTCCTAAGGGATTATTGATATATTTTTTATGATAAGTCCAAGATCATTGAAATCACATCATAATCTCATTTGGATCACTGGAATATTTAGTGTCGAAAGTTGAATTGGAAAAATTTCACCTAACTTTTTGAGGCCACTATGTATCTAATGGCATAAAGGACAAATAGCACATTAAGGCCAGAACCACTTTAGAAAAGTCTGGAAAAAATGGGAAGGGCTTTTATCTGGCTAGCTTTATATTTATAGGCTGAAAGTCACATTAGGTCACTTTAGTAAGCCACTGATGACTTTTACTGCTACATCGGACAACGGAATGAGCCCATAACTTTTATCAGATTGAAACTAGGTAAAGAGAATTCTGGGATCGAAAATCAGTTCAGAATTGTTTATAGTGTTATAAATATCAGTTTTGTGTTCACAAAACAAGAGTTACTTTTACAGCGAACGAATAGGAAGTCTGGTGAAACCGTACAGAGGACGGGTCTAAACAGTTGTGTTGCGATGTGTGCCGGGTATGATGCGCCAAATGTTATTGTGTCGGGAGTTTGCTTTTGGGGGGTGTTCAGATCAATCTCCCTCTAGCGCAACATCTATGGTCGTGTTGTTGGGCTTAAAATTGCATCACCTTTTTTTTTGGACGCTGTGGGAATGCATTTACGCACCGTACCCCGGAGGGCGTGTGTGGGACTCGCCCAGCAAGCCGGGAATACCCACTAAACCCACAGCGGCACTGTGGCATCGCCATAGTGGCGGGGGAGTGGGAAACTAGCGCAGCCTGAGCTACCTCTCCCCCGCCGGCGAAACCCGCCTAGCAAGGCGGGCCCTCAATTGCCCCTCCTAGGGAGGGGCCGTGGGGCTCCCGCGTGGTGAGCGATGTAAGGCGGGCGTCGGCACCTTCTCGTGCCTCACGCCCGCCGTTCACCTCAAGGGGAAAGAAAGCGTGCGAAATCCCGCCTTCTCCTGCCCCTACGCCGCCTGCGGAGCGCCGGAGCGAGGGGATCCTCCTCCCGCTCGCGCTCCGCAGCCTCTTTCTGCGACATCACGACCTCGCAGAAGGAGGCTATCGCCACCCAAGCCTCCTCGCTCCCCACCATCGCTCTGACGATGGCGGGCAGCGAGTGGTCCCCTCCTACCGCCGCGACAAGATCGCGGCGCGGCACGGCCCACGACGGGCACACCGCGAGGGTGTGTTCCGCCGTGTTCTCCGCCGCGCCGCAACCGTGGCACGACGGTGTCTCCTCTCGTCCTATCCGGTGCAGGTACCTGCCGAAGCAGCCGTGGCCGGAGAGTACTTGCACCAGACGGAAGGAGAGGAACCCGTGACGCCTGTCGAGCCAGTCCTTCAGGACCGGCCCGATGGCGTCGAGGGTACGGCGGCCAAACACCGTGGAGGCGAGGTCCTGCGTCCAATGCTGGACGATGGCGTCCCTCGCCTCCCGGCGGACGGCCTCCCTCACTTCTGGGGCCGGACGCTCGCCCAGCGCCCTGCGCCCCGCCGTCCACTCGTACACTCTGGCGAGTACCCACGCCTCGAGCTCCCAAGACGGGGTGCCCGCCAGAGCGCATGCCGAAGCTAAGCCTACCGTGCGGTAAGCCCGCGCTGCCCGCTGGCCGATGGCCCTTTGGGGCACCCGAAGAGCGGTGGCATTCTCCCTCCTATGGAGGGAGTCCGCCCAAATGGGGGCCCCATAAAGGGCCATAAACCGCAGTATGCCGGCGTATAGACGCCGGCACCGCATGCTTGGCCCTCCCATGTTCGGCATGAGCCATGAGAGGGCGTCCGCAGCTTTCAGCAGGCGCGTCGATAGCCCGCTAGAACATTGCATCATCTAGCTCAAGAGCCGTCTTCTTTCCTATTTACTTATATTTTTTGAGTCATCATCATCTCAGCGTTAATCTCAGTCGCATCCGCAGCTTTTTCAGCTTTTGGAGTCTGAAGTCCGCTTTACCAGTCTAACTGCTGATTTTGGCTAAACTTCGATATTTTCCGTGAAGCGACTGCCGTCTGACCTCCACAACCCGAAGACGATATCTAAGCATTGCAGTTAGACCAATTGTTAGACTTTTGAGGGCTCCAACAACCCGACGACTGCGACTAGATGTTCGTATGGCAACCGGGACCTACGGCTTAACGTGCTTTCCGAGGCACGACCAGACCAGTGCAAATATTCATATTCATGCATACAAATATTTGCACTGTGCGGGGATCGAACCCGCGCCTCCTTGCGCAACGGCCGCGTTCGCTACCGCTACGCCACGGAGGCCAATTTTTTGAGTGAATAGGATTAATAAACTGGCGCGCTATACCATCAACGATTGCATCACTGCTTACCATCAGGCGGGATTGCGGTCAAGCACTAGTTAATATTTATTAAAATTAAAAACTTAAAGCTGCTAGTTAAACACGAAATTAATGTTTCTGCAATGTAATAATACATACGATTGACAATTTGTTGATAGCAGATTCCGTCGAACGCACGGCAGGAGCTTATAGAAATCGACAAAGGAGATGTCTCAGACCCAGTGAATGAAACGAAATGAATGACTGTAGATGGATAACGATTATTGATTTTATTTCTGTAAATAGGTTTGTATAGACTAGATGAGATCGGCAATTCCTGTTGGGCTACTCTGATAAGAGCGACCGAATACAAACTCAGACCAAGATTACGTCTGGTCTTTAAAAGGCCAGCTCCACATATACTGTCATAATGTGTCACCGACATAGCTCTTCGAGTCGCAAAAATTAAGTGGCAGTGGGCAGGGCACATTGCTCGTAGAACCGATGGCCGATGGGGCAGTAAGGTTCTGGAGTGGCGGCCGCATACTGGAAGACGCAGCGTAGGGAGGCCCTCAACAAGGTGGACCAATGACCTGGTGAAGGTAGCAGGAAGCCGATGGATGCAGGCAGCACAAGACCGGTCATCGTGGAAAGCCTTGGGGAGGCCTTTGTCCAGCAGTGGACATCTATAGGCTGAAGAAGAAGAAGAAGAAGAAGCCGGTGTACAAGGAGATAAACCAATTGCGTTAACTGATCATATATGTACATACTTACAAAATAGTACACCTGCTTCTGTGAAGGGTTAGACAGTGATTCAGCTCTTCCACGATTCTGTTGTTACAATTAAGTACCATGTAAGGGTGTTGCCATTACACTATGGGTTGTTAATGAGAAAGTCCTGTAGTAAAAACTATTAACTCTTTGTTCGTCCTGAGAATGTTGACAGAACCTTTGAATGCAACAACGAGAGTAACAAAAGAGCCATCTTGACATAATTTCTAATCATGTGACTTTTCTTTTATGATTTTAAACTAGTGTTTCATCACAATCCGCCTGATGGTAAGCAGCGATGCAATCGTTGAAATAAGGTGCGCTAACTTATTAAGAGCCTATTCACTAAAAAAATCTGAGTGTACGTAAACGAAGACGGCAGCTGAGCGAGGTGTTGTAATGTTAAACGCAATAACACGATCAACTATGCTGCGCCAGAGGAGATTGATCTGGCGACTGTCCACGACCAAATATACTAATACACCAAATATAGCAATACTACCACGTGACTCTAACATATTTTATACGGGGGTATAAAAAGATGACATAATGGCGTAATAGTTGTAGTTGGGGAACTACAACCATTACGAAATTACTTCATCTTAAGAGGAAAAGGGGAAGCTCTTGCTCAGAACTAAATATCTACTTCCAATATACACGCACGTAACGTAGAAGATTTATATGTTACTTTGAGTAACGAACGACAACTATTTAGCTCTCCCAATAAATACGCCAACGAACAAGCTGAGATGTAAATTGCATCTTCCTAACGGCGCTGATATATCGTCCTGGAGACATTCGAACTGAATTATAGATCCTCGGTCTGGCATTATATGTCTTTCTAAAATTTATTGAGTAATTCTAAGTTTTTTTCGGGAATTAAATTCTTTTGAAGAGGTTTTACAGTAGTTGTGGGTCAATGTTATAAGCCGTATTTTTTTTTAATAATCATGAACTATTGTTTGAATGTAATCCCGCCTGATGGTAAGTATTGATGCAATCGTTGATGGTAAAGCGCACTAGTTTATTAAGCCTACGCCACGAATGACGGCAGTTGAGCGAGGTGATGCAATGTTAAACCCAAGACCAACACGACCAACAATGCTGCGCCAAAGGGAGATTGATCTGGAGACTCTTCACGACTAAACTCCCGATACAACAACATTTGGCGCATCGTACGCGGCACACATCGCAACACAACTGCTCAGACCCGTCCTCCGTACGGCTTTACCAGACATGCACGACATGAACACGACGAATCGCTTGGCGGCAAGACCTTGTCTGGTGGGTGGTAACTTCTGCCGGCAGCCGATGTTACGGCCTACCACCGATTTCCGGCAAAACCAACCCAATCGAGTCGAGATCATGAGTTGACACCCAGATAACCACTTTAACTGGTGTATTTTATTTCATCACCTGCCTCAATACGATGAAGGAAAACGTGAAGAAACTGGCATGACTTAGGGCCGAAAATTCGAAGACTTATAAATATCTCTACTACCTCACATTGAGTCCATGTCCATAATCCTTCTCGAAATCAAAAAGCTTGTATTTCAAAAGTAGGAACATTGTAGGCTAATTCTGCAATGTCACATGAATAGGTGGAATTTTCTATGAATTTTAATAATAAATAAATATATACAGACAAATCCGAAGATTGAGCTAGCCCCAAAGTGAGTTCGAGACTTGAAATGTCATCAAAATGTACTGTTTAACACCAGGTTCTGGTTTTGTTTCCGAATAAGTTTATATAAAGCATATATGTATTTAGAACATAAAAATGTCACAGCAGTTTGCATCAATAAAAGTTTTATTTTAAGAGTTTTCTTAAAGTCGCATGTAAAACGTCTTATATAAAATCGCTCTTCAAATAACTGTAACGCAGAAACACGGAAGGATTACAAACCTACAGTAAAAATTCTGTAGGGAAATGGCAGCATTCACTTCAGTTATTATTAATATCATCTGAGAAGTATGCCTCCCGAGGGAAACATTACAGTAACGACCATATAAAAGACAAATGAGCCAAGAATACGATCGTGAAAAGCCTGTAATTTTTAAAATATATTTTCTTAAAGCCGCTTACTTCCATTTTTTATCCATTATTATACTCTTTAACTGTAATATCTTTTGTTTAAAAACATAATAAAAACGTTTTACTCCATCTTATCTTAATCACGGTGTCTACAGACGAGTCGCCCTATATCTTTGCTATTCAAAAACGGTCTTATTCAAAAAAAGTGTGCTTATCTCCCACCCCAAATGATTTGAAAGTATGATTGATGATACATAGAAATGAGATAGCTCCTTGTACTTTACTGATATTTAAAAGTATGATACTCAGCGGCAGTTTTTAAGTGTGATTTAGGTTTTGATACATTTCAGCTATTCAAATGAACTACGTTTTATTTTAAGAGCAGCTATTTGATGCGGTTCTAGATAATGCTTATCGCGTCACTATTGTGAAGACAAGCCAGTCTTTGTTAGGTTTAAGCCATCAGCTTTAAAGATATCAAATCTAATTTATGACTGAAATGAATCATGACGTAGAAACTTTTCTTAATGCTTGACGAGTTTTTATTAAGACAATTGTTACTTTTTACTATTTACTGCTACTTACGTTACTTAAAAATAAACTTTTTTTTTAGTTTTAAAATTTTATATTAGAGATGCAGGGAGCAAAAGATGAGCCATTTTTCAACGCCTGATAATTTTATTCGAGTAATTATTTTGAATGTTTGATAGTTCTTCCATACCGAAACTGTCACGCGTCAATTATAGGTGCCTCGATTCGTGCCACAACCATGCCGCAATTATGCGAGCCGCGATCTGCCAATGTAAAAATCAGATCGCAGTAATTTAAATAAAAAAAGTGGTATTTTTAACAGACTTCAAAAAAGGTTAACTTTTTATTAAATACCTAGTTTTTACTTTAAACTTTCGACTGGTTGAATGGATCTCAATGATTCTTTTTTATCTGAACACTGGTGCTTTTCAAATGGTCCCGTTTCAATGTGATCCAGTCCTGACAATGACGTTCATATGAAAACTGTAGGTTTGTCTTAAATTGTCATTATTATGTAAACAATGGACACATTATCACAAAAACCGATTACGATGATTATTTTTTATGTGAAAGAATATACTTTCATTCATCATCATCACCATCAGCCTCTACTCGTCCACTGCTGGACATAGGCCTCCTTCATGGCACGCCAACAAGCTCGATCCTGAGCATCCTCCGCTAGCTACTACCAGCCACCTTTTTGATGTCGTCGCGCCATCTCGCCCAAGGGCGTCCTACGCTACGTTTGCCGAGACGCGGTCTCCACTCGAGGACTCGTTTACCCCATACTTTCATTGGTTACATAAAATGTTTTATCAAAATCAGTTCAGTAGTTTGGTTTTAAACCAAAGTTACGGGTAAAAATTCAAGTTAATGAATTACGTCGTTAGTTTTTTACAACTCATGATCTGCCTAGCCTTTTCCTAACTATCTTGAGGTCAGCGCCCAGTCTGACCAGATGCAGTTAGATACCAGTATTCCACATGGAGCCATTGCTTTTCACAACTAAAAAGTCAAAAATATAAAGTTTTATTACAAAAACATATTACCGACATCGAAAAAAATCACTGGGAAGTTGTAACTAATTTCGGAAATCGGAAATTGGTAGCAAAAAACGAAATTACAAAAATCATGGACACCGACATCCGAAATTTGTTTGTTTTCATTATGTAGTATTTTATGCGTTTTTTTGTTGCACGTGTTCTTCGACAACCGGGTTTTAGTGAATTGGAAGACGTTACTCGTCACAGGCCCGCACACAACATTGCCCTAAGATTTTTCACAGTAAACCGGAACAACACCGTCTGCGTCGCCGTTGTTCTGCTTACACTGTCTAATAATACGCGGTCGTGAAGGTACCATCCATGCTACGTAGCGCCGTCGCTACACGTCAAACTCCTTAGCCTTGCCAGCTTGTGGTGCAGCACCCAAATATCCCTGCAGTCTGGGAAAGCTTGGGTTTGAGCTGCTCGCTCTGCTAAGCAGTCATTAAGCAATATGCGTAATTATGCTACAATTTTAATCACTGTTTTTTTTTTAAATCACATAAATTATTGTAAACATTTTCATTTTTAATGCCTGGACTTGAAAAAAGACGATGATCCCTGACTTCATTTCAGCTTTTCTTCTCAGAAGTAGTCAGTTAGAAAATGCTACATCTAGTGTAAAAAAATATGACGTGTTAAAGTGATGAGTGATCCTACTTGCATAATAAACGATTTCATTTCATTTCAGATGCTGGAGTATCGCTTAAGCGTCATTTCATTTACACAACGATGTATCTTTTTCTTATGGCATTGGTTATATTATACAGCTTATATATCACCACAAGCAACCCAAATATCAAAAAGGTACAAATAGCTACGAGAATAACGTTCGTGGTCTCTTGAAGCTGCAGCGTGCGCACTGTATTGCTACCAGCTCCAGCTATCTGGGCATTCACCAAATACTCCTTTGGAATTAGAACCGCCCATTTTTTACCAAATGCAACGTGACAAAAAAGATGTGTTAAAGATGTTCTCATCTTCATGTTAGAGACCACCATATAACTACCCATTAATTGAAATACTCAGTCCATATATGGAGCACACGCGCTTGCTCGGCCCTGTGTCGACTTACCATCCTGGCAAGGCCCCCTGTAAGGTGGCGTGTTATGGAGAGCAAATGAAATGAGTGAGATGCGAGAATACACTGGCTGTGTTGAATATTATGAGCCTAATATAAACCTTACAAGAACTACATCACAGTCTTTTTATACAATCATTAAGTTGAAAAGGTTTATTTAGCTGTAGTCATCATCATCATCTCAGCGTAAAATCGCGGTCGCATCCACGGCTTTCACTTTGGAGCCCAGGGTTCGCTTTTCTACACTTACTCCTCGATTTCGCACGATCGCTAGCATCCCGTGGTGTGAGATTGTTGGCACGCATGTCATCTCTTACGAAGCATTTCGCCTCCTCCTTTATACCGCGTACATCGAGGGACTGGAACAATTTGCCAGCGGCGGTGTTTCCGTCGGACTACAATTTGAGTGTCTTCAAGGCTAGAGTGAATAGGCTCTTAATAAACTAGTGCGCTTTACCACCAACGATTGCGTCACTGCTTACCATCAGGCAGGATTGCGTTCAAGCGCTGGTTTATAATATGTAAAAAAAAACGTCAAGCCAGCACTTCTTTGGTCTACCTCGCTTGTTCCGGCCCAGCGGAGGCGCCATGGCAAGACATTTGCTACAAATGTAAGGTTTTCGTAAGACGTGAGCGTACCAGCATAGGCGACCCTCTTGCAGTTTGTTGCGATGTCACGGACACGAAGGCTGCCACGGATGCGGCAGTTCCAGATGCGGTCTTTCCGCGTAACTCCACACATCCACCACTGCATATTCATCTCAGTGATACGCAGCTCCTGCTTGTGTCGCTCAAGCACAGGCCACGCCTCAGACGTTTAGTTCCCTGTAGTGTATTTATTAAATAGTTATGTAAACATTTTTTTAACAACCCGCAGTATATAAACACTGTCTTCTTCGCAAAAGCGGGGTAGCTGCTGTCAAAAATATCATCTGCCAGTCACTAGGAATGGCGGGAAAGAGAAAAAGTGAAGCAGTCTATATATGGCCAGCGGTATGGTAGCGAGTCAAGGAAGTATATTAAACATAAATAATGAATCGACAGGGTTCTATACCTATTAGCTAGGGTACGTTTCTAAAAAGTACTCGGCAAATCGTAAAATGTTACCTAGTAATATAAAAGTACAATTCAAACCCCTCACTGAGTGTATCGCAATCCCTACTCAGATTCACATTTATTTCATATTAGGTATAAATCTATTCATGGACAACAAAGGTTGACTATGAATAATATAACTAGTCCTGAGATTTGGGATGTCTATATTGGTACTCTAAAAATGAAAATACATAGTACAAAACAAGCAAAAGCTGGATATTTTTTTAATTTCCTTGGCCTTTCCATAACCCATCATATTTTTGCTACTTCATAAAATCTTTTTATTTATATACCTACAGTTAGGGTCAAAAACATCGGGGCGAACAGACTGAGATTAACTATATCTCAATTGCAAGAAGTTCTTGCCGGAATAGCAGTTGTTGTGTATTTTCTTCATTCCGAAACATTCTTTGTATCATTGAGTCAATATTTCAATTTGATAACAGTTCATTGTGAACAGTATATCCCGATATTATTGACCTAAAACACCTGATCATTTTGGTTTTTCATTCAGAAAAAATAATTTTGACGAACGATGTAATCTCGTTTAAAAATGACGTTTTGTACGTCCAAGCAGTATCATTTAGCAACCAGCGCAAATACACTCTTCGTAATCACGTCAATTTCTTACCTTCTTATCTTATGCGACATCTGCTATTAATTTATTCTGTTGGATACAACGACGTGGTTAGAACTGACAAAATATAAATTGAAAGGAATAAATTAAAAAAAAATGTTGGATCCTGTAATAGTGTTTTAGCATTTACTCTGTCTGAGAAAGTAAAGCTACTGTGTATAAGCCTGGAGCACAGGCGAAGAGTAGCCAGCATGTCGGAGTTCTATAGGATGCATTTTGGAGAGTGTGGGGAGCGAGGGAATTGCATGACTTAATTCCCCCATCTCCGTTCCATCATCAAGCGGGATTGCGGTTAAGCATTAGGAAAAAAAAAAATGGTCAGGTTGTTTTAATAAAAGTGATGTATGGTATTGATGTATTTGTATAATACTTACCTATATATCATGGAGTAAGTAGACATAACTCTTTAAATAAAGATTTAAAAAAAACTGTCAAAATCAATACACATTTTCCGTACAATTGAAATTTAATTCCTTGTCGAGAACAAAATACGATATTGAAGAGGTTTGCACGTGGTAGGCTTTCACGGGGTATAATACTGATTTGGAACCCTGCTTCCACGGTTTTGACGAAGTGACATAGTGTACATATAAGTGGATAGCATTTCTTTTTATTATAGGGAAGTTTCATTTTGATGTTAACAATTTCCGGGATAAAATTTTATAACGAATGGTTCCGATTTACATGAAAATCCGTTGCATTAAAATATACGTGTTCACCCAGACAAACATGAAAAACGACTTAATTTTGTTATAATATGTCATGGTGGCCTAGTGGTTGAAATACCAGCCTCTCAAGTATGAGTGCGCGGGTTCGATTCCAGGTCAGGCAAGTACCAATGTAACTTTTCTAAAGTTATATGTACTTTCTAAGTATATCTTGGACACCAATGACTGAAGGTGAAGGAAAACATCTTGAGGAAACCTGAACTTGGACCTGGACCTGGTTTGAAATCTCCAACTCGCACTGAGCAAGCGTGGTGATTACGCTCAATCCTTCTCTGCATCAGAGGAGACCTGTGCCCAGCAGTGGGACGTTAAAAAGGTTGTTGATGATGATGATGATAATAGTCGGAATTAAATGTACACAAAATCGATGACATTTCTGCTCGTTTTATGCTTTTTTGTAATGAACTTTTCAGCAAACCCTTACTGATTCAGGCATGTGAAAATCACAAAAAGGGGTCCCTTACTACCCTACAACAGACTTGCCTAAATTAGTAGGAGAAGAGTGACCGAATAAATAAATAGACGAGGTGGGGTAACAATTAAAATCAAAATCAAATCAAAATTGTTTATTTCAAATTAACCATCACTTTTGAATAGTCAATGTCGGTTAGTCCAAGAAAAGTGAAGCTAAATTGCACGTTCTAAAGCGTAGATCTCTATGGAGAAGAACGTGCAAAAAACTCCATGGACACTCTTTTAAAATCATAATATATGGGTTGCATTTCTTCGTTACATATTTATGTTGCTTCTATCATGTGAGCACAATGTAACATCGGCATACACACTTTTACTAGTAAATAGTACCCAGGTAAGTAAGTCGGTAGTTAACAATTTACTTAAAGTAGGTATCTGTAAATTGAAACTTAGATCATCGTTGATTTTGTATTGAACGTTACTGAAACAAATTGATCGAAATTTAGTTACTTCTAATGCTTCTGTCTATAAACTAACCTCACAAATACAAATATTTACCTCATTATAATATTAAGTGCAGAAAATTGGTGCATTTCACAGTCCATTTCACCTAATGACTATCTACCAAATATTGTTAAATAATAATAATCTTCATTAAATGACAACTAAACATTAGTTAATAATAAAAAACCTTTTCTTTTCATTAAAACATTCTTAACACTAGCTGCGCCCTGCAGTTACACCCGCATATGATTCGATCCAGTGGGGAAATATTGGGATAAAAAGTATCCTGTGTTATTCCCAGCAAATAACCACCTGTGTGCCAAATTTCATCCAAATCGATCATATATACATATTCACAAACCTTCGCATTTATAATAGTAGGATTGTTAATTTTTAAGCTACGGTGAATGAACTCTAGTCAAGATGGCGCCCCTCTATTCCTCGTGCCCCTAGAATGCAAGTCTCAGACTGCGCTTGCATATAGGGTGTTCCAAACTTCCAATTTTCCTTCTTAAATTATTCACAAGTCCATTTTTCATTTGTTTTTTTACTAATGTTATTAGTGATTGGATAGATGAAGTGGGTTGTCATTATAACATGACTAAAATCATACGATCTATGTATATCCAACGTCCTTCTTTACCTTATCGCTTAGCAACCTTGGAATGGACAGTGATTTATCTAGGACAAACACATTTTACTTAGGGCTGATTTTTTCCATGCCACAAAACTTTATCTGAGGAATTATTTAGAATTTTTTACAGTCCTTCCATACGAAAACTGTCAAACGTCAATTTAATTTCAAGAATAAAAATTAAATAAGGACTGAAAATTATATACCTACTACAAAAGACATGATTTGATAAGTAATATTTTCATGCTGCAGTATTTCAGTTAAAATAACGTACAATACTTCAAAATATCAGAATAGAAATTATAATCTGTTTACTTGCGTAAGTACATATGTATTAAGATGCTTAGGTACATTGCCCGGGGACGGCTGTACGCAAGTGTCTTATATGGCTCTGTACAGAACCCGTCGGGACCAACGTTTTTTAATGGAAACTTTTGGCACAACGAGGCCATCCCAGAGCACTATCTCTGTTAAATTGGAATATATTTTTCTTGGTGAGACTTTATAGTGGCTTGCAAATAGAAAGAACATCCACCGGCTTTCTGAGATTTGAGATGTTCGCCCCACGGCTATTTAAACAGTGTCACAGGATCAGAAAAATGGTACAACCTTGCATTTTCCAAGCACGAAATACACGCTGAACGGCTTTGTGTTATCGAATCAGTACACATTCATGTGTAAATACCCATCTCGGCACTTTTATGCACGCGTGGTTATTTATTCTTTACCTTTTGTGACGTCATCAGAAATTTTACGTTCAGTGAAACGCAATTTTATTTGCAGCCCCTGTAACGTAATTTGGAAATGCCGAAAATAGGAACATTTTTTATACAGTGTTTGTGAATCTTATAAATAGCGAACGACTTTTTTAATTAAAAAGTTTTGAGGGAGAAAGTAAATAAAAATGGGACCGGGAAATCAACGGCTTCGCCCTGTACAAACGTTAAGCCTATTTTATCTAATTCAGAACGAACAATTTCATTTAGTTTTATTTGTTTTTACACTAATGAGTTGTCTAATAAATATGTTAGGGATTAGGATGAATGCTGGTGAAGGCATATTATTATTCTCATGGCACAAGATCGACTACTGATCGTGGATCCTGGGTTCGATTCCCCAGTCAGACAAAATGTCATTTGGTTTTTCCATTGGAATATCTCAGTGAAATAACGAAATTTGAAAGTTGGTGGTGTGAAGATCTTGTGCCTTAGATTACACGAAAAGCTGTTTGTTGGTCCTACGCCAGATTTTTCCCCGGTCGTGTCCGATTGCCTTCCTATTGGACAATAAGAGTAAAGGAAGGCAGAGTGCACCTGTTTTTGCGCACTCACTTGTGAACTACACAGGGTGACAGGAAAATCGACATGTTCCTTGAAAGGGATCAATATTAGTAACAAATTCTAGAAAGACCCTAGAAAGATAATCATATTTTGTAATTCGGAAAAGATAGAAGAAGGACTAATTCAAATACATGCGTAAAATTGACGCATGTGTTTGAATTAGCTGTAGGTTTAAGTTATTTACTTTATTTCAATGAATTGTATGTTATTATACAACGTGCAACAAAAAGGGTATATACATAACAAAGGCATGGCATCTTTATATGATATCAAACGATATTGGAAGGGTTTTTTAATCCTATCACTTTATGTTAGGAAGTTATGAGGAAAAACACCGCCTGTGATAGGCTAATACTAGTCGTACAGAGATATTGAAGACATTTATCGGATTTTGGCATGTAACGTGACGGGTAACGAGTAGTTATTAACGTATGTAGTGTGCTGCCACGTTTGTTATGATTGGATTTTAAGAAACACACGAAACCGAAAATTTGGTTCCAATTTTTTGAGTATTTTATTTTGAGTTGAAACCCTTCCGATATCGTTTGATATCATCTAAAGATGCCATGCCCTTGGTATGTATATACCCTTTTTGTTACACGTTGTATATAGAAATATATTAAAATAATTAATGCAGCAGATAATATTTATATAGCCATTATTAAAAAAAAAAAAAAAAACTTTAACGACTTTAATCTTCTTCTACATATCAATGAAAAATTATAACACTTAGTCCTTCATATGAAAACTTATTGTTTATGTTAATAATCATTCTTTTTTGGTAGTAAATTAAAAAATAGCTTGTAATTTATGAACACAAAGTTATATAAAAGTAAGTAACAAACAGCTTTTGTTATATGTATTTATAGTATTTTTAAGTTTTAATAATATAGTATTGTATTTGTTGTGATATTTTTTTTATATATATTAGTTTACTTGTATTTTTATGTTATAATTTGTATTGTATTTTCTATGGGCCCTAGTGGCTTGAATTAAATAAATAAATGAATATGCTCACGACATATCACATTGTTCTTTATTAGACGTGCAAAAATAACAAATATTATACGTATTTTTGCTACTGGTTAATTATTATTCTCTTTGGATGTATCAGGATGTATCAAGTACTTCGTTTGGCAACAAACTATCACTGTCGGTGTCCACACACGGAAGCTTTTTTTTTATATATTACTAGCTTTCCGCCCACGGCTTCGCGCGCGTGGAGTTCGGTTATATCGCTCTTTTTAGATTTCCCTCGGGAACATCATTTTTTTCCGGGATAAAAGGTAGCCTATGTTCTTTCTCAGAGTCTAAAGATTGTCTGTGTCAAATTTCATCAAAATCGGTTGAGAGGTTTAAGTGGGAAAGCGTAACAGACAGACAGACAGACAGACAGTCAGACAGACAGACCGACAGACAGACAGACAGAGTTACTTTTGCATTTATAATATTAGTATGGATAAACTAGCGCTCGTCGACACTTTGTATAAGAGCGGCCAGGATATGGTTTTCGTCGAAATTTTACTCCCCATTGTATTATATATTTACCTCAATGTCTATAAAATAAAATTATAATATTAGTAATGATTTAAAGTACTGAAAGAAGATGCAAAACAAAACAACACTGTCATGTAAGCCAAAATCATGTAAGTCACGTTAAAGATAATCATGCGTAATTTTGACTCACGCGGTTTTTATATTTCATAATCGGTGGCACTTACCTTATCGATAAATACAACACGCGGCAACTCCCAGAGACAAATGAGATGTCCTAAACGCACAGCTATGGATTGGTGCTAAGTAATAAGAAACAGCAATTATTCGAAAACGCATGCGTAAATACTCAGATTATCTTTACAAGGTTAAGTGTGAACTAGAGGTCAAGATTGGATGAAAAACCCTTTAATTCTGAAATTATGTAATTTTTGCATTGCATTTTTTTTTTAATGATCTTTCATTTTTAATGATCTCACATTATCTTCTAGGGTTAATTTGTTCAGAAAAGTATCAATTAAATGCTGAAGTGGAGTTTTTTCCCATAATCAATTTATTCTTATTTTGTAACTATAGGTGATATAGTCATGGTTGTCTAGTGGTTAAAACACCAGCCTCTCAAGTATGAATGCGAGGGTTCGATTCCAGGTCAGACAAGTACCTACGTAACTTTTCTAAAATTATATGTACTTTCTAAGTATATCTTGGACACCAATAACTTAAGGTGAAGGAAAACATCTTGAGGAAACCAGGACTTAAGTCTGAAATCGCCAACCCGCATTGAGCAAGCGTGGTGGTTACGCATAATTCTTCTCTGTATGAGAGGATACCTGTGCCCAGCAGTGGGACGATAAAAGGGTTGATAATGATGATGATTCAGCTGCACACCGTTAGACTGGAAGTTGATCCTAACGCAGTATAGTTAGGAAAGGCTAAGCAGCTGATGACGGTTAATTTACGTTTTTGAAGAATTTTTCAAACTTCCGAAATAATGAGCTACGATTTTTCTCCAAAATCCTTCACATTGAGGTGGGAATGTGTGCAATTGGGGTGCTAATTTTGCCGTGCTATCTTGAACTCTACAGTTTATCTTTCAACGTACATCTTGTGAACTTTATAAGCTATTGCCCGCAACTTTGTACGCATCAAATTTCTTTTTCCTCCAACCTACTTCGCCGCATCAGATCGCCCTTGATATTCGTTTTCGCTTAGAAATCATTCTTTCTTTTTTCCTTTTTGCTCGGTTCCTAATGGTAATAGCGTGTTTAATATCCTCTCATCATCTATGCTTCATCAAGAATTAGGCTATCAAATGCGAAATGATTTTACGAATCCGATCCGGTCCAGAGACTTACGCGTTTAAACGTTAGGTTTGTTATAAGTATTGATATGTGTATATAGGCAACTATCTAATTACCAATCGGTGCTCTTTAATATTTCTTACTTTTGTGCTAATCTCGGTTTAATAGTGCTTAGGATCTTATTTTAAGCATTTTTTATTTTAATTAAACTAAGCACAACTTTGTACAAATGTACATAAATTATAAGAGACACGAAACAGAACATTGATAATTGTCTACATATAACGCAAAACAGAAAAAATACCATTTACGCTCGCAGAAGTAATTAGTTAAAATTTGATTTTTTTATAATACCACTTTAAAATTTTTCTGAGCCTGTAGGGCCTGTGTCCAAGCAGCGAGAATATTTTATTTTATTTATTTTTACGGACAAATCACACAGATAGAGCTAGCCCCAAAGTAAGTTCGAGACTTGTGTTATGGGATACTAACTTATCGAAACTATATGTATAATATATATATGATTATGTTGGGTTATGTTGAGCATATATTGCCACGTTTGCTCAATAGATGTTAGTGGTTTCAAACCTTAAAGTTCTTTCAGTAAGGTCCAAAATAAACTCGGGTATTATAAAATTATGAAAATATGACTTTCTTTTTGCCCAGTTCCGGAGCCATAAATTCGTGCATGAGACACGCGGCCCTGTCAGCTGGGCATAGGCCTAACACTAATGTGATTTCAAATTCTACTTGCCTACGCTCTGTTTACGAACTTGAGCTTTAATCAACTCAGCCTTGCAGTCCACTATTGGACATAGGCCAGGGCGCGACACTGCATCTTGACTTCCATCTTCCGTATCTAATCCATCCCAGCTACCTTATTTAGGTCGTCCGTTGATCTGGCCAGGTTGCGTCCCACACTAAGCCGCCCGGCGCACTACTCTGGCTAGCGGATTACCAAATGCCAACACATCGTTACACTTTTCAAACACGTACCTACAAAACTAAAGCATTGTTCAAAGCTGCACTACCACCTAAAAACTGTGTTGTTCAGATTTTCATTCAGGAAATTCTCAGAGGTTTGTAAAATTATGAACAAAATTCCCAGGTAAATGTAAACAGTGTCATTACGCAGAATGTAATACCGTCTTGTAATGTATGTGAGCGGCTTTGTTCCGTTTATTTCTCTGGAAAAGCTAGACAAGCTAAAGCGTTAAACCTTCTTGTCAATCCACATTGTCTATAAATAGCTGAGCTTAGTACAAATAAATGTTTTAAGTTTAAATTTTTAACTATTGGTCTGGCAGTTTAAGTAATTTATGCATCCTGTTCGTTGAATCGTTCAGATTCTTAAGTTCTTAGTCAAGTTGCACTGTTGTTAATAAGAAACCTGTGCATTGGTTATACGGGTTCACACAATCTGTGTGGTCCTTTGCTTTGTTTTTCAATGATGAAGTGAAATGGTCTTCTTTACATGGTTTGACCAAAATTATTTTGTACTTTAAATGAGACTGTGATCTCTATGATCATCAACGTTTTATATCGTCCCACTGCTGGGCACAGGTCTCCTCTCATACAGAGAAGAGCGTAATCACCACGCTTGTACAATGCGGGTTGGCGACTTCAGACTTAAAGTCTGGGTTTCCTCGAGATGTTTTCCTTCACCTTCTAATCTGTCATTGGTGTCCTTTCTAAGTATATCTTGATATACTTAGATAGTAAATATAACTTAGAAAAGTTACATTGGTACTTGCCTGACCTGGATTCCAACGCGCACACTCATACTTGAAAGGCTGGTGTGGTAACTCTATCAATAATAATATTTATTGAGTATCATTGGCAGGCACATAATACAGGTCTTAAATATTTAAATTATGATCAGTATAAATAAAATTTATATTATTGGTACAAATTATTTAAGATGGTACAAAGTATACAAAAAAAAAAAGAAAAAAATATGGAATATATTTGAGTAGGTGCACATAAGTAGGTCACTGTGCATATCATAACTGAGGAGAACTGTTTTGGAGCAGTAATTTGTCTGATAGGAGGAATTCTATAGTATCTCTTAAACTCATAATCAGGTATTAAAATCAATAACTTTTTACGTTTAGTTATAGGATTAAATCAGATAAACATTAGCTATTATAGGTTTTGTTAGCACACACACAATTATATTAAGGTCTTTGTTGTTCGCCAAGCTATAATAGAACTTTGACTCCTAAGTCACAAGGTTTCCCTAGTTTAGGAGGAAGGGTTTTTCATTACTTGTACAACCCTTATTTACCAAAAATATACCTATATGAAATGTAGTCATTTGCTATTAAGGTTTTCTGTGTAAATAAAATTATTTTTTTTTTTTATTTTTTTTTTATTTTTACCGACAAATCACACAGATTGAGCTAGCCCCAAAGTAAGTTCGAGACTTGTGTTATGGGATACTAACTCAACGATACTATATTTATAATAAATACATATATAGATAAACATCCAAGACCCAGGTCAATCAGGAAAAGATCGTTTTCCATCATGACCTGGCCGGGGATCGAACCCGGGGCCTCCGCGTCGCAGGCAGGCGTGTTGACCGCTGCGCCACGGAGGTCGACAAATTTTTATTTTATAGACTAATAGCACTTGTTTACAAATAGCTCATGAATACTTTTTAATTGTTTAAGTTTTGTAATAATTTCAATGGGCCCCCGAATAGTATTAAAACTGCATGAAGCTGTACAAAATATATTATCAAGTAGTAGTACTAGTAGTAGTAGTATTAGTAAATAAGATGCTACTTGCTGGCTACTGTGCGCGATTTGTCCTACACAGGAAGTAATTATGACATCTAAGTTTATTTCGGTCTCTGAGAAGTCAGACAGGAAATATTGACTCCCACCCTTTTTGCGTAACAGACTATTATCTATTATCAATCGAAATTGTCGAACTATATTGCTATCCATAGTGGGAAAAATTGTCTGTTCAACGACCTAAATACTGCAATGAATGTTGTTGAACTGTCAAAATGAAACCCATTGCTAATGACAGTCATCATCATCATCTCAGCATTAATCCCAGTCGCATCCGCAGCTTTTTCAGCTTCGGAGTCTGGGGTCCGCTTTACCACTCTAACTGCTGATTTTGGCTAAACTTCGATATTTTCCGTGAAGCGACTGCCGTTTGACCTCCACAACCCGAAGGCGATATCTAAGCATTGCAGTTAGACCAATTGTTAGACTTTTGAGGGCTCCAACAACCCGTAACGACTGCCACTAGATGTTCTTATGGCAACCGGTACCAACGGTTTAACGTGCTTTCCGAGGCACGACCAGACCAGTGCAAATATTCATATTCATGCATACAAACATTTGCACTGTGCGGGGATCGAACCCGCGCCTCCTTGCGCAACGGCCGCGTTCGCTACCGCTACGCCACGGAGGCTGTCAATTGCTACTGACAGTGTATTACGCAATTACCCTGCTGATCTAGTTTTACAAATATTATTGACTGATGTACTTATGTTTTTTGTACCTACATAAAAATTAAATCATTTATGATTACAGAGCCTAACCCACAGTCGTATTTCCAACTCGAACAGCATTTAGTTTAGCTCTAAAATTAGCGATGTTTTTATGCCATCAACCTTAAAATCAGCACGCCATCCAAGCATTTCAGTGCGCCATTACAAATCACGTGATCTACATAAAAGCATGGAAGAATCCATTTAACGTGCGAAGTAACATTAACTTCTAATTTAGTTCTCATCGCGGCCCGAACAAAGGTATTACACCTTGTTTTTGTGTAAATATCAATTTAGATTACACACAGAACAAGCGGGAATGCTCGCAATGGCCGGTGGCTACCAACGGCGAGTATTAAGAAGAAATATGTTGTACGTGACTACGTGAACTGAAATACAAATCTAAGTGAAAGTTACTGTTTAAGCTTGTACAATTATACTAGTAGTGTTTGGCTTCCTCCAAAAGTACAGTTGCGCACTGAAAATTTTTAACTCGCGTATACACATATCGCTTGCACATTTTCTGCTATAAAATTAAGATAAACTTGATTAAATGCTTAGCATAATCAGCGTACAATATTACCACTGCCAGGACGCAAGCCTCGTATCTTTTAGAGGAATTGAGCTGCAAACTATTACGCGCGGGCCCAGCCCAGAGCTGGAAGTTAGAAGTCACGTGTCTTCAAATTTTTGGTTCTGCGTTTGCCGGTTTCCTCGCATTGTTTTCCTTTATTGTTCTGAGAACAGGGGTCATGATTATTTACACAACGTAAAGAGCTTGACTGGATTACAACAAACAGCTTTTTTTTTATATACTTATTATAAACTAGCGCTTGACCGCAATCCTGCCTGATGGTAAGCAGTGACGCAATCGTTGATGGTAAAGCGCACTAGTTTATTAAGAGCCTATTCACTCTAGCCTTGAAGACACTAAATTGTAGTCCGACGGAAACACCGCCGCTGGCAAATTGTTCCAGTCCCTCGATGTACGCGGTATAAAGGAGGAGGCGAAACGCTTCGTCCGGATCGTAGAGGTGTTAACAACGTAAGGGTGGAAACCAGCCGTACGACGGGTCGTCCGCTGGTGGAACGGAGATGGGGGAATTAAATCATGCAATTCCATCGCGCATCATCCAGCTCGTAGTTGGGGCCGTTGGCACTAGGCCATCACTGCTGTCCTGATTAAACACTTAATTAAGATGAATGAGTATAGCAAAAGCAAACGTCATTTATTGAAATTAGTTTAGAATCGCCGCTATTCGAACGTCAAAATAAAAAAAAAAACAGTGGCCAAAACGCCTGCCGTTCACCACTTTCTTGTGCTTTCACTGGGGAGAAGAAGTGACGCAACGAACTCCCTAGCAAACTGTTTGCTCAGTTAAAAATACTCGGTTCTATACAATGGTAGGCATGAAGCGCAGTTTAGATTCATCATCATCATCATCAACCTTTTTATCGTCCTACTGCTGGGCACAGGTCTCCTCTCATAAAGAGAAGGAGTGAGCCACGCCATTCACCACGCTTGCTCAATGCGGGTTGGAGATTTCAGACTTAAAGTCCAGATTTCCTCAAGATGATTTCCTTCACCTTTCGATCAGACATTGGTGTCCTAGTTATACTTAGAAAGCACATATAACTTAGAAAAGTTACACTGGTACTTGCCTGACCTGGAACGGAACCCGCACACTTATACTTGATGGCTGGTGTTTTAACCACTAACCTACCATCACAGTTGAGATTACGCGGCACAAAACATCAACTTTAACTATTTGCTATTTGCAAATTTACCTAACTAACCGTCAGCTAAGCCAAATCATATAAAGTATATTGTACACATACAAAAACAGGATTAAACATCTAAATAAAACCCTTCAGGCATAAAGGGCGTGACAGCTTATAGATCAGATCTCAGATTTATGCAATACTGGGCAAGCAAAACCAATGGTCTTGGTTTTGCTAGCTACATGACAGCCTTCGTGGCGTAGCGGTAGCGAACGCGGCCGCTGCGCAAGTTGCCGCGGGTTTGATCCCCGCGCAGTGCAAATATTTGTATGCATGAATATGAATGTTTGCACTGGTCTAGTCGTGCCTCGAAAAGCACGTTAAGCCTTTGGTCCCAGTTGCCATACGAACATCTAGCGGTAGTTGTTTTGGGTTATTGGAGCCCTCGAAAGTCCAACAATTTGTCTAACTGCAATACTTCGATGTCGCCTTCGGGTTGTGGAGGTCAGATGGCAGTCGCTTCATGGAAAATATCGAAGTTTAGCCAAAATCAGCAGTTAGATTGGTAGAGCGGACCCCGGACTCCAAAGCTGAAAAAGCTACGGATGCGACTGGGATTAACGCTGAGATGATGATGATGATACAACATATTTATTGAGACGCAGATATAAGTTTTAATCTTCATTAAGTCATAATCAGTCTTTCGACTTTGTAATATTTTAATTGTTAGAAATTAAATGATCATTTTAATCCAATGTGTGCGATGAAATCAAATTGGAACTGTGGTTAACAATTTCAGTTCACGACCGTACCTACGTGTACCTTTTGTTAGGGGTTTTATTCTCAACTTATAGTTTTTCGGCGTTTCCGGGGGTAAGAGGCGGTCTAATGGCTGTTAAGGAAGTTTTGTAGCCTTAGAAGATTCGAAAGGAAACTCTTGTTTATTTCACTAAAAGAAATTGATTACTTCCATTTCTCCGAAAAAGTTTATCTGTTCTGCAAACTTCAGAAAAAAAATTGGCATGATAGAATAAGCTTAACGGCAAATCAGTCATCGGTTAGATTACTCACTGTGCTTTTTAAAATATCTAAGGAGACAGAATACAAAATCAAAATCAAAAGTCATATATTCAAACTAGGCTGAGAATCAGCACTTTTTGAACGTCAATATTACATAACACAGTTCCCCAAAACGCCCACCCATCGACACTTCCTAGTGCTTTCGCTGGGAAGAAGAAGTGGCGGAAGAAACTCCCCAGCAGCACCAAACGTTCAACACAAACTAAGCCTAGCACATACCTAAATATAGATTTCCTGACAATACAGACGCACTGAATCAATCAGTATGAGAACTCCACCCGTCCTCAACTAAATCCTGCTCGGCTTGTTTGATTTGCATACAACAGTGAAGGCTGGTAATCTTGCGAGCCGGAGCCACAGCATTCACGGACCAACAAGATATTTGAGCAGTACTTCTTGTTTACATGATATCATCATTGTCATGCCCTTATCCCAATTTACTTGGGGTCGGCGCAACACGTCTGTTTGTTTCATACTTCTCTATTAAACGTTATCTCGGTAGCTGCCCCTTTTCTAACCATATCTTCATTCGCAGACTCCATCGATCGCTTCTTTGGTCCCTTTATTCTTATAGCATTGACTTTTATACTCCAAAGTCTCCTCCTCCTCTTTCACAACCTTTTCCTCATTTTTCGGTCACACATGCCTATACCATGATTGGTTACATGATAAATAACTTAAAAATAAATCTGTGTATCTGTGTTTCATGTTCCTTGACTCATGCTAGCAGTCGCAAGACAGTCAGTGTATACACAAGTGGTGTGTGTTGTCACTTGTGAACTGTCGTCTTCACGGCAAATCAAAAAATAGAACATTGAGACAGAGCTTCTAAGATTGGTTTTCAAATTTTTCGAATTACAATGCAATGATGAATAATCTGATAATTATGAGCGGGACAGCACAAACGCGCGCTTGTCTTGGAGCATTCGCTGCGAACGAGTTCATGTCTCGGATTTTGCTCGAGGCGCCCGCTACTACGGTTTTAATGGACCATTCAGACTGCGCAGATACTTGGTTCAATCAGGCTTCTTAAATACATGACTTCTATTGCAATTAAATGGGAGTTTCTTTTATGTTAACACAATTTCGCTTAATTTTCATTAAAAATACGGGCATGGGTGAATGAGAATTAAAAAAAAAAAATTTTTTTACTCTTTTTTTAACTTTTTATAAACTAGCGCTTGACCGCAATCCCGCCTGATGGTAAGCAACGACGCAATCGTTGATGGTAAAGCGCACTAGTTCATTAAGAGCCTATTCACTCTAGCCTTGAAGATACTCAAATTGTAGTCCGACGGAAACACCGCCGCTGGCAAATTGTTCCAGTCCCTCGATGTACGCGGTATAAAGGAGGAGGCGAAACGTCCGGATCGTAGTGGTGTTAACAACGTAAGGGTGGAAACCAGCCGTACGACGGGTCGTCGTCAGAATCGTCTTGTCTTACTGTTTGTGATTTTTATTTTTAGGTACTTATTTATTTAAATAAACTATCATAATCAGCCTAATGTTCCCACTCCTGGGACACAGGCTTCCTCTCGGTGAGAGGGAGTGGGCTGTAATCTACCACGCGGACTCGTGCGGGTTGATAGATGTCACATGTCATCGAAGTTTTGGTTCTAAGACATGCCGATTTACTCACGATGTTTTATTTCACCGTTTAGAGAGTCGTGACGATGAAATAATTTTACACAAAGTAGAGCACCTGATGGGGTTCGAACCTACGACCTACAACTTGTAAGTCACGGTCGATACCATTAGGTCACCGCTGCTCTCATATTAAAATCTATACTAATATACAATATGTAAAGAAAACCCTGTCCGACCCATAAGGATATTAAGGTTAGGTAAACACATGACCAAATTTAATATAAAATTTTACGTAATCATCATAGTAACAATACTGATGAATTTTAAAATAATCTTTTTTTCCCGCGTATTAATTCCAACTTCCCCGAAATTTGGTAATTTTCAAAAAAGTGACAACACCATTTTGACGGTACGCTTATGCGATTCGACCACGCGTCGCGTATACCCTGCCCCCCGTCGCCCGCGGAAAGGTGTCCTACCGCACATGTATTAAGTTACCTCTTTTTCGCAAAATAATATTTATTTTTTTAGGGAGATTTTTTTTAAACTTTAGTCCGGCTTTGTCGGCATTAGTAGAATCAGTTATCGATTCCTAACAATACCTTCACGGATCGGACAGGGTTTTCTTTACATATTGTATAAAGCTGAAGAGTTTGTTTGTTTGTTTGAACGCGATAATCGCAGAAACTGCTGGTCCGATTTGAAAAATTATTTTTGCGTTGGATAGCCCATTAATCCAGGAAGGTTTTAGGCTATATAACATCACGCTGCGACCAATAGGAGCGGAGCATAACTAAACCACGCGAACGAAGTCGCTGGCGGCCGCTATAAATTTTAAAGTATATTTTAATTATTCTGCACATTTAATAAAGTAACTTACAGTAACACAAGCAGTCTAAAGTACTATTGTTATAAGAAACGTCTTACGCAAGCTGTAGGTAAAGATTTATTAACAAGTTCTTATTTTTGTACAGACGGCAGCACATCAAGCTACTACAATCTGTCAGATTTCTTTATTAGATTTTCAACTTTATCGCTAAAGCTTTAAGGCTCAAGTTCGATTGGGATTTTTTTACAGTTTCGGGTAGCATGACCTGCTGTCGTCCGTACATGAGTAAATATTTTAGTTATTTGGTGATATTGGCGTTACATTATCGTACTAGACAATACTTACAGTGTCACTTACATGACGAACATCATCATTATCATCATTACCTACAGCCGAAACACGTCCACTGCTGGACATAAGCCTCCCCGAAGGGTCTCCAGAACGACCCCTGCATCTAGCGGTTTCCCGTAATCTTCACCAGGACGTCGCACAAGAGCTGAATAAAAATACTTTTTTAAAATGTTGCAAATAGTACATGTCTTTGGTCTTATTTTATTCATAAGAAGCCATTCTATGATACTCATATTCGTTTTTATCTATTAAATACTCAAAATAGTAAAAAAAATGCATTAGAACTCGAAAGTATAGAAATTCTACAAACTGTAACTTGTAAATTACATATTTTCAGACTTAGATATTGAGCACTGGTTAAGAAATAACTATATAGTGTGCCATATATTTAGAAAGGATATTTTATGTAGAGTAATAGTCAGTTATTTAAATTTTAATAAAAGATAAAATATAACTGTCACAATGTTTTACGTAAAATGCCGACGAAAATTAAATTGTTTTAACTTCAACGAGACTTTTATATGTTAGCTAAGCTTGGCGAAGTTCTAAATTTGATATAATTTCATGCACAAGGTATCCACCTAATATTTACAATAAAAAAAACTTGCGGTTTTTTGCGGTTTTTGATAACACGTCCCATATTCATTATCACGGGAACTGAATTGATAAGTATCGTATGACGTTTCTGAGGTAAAATTTTGCGGTTTTTTGTTATTGATATAGTTTTTGCACACGTTTTATTTAAAACTAAGGTCGTCTAAGATAATGGTATATGATGTACACCACCCTAATTCGATTTTCCTATAAAAAGCTTGGCCACTGAACACCCTTTACCACAATTTGTTATTGTACGTTATTAAATTACAATACAAAATACTTATAATGAGGTCTTTTAAATACTTTAGACGTGAATTGATACTTTTCAATATCGACAACGGTAAAAATACTTCGACTCTATCAACATTTTTACGTGAAAATTATCAAATTTCAGAAGGTAACATACAAGTTATAATACGCGATTTTCAAAAGAAATTATTACCACAGTTCAATAGTCGTTGGGCTCAAGCTTTTCATCCAGCAAGTGGGGATGTGATGGCTCATCTGGACAAAGTGAGTAGTGAGTAAAAACAAATACGTACTTCCAGAAGAGTCTGAACTTGTTTCAGACGCCAATCTGTTTATTGCTTCTTTTGTTCCTATAAGGTTAGTTGATGAAGCAACTGGCGCTATTATCTGGCAGAATCCTGTACCTTCATCTGTAAGGTTTTGTCGACCTATTTTAATCGAGTTTTCAAAAGAAACTCCTGAGAAAACAAGTGCTGTTGTAAATAATGTTCAAGGCCAAATAAACAATTTATACCCATCATTGATCAATAGATGTGGTGAAGGAATACAAGTGAAACATCAACTATTCCTTACAATGATAGATGGAAAAGTGGCTCAAGTATTGACTGACACTTCTTCAAGTTCCACATGCACTATATGTGCTGCTACTCCCCGGTTAATGAATGATTTAGAAAAAGTCAGCTAGAAGATTTTTCCGTAATGCCAGTTGTTCTGCAGAAATAACAGGTGTTGATAAGGTCCTGATATACAGATTATACATAATTCTACAAGCTTTATCATCAGGTCTCATGATTGATGCTAGAAAGTTCAGTGATTATGCTTTAAAAACAGCAAGAATATAAAAAAATACAATTGGTATTGCATGCCATCATCAGTACATAAGTTACTGATTCATGGAGAGAGCATCATAAATCACTTTGGTGTCTTACCAATAGGACAAATTTCGGAAGATGCGCAAGAGTCTCGTAAGAAAGACTACAAAAATTTAAAACAACATCATGCAAGAAAGTATTCAAAATCGGCAACTAACGAAGATGTATTCCATACAATACTCTAAACATCGGATCCATACATTACAAGTATTCGCAAACAATATGAAAAGAATATCAAGGAATTGGATGAAGATACACTGCATCTCTTGAAAGTGAATCAACTAATCACGGATCCTGAGGTTGTTCAGGTGTGAAACCTATCTTTATTTATTTTTATACCTACATTTTACATAATTATAATGTTAAGAGATAATAATACTTGAGGTAATTAAGGTTATTTTTTTATATTTTAGACTAACTATATAGTATACATAAGTTCAAAATGTAAGCTTAATAAATATTTTTATTAAATTATTTATTTGTATTTTATTATTTTATTATTCCTATTTAGTTATTTAGGGTTCAAAAAGAGACAATAAATACATTCCAGTGAAACTAAAATATTTCTACGGTTTTTTGACAAAATCGTAAGTATAAACGCGAGTAAAACCGGAAGCAAAACCTATTGCTTATTAGATGTAAACTTAATTAAATATATTGAGTATGAACTAGGTTGGTGCAAAATTTCAACTGTTTATCTTGAAAAATAAGAAAGATATAGATTTTTAATCAGCAAAGGACCCATATTTTCCATAGTGCGTCGGTCCACCTTGTCGGGGGCCTACCCACGCTGAATCTTGATTAACACAAGAAAAAAAAAACTCTTTCTTACGTTAAATAACCTATAAAAACATAGTGGATTTTGCATTTGTTTGTTTTCTCCAATATAATAAAATTACACAAAGAGAAAAGTGTTTAAATAGATCTTAATGTTGTAGCCAAGAATTTTACTTCAAAATTAGTTTTTATTTAATATTAAGCTTACATAACCACTTACTTAAACTTAACGTAATTTGATTTGACGTAACTTCAAAATCCACTTTGGGCTTGAAATAAGTTATGAATAATAAAATTACTACTAAAGAGTTCTAAAACCTTTTTTTTTTTTCTAAAAAGGCACTGATTTTTCATCCCGAGTGTTGACAGCCTCTGCTTACAATGTGCCCGACAGAAATGTCCGACGCAATTTTTCAATAAATTCGGTTAAAGATTAAAATCATTTTTACTGAGGCCACCTTTTGCCACAAAGGCTTTTTGTGGGAACATACTCGTTTTCTATATTTATTTTATAAGCGATGATTACTTTTAACGTGACAGCCTCCATGGCGTAGCGGTAGCGAACGCGGCCGCTGCACAAGGAGGCGCAGGTTCGATCCTCGCGCAGTGCAAATATTTGTATGCATGAAATTGAATATTTGCACTGGTCTGGTCGTGCTTCGGAAAGCACGTTAAGCCGTTGGTCCTGGTTGCCATACAAACACCTAATGGCAGGCGTTACGGGTTGTTGGAGCCCTCAAAAGTCCAGCAATTGGTGTAGCTGCAATGCTTCGATATCGCCTTTGTGTTGTGGAGGTCAGACGGGGTGCGACTGTGATTAACACTGAGATGATGATGATGATGATGATTACTTTTAACGTCATAAAATTTTACACTTTAATGTAATGTTGCAATGGATATTTCAGTTTCAAACCACGTATACTTTTATAAAAGGTGCAACACTTTCGCTTTGTTAATTTCAGGTCAGTTGGCATTCGCTCTTTGTAACGTCAGATATTTTTGGCAACGCCTAGACCAATTTGTACCAAGTTTAATTTCTCTGTCCAACGAATAATACACGCAGAGAAAGTTGTAAACTATAAACTTAAAATTAAACAAGGATTTATTTCATACTAGTTTTCCGCTCGCGGCTTCGCCCGCGTGGAATTCGGTTATATCGCGCTTTATAGATTTCCCTCAGGAATACCAAATTTTTCATTAAAAGGTAGCCTATGTTCTTTCTCAGGGTCTAAAGATTGTCTGTGCCAAATTTCTTCAAAATCGGTTGAGAGGTTTAAGCGGGAAAGCGTAACAGACAGACAGAGTTCCTTTCTCATTATAATATTAGTATGGATTTGCTGTTAATTCTCGACTATGACTATATAACACAGCTCGTTTTAGTTAGATACTTACCAACCTGTTTTCTTTGACAGTTACTTTAGATTCTATTAAATTCACTGTCATTCAGATCAAGATATTATTTTCATTTCGCATTAATAGCTATTCTGATACTGTAGATAAGTGTGACAGGCAAAGACGTAGTTTGTGTTATGAGTATTGATTAATTAATTTCATCGACTTTTAATTTCGTGTTCTGATGTAGCGCAATGTTTGATGTAGGCACAAGGTCATCAAATACGTAGAAAGTCGAAAAATAAGCGTGCCTAGGCTGTCTACACTGCTAGTTAGGGGCGTATAAGCCCTCATTTTGTTGCTGACTTTTATCACCGCTGCTTTATAAATGATGATCATTAACATCATGAACTATTCGTTTCGTTATTCTGAAACAACAACTAGCAGGAGGACTGAGTACATGTAATGATATCAGGTCTCTTATATTATGAATGTTAATCATCATCATCATCATCTCAGCGTACAATCCCGGTCGCATCCGCGGCTTTCGCGTTGGAGCCCGGGGTCCGCTTTCCTACTCATACGCCTCCATTTCGCACGATCACTGGCATCCCGTGGTGTGAGATTGTTGGCACGCATGTCATCTCTTACAACGTCAAGCCTTCTTTGGAATTATTTTGAGCTCTTTGGTCTACCTCGCTTGTTCCGGCCCGACGGAGGCGCCATGGCAAGACATTTGTTACCCACGTAACCTGCCGGTTTTCGTAAGACGTGACCGTACCAGCGCAGGCGACTCTCTTGCAGTTTGTCTGCTATGTCACGGACATATTATGAGTGTTAATAGTAGGTATAATTATTTTCTTGTCTATTTACCTATATTAACATACATATTCATTAAATTTTTTATATATATTTTTATTTTGATAAAACCATTTAAAAATAAGCCGCCACGACTAGAATGAGACCAGTCGTGGTGGCCTGGTCTAGTCGTGGTGGCCTAGTGGTTAAAACACCAGTCTCTCAAGTATGAGTTTGCGGGAGTTATATATACTTTTTAAGTATTACTTGGAGACCAATGACTGATTAGAAGATGAAGGAAAACATCTTGAGGAAACCTGAACTTTAAGTCTGAAATCGCCAACCCGCATTGAGCAAGCGTGGTGATTACGCTGAATTCTTCGCTGTGCGAGAGGAGACCTGTGCCCAGCAGTGTGACGATAAAAAAAGTTGATGATGGTGATTTAAAAATATAATAAGTAGTGATTCATCAAGAACAGGTTGCAAGCTACCGGAGGTCAGGACTCGAGATAGAGGAACCTCCTCAATATGCTGACCGTGTCCAGGAGTACTGAGTTATTATGAGTTTTCTAGCATGTAATTCAATAACGTTACTTTGCTGAGAAACATCGCAACCGATCAACCTCATCTTTGATCTTGTACATGACTAAACGGTCGTAATATTTGTCACAGGCTATTATCGAAGCAGCACTGAAATATAGACATTTACACGAAATATTTTGGACTCCAAGATTGATCTGACATCATGATGGTCACTCTCAAAATAACGCAGATTTTACTAGTTGACTCGGCAAACGTTGTTTTACCATATAAATAATACAAACAAAAAAACAGTATCAAATTTTAAAATCTATTCCTTGTTACGTTTCAAATTCATATTACTTCAAGCTAAACAAATATGGATCATATTTTAATCATTACTATGTTGATTTTCGTGTGACTAACACTACTAAAAAGTTCAGGAATTAAAATTATTTTTGTTATTTGTTTTTATTTATAGTAAACTTAGCTGCATTTATTTGGGAAACATCGCAACAGTTTCGCAAATAAATGCAGTTTAGTTTACTTCCTATTCTGAGACTTATCGAATATACAACGTGTAACATAAAGGGTATATACATAGCAAGGGCATTGTGCACCTTTACATGATATCAAACGATATTGGAAGGGTTTTTCAATCCTATCTCTTTATGTTAGGAAGTTATGAGAAAAAACACCGCCTGTGATAGACTACTACCGTACTAGGCGCACAGAATTATTTAAGATATTTCGTGATTTTAGCAAGTAACGTGACGTGTAACGCGTAGTTATTAACATATGTAGTGTGGTGCTGTTTGCAATTATTTTAATTTAGGAAACACACGAAACCGAAAAGTTACCAATTTTTTGACTATTTTATTTTGAGTTGAAACCCTTCTAATATCATTTGATATCATGTAAAGATGCCATGCCCTTGGGATGTATATACCCTTTTTGTTACACGTTGTATAAAAAAACACGTCGTTTGATTTTAATACCATTATGTAGTTTTTAGAATTTGTGTTCGTTTTCTGAACATATTTAAATGATAAGAATAGCTGGTCGCTCTGATTTACTCAAGACAATGTTTGTGTTCTTTCTACAGAATTAGCTTACTGACACGTTATATGAGTTTGAAGGGCCAGGAGGGCCTTCATCAGAATTCATACTGTGTGATGTATGTGGGCAGATAGGCAGGTGGGCGTGAGCAGAAAAATCACAAGACCTTGTTACAATCACCGTTGTTTAATAATTGAAATACACAGCCAATGAATAATGTAAAGTCTGGGCAACACAATACCAACTTAATTATCACACTAGATTAGAGAATAGAGATCACTCGGTTGCAAAGCGATTCGTCACAAGCGTGGTGCGCTGGCCTCGTCTACAACCGTAGTTCGTTCCGAAGAACGCACCCACCATCGACAATGACGCTTCGCTCGGCTAACTTTTCACCTAAAAGCCAACCTGACGTCGAACTTTGAGGGACGCGCCGTCAAGCTCTTAAAATTGTTTTTTTTTTACATTGCATAAATATGTGAGCTGTCACGCCCTTTATACCCGGGGCTTTTATTTAGGTAATAAGTTTTTACTTATTTACATTTAAATTATATGTTTTTTTTTAATATAAATTATAAACTAGCGCTTGATCGCAATCCCGCCTGATGCGATCATTGATGGTAAAGCGCGCTAGTTTATTAAGAGCCTATTCACTCTAGCCGTGAAGACACTCAAATTGTAATGTGACGGAAACACCGTCGCTGGCAAATTGTTCTGGTCCCTCGATGTACGCGGTATAAAAGAGGAAGCGAAACGCTTCGTCCGGGTCGCAGTGGTGTCAACAACGTAAGGGTGGAAACTCGCCGTACGACGGGTCGTCCGATGGTGGAACGGAGATGGGGGAATTAAATCATGCAATTCCCTTGCACACTCACCAGAATGCATCCTATAGAAGACCGAAAGACTGGCTACTCTACTCCTGTGCTCCAGGCTTTGGAGACCGTTTCGAGTTAAGTCTGGGTCGCCAATCAGCCTCTTCGCACGCCTCTCCACTGAACAGCGCAAAAGATATCGCAGAGCGCGTAGACAGTTAAATAAACTCAAGAGCCGAAAGATTACTGGAGATCTTCTTACGTCCGCTTTAAATGCTTTTAGAGTTGCCAAGTCACGCTATAAAGCATCGGTGGAAAAATCTAAGGGTAACTTGTTGCGGAAAATCGTTGACAAACTTGACATGGAGGGTCCGTGGTCTCCCTTATATCACGAATTTAAAGCTAACAGATCGGTCGACCTTGCATACGTTCAAAACATTAAGGTCAATGATAAGCATACCACGGGCATAGAGGAAACAACAAAAGTACTAATTAATACACTTATCCCTGATGATTCACCGGCTAACGATAGCGACTACCACCAACAGATTCGAGCGTGGGCTCCTGTGCCACCTGAATCACCAATGTCAGACGTACCATCTAATGACGAATTTATAAATATTGTTAGAAAACTACCGGTCAACAAATCATCAGGGGAAGATAAAATATCTAATAGGATGATTAAAGAAGCGTGTAAAACAGCGGGTGATGCCATCTTAACTGTATATAACCGATGCATTGCTGAAGGCGTTTTTTCCTCGTAAATGGCGACGCGGTTTCATACGAATAATACCAAAGTGTGGTGATAAACCACCGGATGATCCGAAGTCATATCGGCCTATCACGCTTCTACCATCTTTGGGGAAACTTCTTGAGCGCCTCATCGTTCCACGGTTACTACCGAACGGTCCAAAATTTCATAGTAATCAATATGGCTTCACCATCGGTAAATCAACAGTCGACGCGGCGCTTTCTGTCAGAAGAACCGTTAACCAGTCGGAACACAAGTACGTGATTGGTATCTTTTTGGATATTTCTGGGGCTTTTGATAACGCTTGGTGGCCTATGCTGTTGTTAAAATTAAAAAACCGCAGTTGCTATAGAAACATATATAATCTCGTTTACTCGTACTTTATAAACGGTTCCGCGGTACTTAAGCTCGGTCATTTTTCTAGTACTAAAGCACTGACCATGGGATGTCCTCAGGGTTCAGTTGTCGGTCCTTATTTATGGAATTTGGGTTTTGATGATTTTCTCGCGATCCCGCTTCCTTGCGGCTGTTCACTTACTGGTTACGCGGACGATGGCCTACTGCTCATTCAATCAAGTACCCGAGCCGGACTTGAGAACTTGGCCCATACTTGCCTAAATCTAATATCTCAGTGGGGTGATCGTAACCGCCTAGCGTTTGCGCCGCATAAAACCTATCAACTTCTACTAAAAGGTAATCTTAAATCATTGCCTACTATTAAATTTAATAACGTTCCCGTTAAAAAACAGCAATCCGTATGCTACCTTGGTATGGTCTTAGAAAGGAATTTTTCATTTATCGAACATATAAAAATAGTTGGCGAAAAAGCTAAAAGGAACTTTTATGCCCTAACTAGAATATCCAAAGCAACTTGGGGTCTATCATTCCTAACTTTAAAAACTATATATGGAGCTACCTACTTAGGATGTATGTGCTACGGTGCACCTGTTTGGGCCGATAGGGCCAGCATAGGGGCGGCGCGACGTAAACTGCTTCAAAGCCAACGTTTGGCATTGATATTTTTATGCAAGGCGTATAGAACAGTCAGTACTGAAGCCTTACCCGTTCTGGCAGGTGTACTTCCAGTCGATCTTGAAGTACAGCGACGTGCTTCAATGTACTACTCCGCGAGGGGGGAGGCCATGGACACTAACTTTGTTACACGACGCGACCTCAATAGAATTTCTAGATTATTTAAACCTCAGACTGACGTCTGGGAGGACCTCTTATCCGAATGGCAAAGTAGGTGGGATAATTCCATCAAGGGCCGGCACCTCCATCTGTTCTTTCCATCCGTTGGCGATCGGCTGGCTAAGACATGGCTGGAGGTTGACCACTGCGTTGCCCAATTTCTCACAGGTCATGGCAACTTTAAAAGTAAACTGTATTCTTTTAAACTTGTTCCTTCGCCTTTGTGTCAGTGTTCTACATCGAACTGTGAATTTGAACAGTCCGCACATCACATCTTGTGGGAGTGTATTCTTTGGCAGAATGAACGCAATATTATGTTGGATAGTGTACAAGTTACATCCGGAGTTGTTTATTATACGGACCTTGTTGAAACTAGAACTAATTTCCGTGCGTTCAGGCGCTTTTGCCATACCTATTATTGGAATCAATTGTAACAGCAGATACCTACTTAGGACCCATTAACTTGATCAAATGTTATTCCGTGGTGCTTGGCAATCTGGGCTTCTCCCAATTGCAATAATGTCCCTTTGTGCCGATTGGCCTAGTTCTATTCTGTCTCCTGCTTATTATGGAGGGAAGTGGAAAAAATATCTTTTTTCTTACTCCTCCGCTATTCTTTTCTGATTAATTTCGTTGCGGGACCCAAGACAGTTGAAACATTTCTCCGGGACTCGTCGAGCTTCATTGCTCGGCGTTTTTCTGGCGGTCTCCACTGTTGATTCTGGCTTTCAGGAGTTGCAGTGGGTTGGGAACAGTGTGGCGGGTTTTGTCCCAAACAAAAAAAAAAAAAAAAAAGCACCAGCCCAAATGTGGCTGCAGTACTCCACACACGAGCGGACCTGTGCTTTGTACAACATTAGGAGCTGCCCCGGTGTGAAGTACCGCCGGACCTTTGCGATAACTGCTTTGCTGGTATTTTGGCGTGGCTAGCTGGCACATGGTAAATAATTTCATTTTTGTAGTGTTTTCTTGTGTTTAATACTATACATAGTATTGTATAAAGTCATGTGTTTTTTCTAATAAACAGACAGCTGTGCTGCTGGCGAAATTGTTCCGCTATTTCTTCTTCCCAGCGAAAGCACTAGGAAGTGACGAAGGGCGGGCGTTTTGGGGGGACTGTCTTATGTAATATTGACGTTCAAGAAGTGCTGGTTGCTGGGTGCTGGTAATTTAAATAAATGACTTTTCAATTTATGTTCTGGATTAGCGTAAAAATGGCTGAATGGATTTGCAACCGCACGTAGGGCACTTTTATTGGCGGTGGAACGTTGCTATGAAATATTTTTCGACATATATATACGTAGGCGGAGTCATAGGCAAACGCTCAGATATTATAACGGTAGCATATCGTGTGTGTCTGTAAAATCTTATTGTTCTCTTAAAATAAGTATACAGCGGACTTTGACGCGGTGGTCACCATCACTTTAGAATTTATTCTAAAATGTGAGCATTATATTATAATACACTTGCTGTTGCCCGCGATCTGTGACTGTGATCCAGAAAAAAGTAACCTATATCCTTTTTCAGGGCTTAGTCAATTAATGTGCTAAATTTTACCCAAATCCGTTCAGTGAATATTAATCTAAACTGATTAATATTCCATAATTTTAAAAAAAAACTCCCTTTTTTAAGTAGTAAAAACCCCACGAAGAAATATTGAGTCGATAGTTGAAAATCGCTATAAAATACTGGGTTGATTTTAAAACTGACGTCTGACAGAGTTTGTATGCAAAAACAGTCAAAAATTCAAAATTCCTCAATAATATTATTTAAGCTTTATGTTCCAAGATTTGACGAAATAACGAACATAACCCTTATAACTCCGGCTTATTTGAAGTAGCTCTCCATAACCTGATAAACTTCATACGTATCCATGGAGACACTGATCTATTCCTCTACCTACGCATAATATGATAACCCGCTTAACCCGGATAGGTCGGTCAAATTGAACGGAGCTCACACAGCGTTTTGTTTGTTTGTAATAAGGTCAGATAACAATATATCCTTCACGGGTGGGTGTTAAAGTCTGTTGCTCATCGACTAAATAAACCTCTGACGTTGGCTAGCAACTGGGTACTATGTCCCTTATTTTGCAAAGCAATTAGGAGTTGCGGTTTACGATCAGCTGCGTGTAATAGAATAATCTAAAAGTGGATTATTATTTCTAATTACTAGTATTTTGCTTAACCCAAATTGATTCTTTTACTTCGATATGTTCCATGACCTTACAAACGACCTCTGCCCAACAGTACCTTAATTAAATTGCTCCGAGATACTATTTAAGGATATATTTTTTACAATTTCTAAAATAAATAATTAGGTAATATTTTAATCAAAAAATGAGAACGCGGAACCATTTACGTGTTTTAAATTAATGTCGCCATTAAACCGGCACGCATACGATAGGAACATCGCTTTATCCATACCATAATCATTAACTTAATTAAAGTAGAACTTACAATAATTTATCAATTTTATTATTTGATAGCGGCTGCCATCGTTTTTGTTCGCGTAGAGTTAATTATGCTCCGGTCCTAGTGGTCGTAGCGTGATGTTATATAGCCTGAAGCCTTCCTGAAATAATGGGCTATCCAACACAAAAAGAATTTTTCAAATCGGACCAGTAGTGCCCGAGATTAGCGCGAACAAACAAACATACAAACAAACTCTTCAGCTTTATAATATTAGTATAAATATAGATGTACACTAGAAATAATAAAATTTATACATATACGACATATTAGCATTGAGTCAATGCCACTTTAGGCCAGTGCCTAGGGGCCCACGATGACCAGGGACCCGGCACTCCAGATAAAAAAATTAAAAAGGGGATTCTTTTTATGAAACCAGGCCAGGGTAAAATAGTTTTTTTTTTTTCTAATTGTCAGATAAAAGTCTCCATTATTGACACTATAACAGTGACGGTGAATGTCTTATTTTTTTAATTGTAGGTATCGAAATTAATCTTCGATTTATTTTTATTTAATTTTTAAACTTAAAAAATCGCATATTAAATGACAAATATATTAATTTGAAATCAGCTATTGAAGCGAGCATCAATTTTCAAAAATTGCGAAAATTTCCAAATTGCGTTGTTTTGGCATGAGAAAGAGAATGGGGGGACGAGCTGTGCCTAGGGGCCCCGAGATGGTTAATCCGGCCTTGCATTGAGTACACAGATACTGCTTATTTTTTAATATGTTGAACGATTATAATATCACTGCTTACCATCAGGCGGGATCGAGATCAAGTTCTTATTTATAAAGTAAAAAAAAAAACAAGTGTTACAGTGTGGTCACATAATGAGTTAGTGTGGTAACAATTATTTGGCTGGTTACAATTTTCAGCAAGATTTAAAATGATATAATATAATAGAATACAAATCATGCAAACATCACCTCTTTAAAACCTTACCCGTGTACATAGTTACATACCCTAATTAATTAAAGGAAACCTCGGATGGTAAACAGCGTGTCTCGATCACGGGCTGGGCGTAGGGTAAACAATGGTTTAGCCAGCAAAGCTGTTGCGTCAGAAACGCCTCATCAGGTACACGCCACTGCGACGGTGAAAGCCCAGTACTACGTCCAATCATTGTGAGGTTTAAGGCTGCCTATCACACCAATACTTTAGAAATTAATCTGTGGTAATTAATATGGCGTATTCTACAAATTCTTTGTATATTGTCAAAATATCATGGTAAAAAATATGTATAACCAATGGTCTTGGTTTTGCTATCTACATGACAGCCTCCGTGGCGTAGCGGTAGCGGACGCGGCCGCTGCGCAAGGTGGCGCGGGTTCAAGCCCCGCACAGTGCAAGTATTTGTATGCATGAATATGAATATTTGCACTGGTCTGGTCGTGCCTCGAAAAGCACGTTAAGCCGTTGGTCCCGGTTGCCATACGAACATCTAGTGGCAGTCGTTACGGGTTGTTGGAGCCCTCAAAAGTCTAACAATTGGTCTAACTGCAATGCTTAGATATCGCCTTCGGGTTGTGTAGGTCAGACGGCAGTCGCTTCACGGAAAATATCGAAGTTAAACAAAATCAGCAGTTAGACTGGTAAAGCGGACCCCAGACTCCAAAGCTGAAAAAGCTGCGGATGCGACTGGGATTAACGCTGAGATGATAATGATGAAGATGATCATTGTAAAAAATATCATGAATAAGTAAATTGAACAATATCTAGTTGTAAAATTAAAAATTATTAACAACTATTGAGACTCCTTTACGCGCAATTTAAGTCAAAAAGTTGTGAAATAAACTTCTTCTTCTTCAGCCTATAGAGGTTGCTGGACAAAGGCCTCCCCCAAGGTTTTCCTCCACGCTGATAGGTCTTGTGCTGCCAGCATCTATTGGCTTCCCGCGACTTTCACCAGATCATCGGTCCACCTTGTTGGGGGCCTCCCTGCGCTGCGTCTTCCGGTATGTGTCAGTTTTTTATTGTTGAATTAAAGTAAAATGAAACTGTCTGAATATCATCTGCTTAATCAACCTATGAGGTCAATGCTATGAGGTCAGTTTCTAGCAAGCCATCCTTACATAGCAGTTGAATACCATTATTTTATATGGAGTAATTGCCTATCTGACTCCCAGAACTCAGTTACTACTACTAGTTACCGTAACGACTGTTTTATCATCATCATCATTATCAGCCTCCACTCGTCCACTGCTGGACATAGGCCTCTTCCATGGCACGCCAACAAGCTCGATCCTGAGTAGTTCTCCGCCTGCCACTACCAGCCACCTTTTTGATGTCGTCGCTCCATCTCGCCCAAGGGCGTCCTAAGCTACGTTTGCCGAGACGCGGTCTCCACTCGAGGACTCGTTTACCCCAACGGTTGTCGGTCCGGCGGCATATGTGACCAGCTCATAAACGACTGTTTCACGAATTTCAGCTGTGCCCCAGGGCTTATCTATCTTTTTGAGACACGGATCACCCATCCAAGGTTCAACCTTGGCATGCGTATCTTAACCTGATCCTGAAGATCTCAATGTTATTACTTTGCCACAAACCACCGAAAAAACTGCATTATAAATCGTTATTTATTTGTAGATCATCATCATCTCAGCGTTAATTCCAGTCGCATCCGCAGCTTTTTCTGCTTTTGGAGTCTGGAGTCCGCTTTACCTGTCTAACTGCTGATTTTTTGGCGAAACTTCGATATTTTCCGTAAAGCGACTGCCGTTGACCTCCAAAACCCGAAGGCGATATAGAAGCATTGCAGTTTATTTATTTGCAAGTAGATATACCGTAGATAATAAGGTGATAATATAAGAAAACACTTTATTCATTGCTATCCTTTTTTCTAATTCCGCCCCAAAGAGTAATGATGGGGACCTTTATAAAATGAGACTCCACAGTCTGTCTGTTTATTTCTCACCAAGTTGTATCTTATGAACCGTGATAGCCGTAATTTTCAAAATGCACAATAACAAATACCGTCTTTTTTGTATCGTTAATTAGACTGATTTAATATATAAAAGCAAGAAATAAATGGCTTGTTTATTTTATTTATTTATAATTAGACTGATCTCTTTGTGCGCCGAGACGTAGTCACTTAAAAGTTTTAGTGTCTAAAGTCAATATTAACTAACTAGGATTGTAGAGAAATATATTATAGTATACTCGTAGAGTGTTATTTTTTGTATATGCGAAATCCTAAACACGTGTCCAGTTTTGTAAGTAAAGAATCTAAGCATGTACAAAAGTTCAAAAAGATATCATGAAAAATCAGCCCTAAGTGCTGAAATGCAGTATAATTTATCTAAAATATGTCAATTTTACTTAGAACGTATTGCACCAATGCACCTGGGGGCCTGTTCCGCTGAGCGCACGCGCCTAGTACCACTGATATGCCGTGAACTGTGTTGTGCGCTCGGTAATCACACTGCAAAATTTTTAAATGTATTTGGAAAAAATATAACATGGTGTAAAAATGATCGGAATCGATTCAGTTGCTTATTCTGAACAAACTCTACTCAGATTTCGTAATAAGTAGTAACTTTGTGTATTAGAAATAAATAAGTTCTATGATGATCAAAAATAATGATGATAATTCTATGATAATCTTCATTATCATCATCATCATCATCGACCTTTTTATCGTCCCACTGCTGGGCACAGGTCTCCTCTCATACAGAGATGGATTGAGCGTAATCACCACGCTTGCTCGTTGCGGGTTGGCGATTTCAGACTTAAAGTCCAGGTTTCCTCAAGATGTTTTCCTTCACCTTCAGTCATTGGTGTCCAAGATATACTTAGAAAGTACATATAACTTTAGAAAAGTTACATTGGTACTTGCCGGACCTGGAATCGAACCCGCGCACTCATACTTGAGAGGCTGGTGTTTTAACCACTAGGCCACCACGACTTATGATAATCTTCAAGGATGATAAAATGATGATGATGATGATTAGAAATATGAGATACTAGATTCTGCCCGGACCTCCTTCGAGTGGAAGTCGAATACATCACAACTATTTATCTACTAAAATAACACAGTAGCTAAATGGTCGTGTTTTGTCTGGAATCTAATATCTTCATCATCATCATCTTCGTCATTAGCATCATCATTTCAGCTGAATGACGTCCACTGCTGGACATAAGCCTGCTACCTTCACCAGGTCGCCGGTCCACCTTCTCGGAGGCTTGAGTCCTGGGCAATGTGCCCTAGTATCTTATATTTCTAATATATCTATTATACATATTTCTGTACAACCACAGCTAGTTAATATTGGGTTCATTATTTTAGTATACTTAAAAATTGTCGTGTCGTATCGTCCATTTTATAAAACTTCTTTTAATTTGTAACGTTATATTGCATTACCCGTCTGAGAATTTTATACTTAATATGTATAAGGTGTTAAAAAGATTCTAGGAAGCAAGGATGATAAAATTGTACCGAAATTTTACGATATTATGGAGAGTACAAAATGTTCAAGTTAAGTTGATTTAGACCTTTTTGCTTATTACGTAAAATAATAATAATAAAGTTAGTATAGCATATCTTGTAGTAAAATATTGACGATCTAATTTACGGTTCGACTAGGGGACATTCTTGAAGACGAGTTTTTTAGGATCTTACGAATTCGGGTGACAAAGTTTCCTAAATAAATTTTATTAAGTAACCACTGAGTAAATTTTTACTAAGTAGGTGTATCTTTAGCGAATTTTTAAAGTGATGTCTCCTTACTACCGAATAATAAAAAAATAAACTGTAGCTTTTTAAATAAAAAACCAACGGTTATTTCATGCCTGTAGTAGGGACAGGCTTCCAGTTTGTCATCCAAAAACATTTTATTAATTCTGAATTATACAGTCCGATTTAATCAGCTGAATCCGTTAAGAGGGTTATTTTGCCGTCCAAAAGAATTAAAAAAATATATAAATTTCTTTAGCGGCGTTGTGCAATTTTTTGGGATGGATAAAAAATGTTAAAGCCGTGTCAAGGCAGAAACTTGGTAAGACGGAGAGAGAATAAACCGCTGGCGCTACTTGATCTGGGGATATTACGCCGTGCCGGTGGTCTAGTCTGGCTGTCACTTTCTACCGCGTGGCGAAAATGTACGCTTGCTCCTGCTGTCTCGTTTAAGCGTGTGTATGGTGACTGTTAATACTGCAACCTGCTACGCGTATGTATGGTGACCGCTAATAGCTCGAGCAACTGTATCCTCATTAAGTTAGTGTATATAAGGCTATAAAACAATTCGTAAGAAGTTATTTCCTCATCATCATCATCATCAACCTTTTTTTCGTCCCTCTGCTGGGCACAGGTATATTCTCATACAGAGAAGGATTAAGTTATTCCCTATTCATTCCAAAATATTCAAAAATGCACTTCGTTGATGCTAAAGTTTTCAATTCTACCGGCACTCCCGGTGTGTAAGCCGTTGTTTTTTTTTACGTTAGTATTCCTAGAATTATGTGCTAAATTATGGTTATAGTTTTTGCGTCGATGTGTGTGTCATACCTTATACCATCATAATAGTAGTATATGATACTGATACATAATGAGGGGTATTAAGCACGAGTGTGAAATACCTAATTATGTACAGTTTCATACACTGCTTTATCTAGTCTCAGTGCGTCTAACGCCAACGCAACACAATTCCATTTATTCAGTTTCATAATTGTAATATGCAAAATGTTAACAATTCGGCACCAAGCATCACAGCGCATGCGCCAAAGCGCGCGCAGCCACAGATAAAAAATGAAATAGTACTGTCTACATTGATATAATATTAAACAGATATGATATTTTGTACGCTTCAAGTTCAATGCGTTAGTGACTGATCTACCTTAGTTTAATATTATATCAATGGCTGTCTATGGTTTGTACCGTAATGAAAAAAAAAAATATTATAACATTATTTTGTTAGAGAAATAATGTTATAATTTAATTTTTTAATTTTCTTTCCTTATACTGTTGGTAAAGTACGTCAATATAAACTCCTTTTTGGTTTTATATTTTTAATTTTTTGATATGAGAGTAGATAAACAATATTATAGTGTCTGTGTATTGATAGTGTTACAAAAGGGCTGTGGAAATATGAGTTTAGGTATTATGAAAGTAAAGTATTGCAACCCGTTGGATTTTTTCGTATGCAGACAGCAGATTATTATGATAAAGTATGAAATAATGTTATAATTTCACGAATTTAATATGAGAAAAGTTGTATAGTTTGACAGACCGCCAGCTTAAAAATCAATTTGTTTTGTTTAAGCGAAACCCGAAACACGTGTCCAGTATTTTTAAGTAAAGAATCTATGTACAAAATTTCAAAGAGATATAATGAAAAACCACCAAGTTATGAGCTTGCTATTCTACTTGGTTGTCCCAACAAAAATATAGTCAAAGGTCCGTATGGGCGGGCGAGCGCGGCCGTTGACCTCTGGCGCAGCTGTGGCATGCTGCGCAAGTACTATGATCTATCGTAACCGTTCGGTAACCACTCTGCGGTCTCACTCTAAATGTATTTGGGAAAAAATATAACATGGTGAAAAAATGATTGGAATCGATTCAGTTGCTTATTCTGAACAAACTATATTCAGGTTTCGCTTAAACAAAAAATAACGTTGTATACGACGGTGTAAGAGAATCCTGACGTCGGCAATATGTGGGCCAGTCATCACAGGGTTTGACTCAAGTCATTTGCATCACAACACCACATCAAGGCTGCATTCATTAATCACGTGACGCAGACGTCCGCTTGTTTACCAGCTGAACACCCCGACTTGTCCAAAACTATTCAGTAGGCTTGTATTGAATTTTCATCGGTTTTATGGCAGGGACAATAGATTGACAATAGGATTGATGTTCTATAAAATAAAATTACTCAAAAATTTCATGACGGACAGATAGATTTTTTTATAAGTTATAAACTAGCGCTTGACCGCAATCCCGCCTGATGGTAAGCAGTGATGCGATCATTGATGGTAAAGCGAGCTAGTTTATTAAGAGCCTATTTACTCTAGCCTTGAAGACACTGAAATTGTAGTGTGACGGAAACACCGCCGCTGGCAAATTGTTCCAGTCCCTCGATGTACGCGGAATAAAAGAGGAAGCAAAACGCTTCGTCCGGATCGTAGTGGTGTTAACAACGTGAGGGTGGAATGTCGTCGTACGAAGGGTCGTCCGATGGTGGAACGAAGATGGGGGAATTAAATCATGCAATTCCCTTGCACACTCACCAGAATGCATCCTATAAAAGACCGAAAGGCTGGCTACTCTACGCCTGTACTCCAGGCTTTGGAGACCGTTTCGAGTTAAATTTGGGTCCCCAATCAGCCTCTTCGCACACCTCTCCACTGAATCCAAAATAGCCAGGTGACATTTCGCAGCACCAGCCCAAATGTGGCTGCAGTACTCCACACACGAGCGGACCTGTGCTTTGTACAACATTAGAAGCTGCCTCGGTGGGAAGTACCGCCGGACCCTTGCGATGACGCCAAGTTTTCTGGCAGCCACCTTGGCCTTGGATTCAATGAACCGCCCAAAGTATAAATATAGATAAAGTATAGATATTATAATATAATATCTTTATTACAATTTACGAAGTTTTAATTATTTTTTTGGATAAAATATTACCTATAACTAAAATTATAGATAGGTATCCATTCAGTAAACCATTCTGAACTAACTACTTTTACATTCTCTATACAGGGTTAGTTTTCAAAGATCAGCCTATAAAGGTGAGTTACATACCGTCAGACTGAACAATTTTCTCCTTGGGACCAACAACGTAATCGCGAATAAAAATTATACTACTATACGCTTGAGAATATAACCCTGACAGAGTAAGGTTTTTGGTAGAATTATATAGAGGCGCTTTTTACAAAGAAGTAATGGGCGTACTTATAATAATATGGGATTTGTATAATCGCTGACTTAACAAATAGGAAAAAATTACCCTCGTATAAAATCGTAGTTTTTATTCCTCTGGACCATAACATTTACGATTTAGGAGCCACACTAAAGGCAATACATTTCAGCCTTAAGTGAGTCGGAGTAAAATTCGAAGGCCGATCACTTAAGGGTGTATAATGTATATTTATAAGAGGATCTCACCGACCGTAACCTGTGGACCGGTGTGACTAATTTTGGGTAAGTGCCCACGTAGGCAAGACTTACGATTTTAGGGGTACACGTAAGAAGCTTAAGTGAAAATCATAGTACAATTTCCAACCGAGGTTTGTACATAAAATTCAGAGTTTATCATTGAAAATGTACTACTGTACCACTACATGACTTTTAAGTTTTCCCACAAAAAAATCTTCCTAAAATTTCTGGTTGCTGGATAGAAGTTGAATATGTTGTGTCTGTCTATTAGTAATTTTTTTCTTTTACCATGAGCTTGTTCGCCCTTAGGCAAAATTCTGCTAATTAAGCCTTTGTTTCTTCGGAACTTTTTATTTCCTCTTTTTGATAATTAAGCAACAATGCGCGTCATGACAATTCCCGGGCGGGCGGAAAAACAATTTGCTTTTTCGTTAAATATACTGGACCTCCTCAGAGAAAAATATTTTCGTGATAATATTATTTTCTGTTGGTATAATGGATGTAAGGCGAAGAGATATGTTACGTTATGTAATATTATTATTAGGGTATTATCGTATATTAACCTAATTTGCCCTAATTAATACGTCATTGTCATTTCAGTACAAAACACTATAAATCACAGCATTATACGACTTCGCTTTCAAACTTTCCGACCATTTATTTGCCATATTCAAACGTGCAATCTGTCAGGAATTCTTTTGTGGTAATATTTAACATTATTTTCGTGCGGTATTTTGATGAATTATTGCTTTTCGCCAAAAAAGTTGGTAAACGTTTTTCAATAAAAATATTTTAATAGCCCTTTGAAAACGTCAATAATGGCTTCCGAGTATAACAATAGGGTTCCGTCCACCGACAGACAGCATTGTCATCGGCTCTCAATAGGTGCCCTGCTAGAGGAAAATGGCTCCTCGAATCATTTGCCTTTATGCATTGAAGAGTGATAAGTCTCTTTTTGAATATACGAAGTAATTGAAATCTCATCTGTGAATGTTTGAGCTATTGTTATACTGTTAACTGACTCTGGATTAAAATATTACAATGGTATGACGTCGATTTTATTTTGAAATATTGTTCATACCTGCTTTTGACGTAATTATTATCAGCTTACAGGCGTGTCAACACTAGAGACGTATTTTCAAAAAGACAACTTTTATTTCACGTGGTAATTTTTCGAATAAAAGATTTAAATGTTATGACGTTTATTAATTTTCAAACCAGTATTTTCATGACACACTACACTTCTACACTTCAACGTATAAAGGAGGCTTCGTCCGGATCGTAGTGGTGTTAATAACGTAAGGGTGGAAACTAGCCGTACGACGGGTCGTCCGCTGGTGGAACGGAGATGGGGGAATTAAATCATGCAATTCCCTCGCACACTCCCCGAAATGCATCCTATAGAACACCGAAAGGCTGGCTACTCTACGCCTGCGCTCTAGGCTTTGGAGACCAACTCGAGTTAGAACAGGGTCACCAATCAGCCTCTTTGCACGTCTCTCCACTGAATCCAAAGTGGCCAGGGAGGTCTGAAATTATGTTAGAGGTTGGCCTCCAATCTGACCGGATTCATATAAATACAAGTATTTTATATGGAGCCACTGCTTATTGGACTACTAAAACTCAGTTACTGAATAATATGATACCAACAAAACACAAAACAACTTCGAGAAGGAGGCGAATAGAAGGATCCAGCTGGGATGGGCAGCATTTGGTAAACTTCGTCGGGTATTTTCGTCGCCCATACCCCAATGTTTGAAGACTAAAATCTTCAACCAATGCGTCCTACTCGTCATGACTTGAGTCGAGACGTGGACACTGACGGTCAGACTAGTCCATAAGTTTAAAGTCGCTCAGCGAGCTATGGAGCGGGCTATTTTGGGCGTCTCTCTAAAGGACCGCATCAGAAATGAGGTGATCCGACAGAGGACCAAAGTATTTAAGCACATACATTGCTGAGAGGATTAGCAAGCTGAAGTGGCAATGGGCTGGTCGCATATGCCGCAGGGCCGACAACCGTTATGATAAACGAGTCCTCGAGTGGAGGCCGCGCCTCGGCAAATGTAGCGTAGGACACCCTTGGGCGAGATGGAGGGACGACATCAAAAAGGTGGCTGGTAGTGGCTGGCGGAGAACTGCTCAGGATCGGGCTTGTTGGCATGCCATGGAAGAGGTCTATGTCCAGCAGTGGACGAGTAGAGGCTGATGATGATGAAGATACCCCTAGGACTACCAAGTATACTGTTTGTCAGACTTTCGAGCTTCTGACTACCTATAACGACTGTCAAAGGTGTACGAATGATAGCGGGGACCTATAGCTTTGCTTTTCGAGGTATGGAAGGGTCTCGTTATGTAGCAATGGTCATCCATCCACAAACTAACCGCAGCAAGTGTAACTTAACCTGATCGTTCGACCTGTGTGGCCGTTATTCATGTAAGCCAATGTGTAGCCCCATGTATGGACATGATTACGGACCACAGCAGGTCAAGCTACGCGAAACTGCAAATATTCCCAATTAACTTTGACCCTTAACGCTTTCGCGATAAAGTTGAAAATCTAATAAAGAAATCTGACAGATTGTAGTAGCTTGATGTGCAAGCTACTACAATCTGTACATGGATACAGTGAGGCGATTAGGCTATTACATTAATTAAAACCATTTATTTTTCTACATTACGTGTTTTAAACAAATATACAAATTCTAGTCTAGGACCGTTTTCTCATTTTAATGTTTAAGAATATTCGATTTAACTTGTAATTATTTTGTGTTAACAATACCATAAAGTTTGTGTTCTATTGTTGATACAATCAGCCCGCGCGTGTGCCCTATTATCAAAGGGCTATTATTTCGCACAAAACACGCTATTTATTTTGTACAAATAATTCAGTTTATTTAATAAAATATAATTGTATATTTTTTTATTTAAAAATATTGATAACGGCTTGTATTAACCTCTCTACTACATTATAATGTGAGCAACCTTATCTAACCTAATCGCTAGTCTGTATATAAAAGGAGGTAAATAATCATAGGGTATTAAAAAGTTCGCCCGCGTCGCAACTACAATTAGTCAACAGGAAAAGTTCCAAAAAAAGCTGCCAGTAGTGGGGATTAAATTATACAAAATGCTACTCTTTTTATTATTTCCGATTCAATAACTTTTTCGCAGTTATTATATCACCCAACAAATTTAATAACATAAAAGGGCCCCTTTATTCAATTATAAATGCTACGGTAAATCAGGCTTAGAATATGCACATAAAAGCATAAAACTTTTAATTTTTACTAATTTATTAATATAGAGCTAACACTCTAAAGGTTAAAACACCAGCCTCTCAAGTATGAGTGTGCGGGGTCGATTCCAAGTCAGGCAAGTACCAATATAACTTTTCTAAGTTAGATGTGCTTTCTAAGTAGATATATCTTGGACACCAATGACTGATTAAAAGGTGAAGGAAAACATCTTGAGGAAACCTTGTTTTTATAAGTCTGAAATCGCCAACCCGCATTGAGCAAGCGTGGCGATTAAGCTCAACCCTTCTCTGTATGAGAGGAGACCTGTGCCCAACAGTGGGACGATAAAAAGGTTGATGATGATGAGTCTAAAGCATACATTTCCTCTCAATGTACGCTTCTTAGCTCTAAATTTAAAATGCTAGTTGATAGTTGTGACTTCTAACCTACAAAAGTTGTTCCCTCCAATTATCATACCTAATGTACTAGTATTGAGGAACATTCTAGCTTAAAGTGAATATTTCGAAATCATTGTACCGTATATGAAGAATTTTAATTTCTAGTAGGAGCTTCTGAACATAAAAAATAAGGCATCGAACTATCCCCGGAGGATTTGCATGCACTCTGAAGCGTAATTTCAAATGCTTGCTCACTGAAAGCATCCACCGTAGACAACAATAAACTCACACAGCCAGTGCATCTGTGCCAGATAAAAGTTTTAATGACTCTGAGCATTCGAGTATAAAGGATGCGATTTGAACAGCTTGCCTCTCCTTCATCTAGATGACGGTAACGTCGCCGACGAGCTAATCGATAAAACTTCTCGATTGAAAAACTTTTATGTACTTCACCTATTAATCGATTTAACATCGAAATGTGCCGTGAACTCTATCAATTGCTAACTTTCAACTGTTTTGATCGCAGATTATCATAAATACGGTTGTGGTCGTGAATTTAATATTAAATGGAAAATTACGGTTTTTTCTGTTTGCGGAACATAATGACCCTGCAATTTTCTAGTGGTTAATTTTGTATGCACTGCAGTCAGTGTTTGTTTTCTATAATTAGTGAAAATGCATAATTTAAATGTGTACCGTATTTATTTACAATCGTCTGTTGTTTGGACAATGTGTTTTGTTTGTTGTGACGTGCAAAACTAATGGGTAAACATGAATATAAATGTATACAATAAAAAAGCTCCAGTTAAATTTGCTGCAGTGTTAAAATCATGAAAACGATCATTTTACCGCTTAACGCAGTCATACGTTACCTTAAATCGATTTTCACAACGGGCATGGGACGAAAATAATTAACGTTTTTTATTCTCTCACGTTAAGCATGTACCTTCAATAAAAAAATATAACATTGAAATCAAAGGAGAAAGTCTAAATAATGATTTCTTCCTACATTATTTCTAGGTAAAAAATCTTGGGTTAGGCGCCTTCGCCAAACTATAGAGAGCCCACTGACGCGCACGAGCCAAATCTTTCTCCACAAAAGATTTCTCGAAGTTAACAGGAAGCAAACAATATCGGCCTCCACCTTCTAAACTTTTGGGGAGTTTATATCAGTTCTATGTTCAAATAAAAAGAATGAACGATTTATCCTTACCTGTTAAATTGAAAAAGTTGCCGGGACCACTGTAAGGGCAGATTTACGTGCAACGGATGCTGAGTAATATCAAAAAAGTTTATAGCGAACGGTTAGCGTTTCTGCCGTGCGACAGCGGCGGGCTCACTGGCAGATTTTTATAATTTGAAACGAATTGAAAAATATAGGTAGCTTCGTAGCTCCGGCACCGGTAGATCGGATGGACCGCTACCGAGAATTGTGTTGTGGAGATGAAAATGTTTGTTTGATAAAAATGTATTTTAATCAATGTATATTTTTGGTGCACGATAAAGTATTTATAAATAAATGTTTTCACTGGTTGTTGTAGACTGACGATGGACATTGGTAAAGTTGTAATCATTTGAAATGTGGAAGCTTTGTTTAGCATCTGTGTAATTTTTTCAGTCAGTGGATTATCCCATGAGAGTCTATGACAACTAAATACTGGGTACACCATACCTTTTAATAAATAAGTATGAACATATAACAAAGCGCCTAGATTTCCGAGAACTAATAAAAACGCAAAGCAATGGTACAAATATTTTTCAAATCTAAATGGAAGAACACAAGACAACCAACCTGGAGGCGAAACTAAGTAATCGAATTCTAGCGAACCCAAGCAAAGAGATTGTACCCTACGCACTCACATCAGCATAGATACATAAACATACATACCCTGTTTACATATACGAATGCCTTACGGGTAAATCCGAGCACGCTAAGTCAGCGGTCGACGACGTCAGTGATTGGTCAGCACAACGTAGCAGACACAGTCCATTAAGCCGTATCGTCATAGACACGGGGTACTTGGTACCTATATGTTTTATGTGGGTTTTATCTATATGGTGTATGAAACCTTTTAATAATCGATTCTGACATCTTTACTTACTCAGCATAATGGACTGAAGGTAGAGGTATACATTGTATAAGGGGTCATTGAAGCGTAAATTGTTACCGTGAACTAAGTCTGAACCTAGACTAGGTTACGGTGTGTATTTCCAGTGTTCTATTTCGACAGTTATTAAAACAAAAAAATGGCTGTTTAATACATTTCGATGATATAAAAGTCGCGTGCTTGTAAAAATGTTTTTTTTTTTTATAAGAACCGACGAAATTGAATAATGTGCACTTATTTGTCAGTATGCCTAGTATGAGTTTTCATTACGAGACTCGATCGTCGATATCGAACGCGGTTGGCGCTCTGATTGGTTGAGAGTTCTTACAACTTTGAAGCGTGCCAATCGATGAGCCAAACGCGCTCGATATCGATGATCGAGTTTTGTAATGAAAACTCATACTAGGTCTACAGAATCTTGTACATAGTTATCAGGATACAGTGCATAGTTTTCTCGTATTTTCAAATATTAGATGGTTGGTTTTACGAGTACTTTAATTTTATCGCAAAATGTGGTAGTTTATGTGATTACTCTATTGTTCAAATAGGACGTTTTCGCGTACAAATATAAACATTATTCTGAAAGTGCCTAGCCGGAATTACGTTGTACTTACGGGGGGGCATGGGCGGAATATTCAATCTAGGTTTTAAGAGTGATTTGTAGTATGATAAATAAACAGAGCCTAAAATTGAATAGATTTTTTTTCAAAAGAGATAGATATCATGTGTTTACATAGGAACGAATAAATATATATATTTTGTACGAATACGTATGTTATAAAACACGTATCATGTCGAACATATATTCTCTCGGTGGTATGCCATAAAATCGGCTGCCGGCAGAAGTTACCACCCACCGGACAAAGTCTTGCCTCCAAGCGATTCGTCGTGTTCCGGCATGATGTCTGGTGAAGCCGTACGGAGGACAGGTCTGAGCAGTTGTGCTGCGATGTGTGGCGGGTACGATACGCCAAATGTTGTTGTGTCGGGAGTTTGGTCGTGGAGAGTCTCCAGATCAATCTCCCTCTAGCGCAGCATCGTTTGGTCGTGTTGGTCTTGGGTTTAACATTGCATCACCTCGCTCACCTGCCGTCATCATTCCTATTCCTAAGTTTTTTAAGTGAATAGGCTTAATAAACTAGTGCGCTTTACCATCAACGATTGCATCACTGCTTACGCGGCGGGATTGCAGTGAAGCACTAGTTTATAATTATTAAAAAAAATATTTCTGTGGATATGCTAAAATTATAAGTGTAGGACAATTGCGCTAAATATCTTATTCACAAAGTATCTAACTGAATTTAAGGCCAGTGCTTCTTTTTATTTTTATTTCATTAAGAGAAGGACAAAAGACAAAACATTAGTATAGAACTGTTAAAATACTGCATAGTCAGTTTAGGCGTTATTAAAAATATGGTGACTAAAAATACGTCAATTTACATGAAGTGATTTGACTTATTTGGGGAGACTAAACTAATATTTTATGTTTATTTATTTATTTTATTATTTATGTACACACAATAAACCACACAAAAATACGACAAAATTAAGATCTGAGTACAAATGTGCTGCTTATTTCATAAGAAATTTCTTCCAGCAGACCTGCGAAAGGAGAAGTAAAACAGTAATGTAGACAATAGTGTGTAAGAACAAGAAGGAAATAGAATATGACTATGATAGGTATAAAAGTAATAACATTAAATATACCTAAAGTAGTAATATTAAACATAAAACCAAAACACACCAATATTACAAAACAAGAAAACACGAACAAAATAACTATAATAAGCCTCTTATCCTGAACTGCTTTCTTCCTTTTTTTTTTTTTTATGTTGAGGTTGTTTACTTATAAAATATCCCTGAGTTCAGTGTGCCTCTTGGCAAAGGCCTCCTCTAACAATTTCCATTGTACTCTGTCTCTAGCAACCCTTCTCCACTTTGGGCCTGCCGTTAGTTTTAGTTCATCTTCCCACCTTTTGCTCTGTCTTCCTCTATTCCTTCTCCCATCTCTAGGGTACCAGTCTGTTATGATGTTGCTCCATTTCTCTTGTATACCTGTGCCCAGTCCATCTCCATTTCAAACTATCTATTCTAGTAAGTACGTCTGTGACTTTAGTTTGACTTCTTATGACGGTGTTTCGTATCCTATCTTGTTTCTTTACACCTATCATACTTCGTTCCATAGCTCTTTGGCAGTGTTCCAGCATGTTTCTGTGATGTTTCGTAAGAGCCCAGGTTTCACACCCATATGTAAGACATGGGAGAACGCAGGTATTGAAGACCTTCCTTTTGATACCAATGCTGAGATCTGTGGATTTCATTATCTCTTTCAGTGACCAATATCTTTTCCATCCGTTAGCTATTCGTCTTCCGATTTCTTTTGCAGTTGTGTCTGTATGTGAGATGATTTGTCCTAGATAGATATATTCATCTACATATTCAACAGGATGGTTTTTAATTTTTATTTCATATTTGTTTGAATTCGTTAATAGCTTCGTTTTGTTTATATTCATAGATAAGCCCACTTTCTCGCTCTCTCTATTTAGATCCTGTATCATTTTTTCGAGGTTCCCTGGTTGTTCTTCAAACAAAACAATATCGTCAGCGAATCTAAGATGGTTTAATTTTTGACCATATATATTTAATCCATGTTGGTCCCAGGTTAGCTTCCGAAATATGCTTTCCAGCACCGCCGAGAACAACTTTGGGGACATCGGGTCGCCCTGTCTGACGCCTCTTTTCACTTGAAACGTTTCCCCCAAGGTTTCCAGTTGTACTCTTGCCTTACTATTGGAGTAAATGTTTTGAATGATCTTTATGTACACTGTCGGGATTCCCTGGTTTCGTAAGCTTTCCCATATGGCTGTATGGCTAATGCTGTCAAATGCCTTACAGTAATCTATAAAAGCCATATATAGCGGTTTGTTGTATTCATTGTATTTTTCCATAATTTGCTTGACTGTGTGAATGTGATCTATCGTGGAGAAGTTTTTTCTAAAGCCAGCTTGTTCCTTCGGTTGGTTCTCATCAAGTGTGTTGCTTATTCGGTCCAAAATAATTTTGGAGAATATTTTATATATGTTAGACATCAGACTTATTGGCCTGTAGTTCCCTATGTCGTCTTTTTGTCCTTTCTTATATATGAGAATGATATGGGATGTCTCCCATTGTTCTGGAACCTGTCCTGATCTCAAGATGTCGTTGAAGATTTTAGTTAAAATGGGGACCAGTTCTCCTACGGTTCCTCTCAGGAGCTCGTTTGTGATTTTATCAGGACCTGGTGCTTTGTCTAACTTTTGGCTTAGTATGGCTTTCCTAGTTTCACCGGGTAAAATGTCAGGTTCTGGGTTCACTAGAAGCAAATTATAATTTACGGTTTCTGGACTTACATGTGTAGTGGTGTCTTGGTTGGAATATAGATTGCGGTAGAATTTTGTAGCTATTTTATTTGTGTTCTTTCGGCCTGTTACGTTTTTTTGGTTGTTTTTCAATTTCCGGATCCATTGGTTCGATTCTCGGAGTTCTTTTAGAGCTTTTCTAGTTCCTCCTGTCCTTGCTATATGTTTTTCTAGGGTTTGCAACCTTTTGGCTTTCCTATCCCTTTTGATGCCTTCTCTGATTTTCTTGCTTAAATCAGTTATTTTTTGGATGTTCTGTTTCCTTATTTTGCCGTCAAGTAGACTTTTTCTATCTTTTATAAGTTGTAGTGTTGAATTACTTAAATTGTACTTATGTCGTGTCCTTTTTTGGTCTCTTTGACATGTAATTTTGTTTTGTAGTTTGTTATAACTTGTTTTTACATCTATTGCATCGGTTTCTAATAGTTCTCTGCTGAGTATTGACAAGGAATTCTCCATTGTTTTGTTGGGTTCTGTGCTGCATATCGGGAACGTGTCATGTATAGCAAACTTTCTGGTTCCTTTGGGTGGTATAATCTTGACTGACGCCCTTACCATGCGGTGGTCGGTATTAAAGTTGAATTTTGATATAACTGCTGTGTTTGTAAATAAATTTGGGTGGCTGCTTATAATATAATCTATTTCGTTTCTATTATTCCCGCCTGGAGAGATCCAGGTCCATTTATTGTTTTTGTTTTTCTTAAAAATACTATTCAGGAGGGTTAGATTGTGTTCTAATAAAAATTCAACCAGTCTTTGCCCATTTTTGCTTCTTTTGCCGTAGCCAAAGTTTCCCAATACATATTCTTCTTTACATTGTTTTATTCCCACTTGCGCGTTGAAATCTCCCATTAGTATAATTATGTTTTTTGAGTAATTACTTGTAATAGCTTGGGATAAGTTGTTGTAAAAAGATTCATGTTTAGGTTCATCTGCTTTCTCAGTAGGAGCATAGGCTTGGATAATTGTCCATGTTTTTTTGAAGCTAGGTAATTTGATGTTGAGTATGGCAGTTCGGTCATTAATTCCAATGAATTCTAGTATGTGTTCTTTTAGGTGCTTCTTAACTATGAATCCGACTCCTCCTTGTCCTTCGATGTCTCCTTTGTTGAATAATACGAAGTCATGGTGCTCTTCAATAGATTCTCCTGTTCTTCTCATTTCACTAATTCCTAAAATATCCCATTTTAGGTCCTTCAATGCTTCTTCAAGTTCTGATAAAGATTCTGGTGTTCGTAAAGTTTTGGTATTTAGAGTTGCTATGTATAACTGTTTTTCATTCCTTTTGTTTTTTGTTCTTGTTGGAGGGTGATGGTCTAAGTCTTCCGCGGGGACCAACCGTGGTGGAAGACATTTTGTTGATTGGTTGTGTATGTAATTAATTGTTGGTGTATATATTTTCAGATTCCGGTAGTCCGAGGGCATATTTAGTTTTTTGACATATTTATTTCTGAATCAGAGCTTGCTCTTTCTAGGTAGTTTAGTATATTGGGTTTTATGATTTCTCTAGTATGTATTTTGGGTAATGCGATTGGTGGGTTGTTCGGTGTTGCTTTCTTGTTAGTTTTCTTTTCTGATGGTGTCTTTGGTGAGTCGGAAGTTTGTCTTTTCCTCTTCTCTCTATTTTCCTTTGGCTTCTTTACAATGAGCTTGTCATATTTTATATAGGCAATATTTCCTTTCTTTATTTCATCTGCTACTTGAGGCTGTAATTGTTTGCGTATGTCTAGGATTTCTTTGGGATAGTCCTCTTTTATGTTGACGCCTTGTGGAAGGTTAGGCTTATTTTTCAGTATGAGATGTTTTTTCCACTGAGTTGTGATAGTGGCTACCACTGGACGGTTTTTATTTTCAGCTTTGTGCCCAACTCTATATACTTTGCTAATTTCTTGGTTATCCATCTGAACGCCCATACTCGCAGTTATTTCTTTGATAAAATCCACTAATTCCATTTCAAATTTAATATTTTCATTAATTCCATTAAAGACAAGATTATTTTTTCTCTTTTCTATCTCTGTTCTTTTGAGTTTAATTTCAAGTTCTGAGATTTTGTCCTTGAGTTTGGTATTTTCCTCCATGATAGTTTTCATTTTCTCGTCTAAAGCTTCCATGACGCTCTTAGTCACGGAGTATGTTATGAGTTCGGTTTGATTTTTAAATTTTTCGTCGAGTTTTTTTAGAAGTAGTTCCATGTTTTTATCCATGATTAGGGAAGTTTTGTTTCTCGTGTGGTAACACTGATTAGTAGTTTTTATTTTTTCTTGAGTAGCAACACTGCTGTTGGCAATGTCACTGTCACACTGGCGTAATGTTGGTATTAAACCGAGACGCGTCTATTGTCTATGACCGTAACGAATTTTAGGTTATAATTCCGAGGGTGTTTTTTCAACAATTATCGCACAAAGTGTAGCACTCTCACTGTGTTCTTTTATAAGTAGTGGTTAGTGAACTTAGCTTTAATGTTTTTACGTTTCACAGCACGAAAATGTCACTTTAAAACACTATTTTACGATTAAAATCCACGGACGACGTTGACGTATATGTTATCAGTTTGACCGCCGGAACCGGAACCGAACAAAATAACTATACTTAAATAAATATATAATACTAAAATATATAAATAGATACAAATAATAAACAAATTCTCACAATATAGAGGAAAGGTAATGCTCTTTTAATCGACGTTTAAATATAGAAATAGTGTTTAAATCACGAATGTTAGGCGGGAGCGAATTCCACAATCTTACAGCATGCACAGAGAAGGAATAGGAATAGTAAATCGTTTTATGAGGATGAGATTTAAGGATGGATCTTAGGTGTGATCTACAGAGTGCCCCGCCAGAGCGCGCGTAAGAAAAACGCTCACGCAGGTAGGAAGGATAAGACGGGTTGTGTAAGATGTTGAAAAGGAGACATAAAATCCTAGTAGGTATTCCTGCGCAGGCGGATTGGGAGCCACTTGAGTTCCTTGCGAAGGTGAGAAACACGGTCATACTTACGAAGACCGAAAACAAAGCGAATGCACAGGTTTTGCAGGCGCTCAAGCTTGTTTAACAGCTCCTCAGTAGCATCCAGGTAACAGGCGTCGGCATAATCTATAATCTATGTTCTGTCCTTTTCTTGATGAACGAGAAAGTTAAAGAAGCAATGAACTTAAATTTAACTTTAGTTTGTAAACAATAAAATTAGCGGTAATGTGTCGAATCTAACTACGAATTACATTAAAAGCTTGGCAAAAGTCGCGAACTTCTTTACTTGGCGACTTGGGGGGTTACTATCACTTGTCTAAGCCATTATGGTTCCAGTATCAGACCAAGATGGAACTATACAGGATAAATAGCGCTATCCCTTTCTCACAACGGTTCAATGACAGTTTTAACACATCATACATAGTTAGGTCCCTGTAAATACTTGGTAAACGTGTTACTTCGGCAAAGACTTCTTCGTTTTCTTATTCTTCAGCCTATATAGGTCCACTGCTGGACAGAGGCCTCCCTTTCCACACTGAGCGGTCTTGTTCTGCCAGAATAAATGGGCATCCCGCAAGCGTCACCAGGTCATCGGTCCACGGCGAAGACTAAGATTTCGAACCTATTAATTTTAATATCTCATCAATTTACTACCTAAATACCTAAAACTTTCCTGGATTGATGGACTATCCAACGAAAAAAGAATGTTTCAAATCTGACCAGTAGTTCCTGAGATTAGCGCATCCAAACAAACAAACTCTTCAGCTTTATAATATATTAGTATAGATACATAAAAGACTAGCTTAAGTCCGCGTCTTCGTCTACGTGAAATTTCCTTTTGCCCACTCCACTTCATCCCATTGCATCGCCTGACCGGGCTATAATGTCGTTTCGGCTTAGCGTAAGAGTGACATCGTGATAATGAATGTTCTATTTCTTGCGCATCATTACTTGAAATACCAATGCATCATCATCATCATCTGCTAAGCCTTTTTCCAACTATATTGGGGTCAGCTTCCAATCTAACCGGATGCAGCTGAATACCAATATTTTACATGGAGAGACTGCCTATCTGACCTCCACAACCCAGTTACTGGGTAATACGATACCTCTTGGTAAGACTGGTGGTAAGACTTTCGGTCTTCTGACGACCCGTAACGACTCTCAAAGATCTACAAATGACAGCTGGGACCAAAGGCTTAAAGTGCTTTTCGAGACACGGAGGGGTCTTTTTTTAATAATTAGAATCTAGTGCTTGACTGCAATCCCGCCTGATGGTAAGCAGTGATGCAATCATTGATGGGAAAGCGCGCAATTTTATTAAGACTATTCACTTAAAAATCTTAGTGAGTAGGAAGGAAGACGGCAGTTGAACGAGGTGATGCAATGTTAAACCCAACAACACGACCAACGCAACTGCACCAGAGGGAGATTAATCTGGAGACCCTCCACGATCAAACTCCCGACACAATAACATTTGGCGCAGACCTGTCCTCCGTACGGCTTCACCAGACATCATGCCGGAACACTACAAATCGCTTGGCGGCAAGACTTTGTCTGGTGGGTGGTAACTTCTGTCGGCAGCCGATATTATGGCCTTTCAGGTCTCGGTAGCTTAACCTGACCGATCGAACTGTGCGGCTGTTATCATTTAACCACTTACCAATACCAATGCAAAAATATTATTTTAAACCTGACTGTAAGACTTCTTCTGCCTGGCCTTAATCCCATTTATTTGGGGTCGGCCCTTCTGGTCAATCTTCGCCAAGACGGTCTGTCCTGGGTCGTCTGAGATATTAATTGCGTCCTTTTTAGGTCTCTGTCAATAACGGACATTCATATACGGCGGGATCTTCCGCGTCTTCTGGGCTGGGTACCAATATCAAGTATTTTTCTTGTCATGTGGTCCGATGGTCGCCGTATGACATGACCGTACCACCTTAGGCGGCTCTCCAAAACCTTCTCCTGTATAGGTGTTACTTTAGAACTGCCGCGAATGTGGATATTTTGGATGTGGTTCAGCATTGTTACCCCACCAGCCCATCTAAGCATTCTCATTTCTGCGACATGTAGTTTATGTTCTTGCTGCTTTTTCAGTAGCCAGCATTCTGCACCATATGTCATAGACGAGCGCACTGCTGCTTTGTATGCTCCGGCCTTAGTGCGACCTAACCTAAACCTGACTTTCAGTGCCAGAAAATAATATGTTCAAAAAATTACATAAATAAAAAAAAATGGCTGTATTATTAGTACATAAAGAGAATAAATTTAACTAGTAAAGTTGTAACTATCTTATTAGTAATAAGGCGTATAATCTACAGAACAAATTATAGTTCCGTTCAATTATTTTATCCAATAAATGGTGTAACCAAAGCCTGTTGTCGGGTGTTCAGTTATTTGTTAATCTCAATTTATTGCTACAAAATTCCAATTCCGAATAATTTCCATACGGTTACCTTAATCACCTAACGGTGACATTAATTTTGGCTTTGTTATGCCACGAAATTGCTGTGCAATCATTAAAATTAAACGCGATTGACAATTATTGTGGACTACATAATTTTTGAAGTCGGTCTTGTGTTTTAAAGCTTTTTTTTTGTTTTTTTTTTATTACTCTAATGAAGACCAAAGTTAATATTTCAATATTAAATTAAAATGGCAATATTGATTACCGTTGTAAGTCATAAAAGATTTCCATTGCAACTACCAAACTTAACTTGAGAGCTACGCAAATGTTTGTTCAATTCTGAACGTAGCGCTACGTCTCCGCTGCTACGGCGGCTCGTAGCAGCTCTACGCGACGTGTCCAAGCCATTGGTTTGGAAACATTTACTCGATTAGACGGAAGGCATACGCTTTAGTGGTGACGGAATTCTCTTGCTCGGCCAGCGTGCGCTTGATTTGTGTACCTACTTCATTTATGGAGGGGATTTTCACACTACTGAATTGTTTTATTGGAAGCTCTTTATCGATGTAGCGTTCAAAAGGGGTAAATTGGTTGAGTAACTTTGTTAAATGTAGGTTAAATTGTATCTTCAGTCGATTAGTTACTCAGACTTTCATATCAATTAATGCGTCATTTGAAAATGAAATAAGTGTATCTTCGTAATCCATTAAACGACAATATGTTTGAGATTAAATTTTAATTTAATCTAAAACGGGAATGCAACCACAGAATTCCTTCCCTAGAACTGTTGCAAATGTAATCACAACGTAACTTTAGAATTTAATGCAGCATCGTGCATTCCGCTGCGTCAGGTATGAAGCATACACATTGCAGATATATTACTACTTCTACAATATAGCTGCTTCCACAACAACATACCACTTTAATAAAGAATAAAGATAAATAAAAAGTTTTATGATCATATGTAGTAGCTACATTATAGATCATAACACAGATAACCAAGAAACAAAGTCTCAGCGAAAACAGTGATGGACACGCGCTAACAGAAGATATTATATTAGGTATTCTAAACCCGGGCACGGGGCATATTGAGGTTAGTTTCCTGACTTATTTCAGCTCTTATCTCGCATTCGGTCCAAATAGAGACGTGTCGCATTGAACACTTATCAACGTCGGTTTACGGTCGCCGGGCTAAAACGAAAAGTAACAGTTGGACCGCCCCTAACATTAGTCACTGGTCCAACTTAAGTGGAAGAATTTGCGGCAGCGCTTGAACAATGGACACATTTAGGATCCTAATTTTTATTATTGTTTCCCTTGATTTTTTTAATTTAACAGCGGAACTGGTTTTGTTTTTACAAATTTTTTGAATTGTAGGGTAGATGTGATCTTAGAAATTGCAGATTGCGATAGGACACCGTTTGTACGTATATTCAAAAGTTCGTGTACAAAAAGTTCTAAATAATTGTAAGACTTGTTTAGGTTAAGTTTCAACATTTTAGTATTTTTAAGACTGAGACTGGTAAAATCAATTAATTTAAATTCGGTGGTAGGCCATAACATCGGCTGCCGGCAGAAGTCCCCACAAAGACTTGCCGCCAAGTGATTTGTCGTGTTCCGGCATGATGTATCGTGAAGCCGTACGGAGAACGTGTCTGAGCAGTTTTGTTGCGATGTGTGGCGGGTGCGATGCACTAAATGTTGTTGTGTCGGGAGTTCGGTCGTGGAGTGTCTCCAGATCAATCTCCCTCTGGCGCACCATCGTTGATCGTGTTGTTGGGTTTAACATTGCATCACCTCGCTCAACTGCCGTCTTCCTTCCTATTCACTCAGTTTTTTTTTGAGTGAATAAACTAGCGCGCTTTACCATCAAAGATTGCATCACTGCTTACCATCAGGCGGGATTGCAGTCAAGTACTAGTTTCTAATTATAAAAAAAAATCAGAGGTTATCATATTCTCATTTATAAACTCTGCAGCTTTTGGCTTTACCCTCTAGGAAATAATATGATCTGTTGTGTAAGTCTAACTAAACCAAACACAACAATATTGTTAAGTATAGGACAGCGCTACTAATTTATTGATAATATTGGCTTAGCGTTAATCCCAATCGCACCCGAATCTTTTTCAGCTTTGGAGTCTGGGGCTCGTTTTACCAATCTAACTACTGATTTTGGCTAAACTTCGATATTTTCCGTGAAGCGACTGCTGTCTGACCTCCACAACCCGAAGGCGATACGAAGCATTGCAGTTAGACCAATTGTTAGACTTTTAAGGGCTCCAACAACCCGTAACGACTGCCATTATATGTTCGTATGGCAACCGGAACCAACCACGGCTTAACGTGCTTTCCGAGGCACGACCAGACCAGTGCAAATATTCATATTCATGCATACAAATATTTGACTGCGCGGGGATCGAAACCGCTCCTCCATGCGCAGCGGCCGCGTTCACTACCGCTACGCCACGGAGGCTGTCAGACTGTTTTAAGACGGTAATAAGTGTCATTAATTTAAAAGACAATTTAAAAAATGCCATCACATATTGTTTTTCTGTTTTTCTAAAGCTTTGTATGGAAGTGTAACATAAAATACGTAAGTACTAAGTACACAGCTTTTATCTTTGACAAATTGCATGCAAGTCGATCCTTTTTTTTTTTTTTTTTTTCGGGGTGGAAATCCTCATAGGATGTCCGCCGCCCTAGGGTGGGCGACGGGGTCTGTCAGACTTTTACTGACTAAAACCACCCCGGTGTCTCTTCTATCACGAGCGCGCGTGGGGCCGCGGGAGTCTAAATTCTTCCGCAGCCCCACACTCTCGTGCTGGCCCGGTCTGTCCGGGCCTCGTCTCCGGCACGGGGTAGTGGGGTGTTAAGCTACCCCGTGCATCGCCTCAGAGGCGCGCGCTGACACTCGCGCGCGCCTCCGCCGCGGGGTCCATCGAATAGGGGGCGGGGACTTCCCCATGTCCCTCGCCCCTGGACCCATTCATGGGGGGCGGAAGAGGGCGTTATCCGCCCTTCTTCGGCGCCCGGTGCGTCTTCTGCGGCCCGGGAAGGGAGTTGAGATCTCCCTCTCCCGTTCCGCAGCTTCCTTCTGCGACATCACGTCCTCGCAGAAGGACACCACCGCGTCCCACGACTCTGCGCTGCCGGCCATCCTCCGCACTACTGCCGGCAGCGTCAGGTCGCCTCCTACTTCATTTGTGAGGACACGGCGCTGCTCCTCCCAAGCTATACACTCGGAGAGCGTGTGCTGCGCCGTATCCTCCCCGCATTGGACGCAGTGGTGGCACCGAGCGTCCGGCTCCCTGCCTAGGCGACACAGGTACTTGCCGAAGCAGCCGTGCCCCGACAGCACCTGCGTCACCCTGAACGACAGGGAGCCGTGCCTTCTCCCGAGCCAGTCGTCGAGTACTGGCCGGATCGCCTCGACGGTAGCGAGGCCGGCGGTAGGGCGCATAAGCCTCTGCCGCCAGTCCGCCACCAGGACCTGACGGAGCTCCTCTCGGCGCAGCTCGATCTGCCGTTGCGCCGGACTGGAGCCCCGTGTCCGCTCTTCCTCGCGCCATCGGTATAATGACGCGAGTACTTTCGCCTCTAGGTCCCAGGGCGGGGATCCGGCCAGGACGCAAGCCGCCTCGTAGGAAATCGTGCGATACCCGCGGACGACCCTGACGGCCATTGCCCTCTGCGGCTTGCGCAGAATGGCGAGTGTTCCGGCCGTCAGGTCCATCGCCCACACAGGGGCCCCATACAGGGCCATGGACCGCACGATTCCCACGTATAACCGCCTACAGGCGGCGCTCGGGCCCCCCATGTTGGGAAGCAACGTTGACAGCGCGCCTGCTGCACCCATCAGCTTGGGCGCCAGCCGCCGGAAGTGGGGTCCGAATTCCCATCGGCTGTCGAGCACCAATCCCAGATACTTCATGGTGGACTCGACAGCTATCCGGGCACCACTGACCACGATATGTGATCCCGGCGCCGGCGCACGCCGGGGGCCATGGAAAACCATGGCCTCCGACTTGTCAAGGGCCACCTCCAGGCCCAGGCGCCGGATGCGGGTCACCACCTGTGACACCGCAGCCGTGACTATCAACGTCGCTTCCCTGTGCGAGCTCCCCCGGGCAGTGACAAGCGTGTCGTCCGCATAACACGTCAAGTCGGCGCCCGACGGGAGCTCGCCTCTCAGCACCCAGTCGTAGCCGATGTTCCACAGGAGCGGTCCCAGGACCGATCCCTGTGGAACACCGCACGACATTTGGTGCCGACCGGCACCGTCACGTCCCCGATAGATGACGCATCTATCCTCTAGATAAGCCCCTACTATGCGGCGGAGGTAGGGAGGCACCCGATGGTATTTCAGGGCCTCCCTAATACAGCTCCAGGGTAGGGTGTTGAAGGCGTTGGAAATGTCTAAAGACACCGCCAACACCACCCCACCCCGGGATACCGTATCCTCCGCCAGGGCTCTCACGCGCATGATTGCGTCTATGGTGGAACGCCCCCGACGAAAACCGAACTGGTTGTCGTCCAGGTTCGGCCCGTCTCCGCACAAGTGGCCGACGAGGCGATCTGCGATTATACGCTCAAAAAGTTTGCCCGCCTCGTCGAGCAGCACTATGGGCCGATACGCGGACGGCGAGTCCGCGGGGCGCCCCTCCTTCCTGAGCAGGACCAGCTTCCCCTCCTTCCACACACTGGGAAACTGACCCTGCCCGAAGCATGCCGTGAAGAGCCCCCTCAGCTGGGGCTCTAGCTCCTTCAGAGCCAGGACGAGAGCTCGGCCAGGAACTCCGTCGGGTCCGGGCGCTTTATTCTTGGCCCGGAGCCGCGACACAGCCGCTCCCGTCTCTGCTTGCGTCACCTCGGGGACATCGGTGCCCTCCTCTTCTGGAGAGTCTGTGGCTGAGGGTGAGACCATCGCCGGGGGAACATGTCCCGCCCGCTCAGGGAAGAGGGTGGATACCACCGCCTCTAGCAGCTGGGGTTGCATACTTTGCACCAGTGGGGGCGCCCAGGGACGCAACTTGCCCCGTACCCAACGGTAGGGGCGCCCCCACGGGTCCCGATCTAGGGACCCCAGCAGCTCTTCCCTGGCCCGCGACTTAGAGTCGCCGATGGCCAGCCACAGAGTCTCCTGGGCCGCGCGGTACACCCCATACCGCGCGGCTTCCTCGACGGGATCCCGTCGACGTCGTCTCCGGTAGCGCGTGTACTGGCGGCGAGCCGCGACGCACTCGACGCGCAACCGCGCAAGGTGGTCGCTCCACCAGTACACGTTGCGCCTTGCGGACTGTTGGCGGACGCGGGGCATGGACGCGTCGCAGATCTGCGTCATCGCCCCGCGAAACCGCAGCGCCTCCGCTTCGACGTCGATGGGGCCGTCCGTCGCCGACTCCCAAATCCAGGACTGGACCATGGCAGCTTCTTCGAGTAGCTCCCTGTCGAGGCGCTTCAGCGCCCAGCGCGGGCCGTTGTTAATCGGGGCTCTTGGATGGTGGCCGCTCGCGGTCTGGGCGGAGACGTCGAACCGGATATACCGATGGTCCGACAGCGTCTCCACCTCCACGGCGACACGCCAATCATGGACACGGCTGGCGACAGAGGGGCTAGCGAAAGCAACGTCTACTATCGACCCGCCCCTCTGCCGCACGCACGTGTATACAGAGCCCCGATTCAGGACGACCAGACCGGTCGTCACCACCCACTCCGCTAGCACCTCGCCCCGAGGGTCCGTGACCGGAGATCCCCACGCCGATGACTTGGCGTTGAGATCCCCGAGCACTATAACGGGACGAGGGTGATAGCGGCCTACGACGGCGCCCAACTCGACAAGGAACCCCTCGAAGTCGGCGAGACTCTTGTTGGGGGAGAAATAGGCCCCCACGATGACGATGCCGCCCGAGACCGCAGCAACCCAGCCGCGGCCCCGAGACGGGTCGATCAGAGTCCCGCCAATAATGGCCACCGAACCGTCAATGCATCCCAGCCAGTCGTCACGGGCGGGGATGAAATACGGCTCGGCGACCACAGCCACTTGGATCGACCACTGCGCCATGCTCTGGAACAAGAGGTCCTGAGCTCTGGCGCAGTGGTTGATGTTGCCCTGGAGGAAACGGAGTTGTGCCATTATTGACACTCCATTCCCTCGGCAACGGTCCTGGGCCGGGAGTCGGCCGCGGAGCTGTTAGCCTGCGGGGGAGGCGAGGTTTCCCCGGCAGTCTTAGAGCCCCTCTTCTTTTTCTTCTTGGCCTTGCTGTCAGGCGCGCCGCAGGCTCCTCCGCCCACTTTGTGTCCCGCTGGCCTCCCCGCAGCCGAACACAAGCTGCAGTTGAGCGCCGCGGAACACTGGGCCGCCTTATGGCCGGGCTGACCGCAGCGATAGCAAAGATCGCTACGGTCAACCTCGGCGGTGCACTTGGCCCGGACGTGCCCCTTCTCCAGGCACCGGAAGCACCGCAAAGCCCGGGGCTGCAGGAGTTTTACCCTCACTGCAACCCAGCCCACCAGCAATCTGCCATTAGCGGCGATCTTATTCGCCGACGCCACAGGGCACCGAACCCAGACCGCGCCGAGTCCAGTGGCGTCGGTGCGAATATTGCCGGCCCGCACCTTATCCGGCGGACACTCTCCGCTTCGGGCAACGGCCGCTACCACCTCCTCAGGAGTCACGGACTCGTCCAGGCCGGCAATCCGCACCTCTGCGGTCTTAACCGGTCTGGAAATCCGGACGTCCTCGGGGTTGAGGACCTCCCTCAACTTGGCGGCCAGAGCGTCCGCCTTCTCGGCATTGCCGCTTGCAGCACCAGCTACCTCAAACAGCCGCGCACCCGTGGCAGCATGCCTGATGGTGACGGACTGAAGGCCAAGATCCGACAACTTGATCTTGGCCTTGGCCTCGGTAAGGACCGAGCCGTACGTTACGCCGCGCTCCGCAGCACCATGCTGAAGCGTGAGCGTCACGGCCTCGGAACGCGGGGCACGCACAGCCGGTCCCTTGCGACCGCCTTTGCCAGTCCGCCGCGCAGCCTCCGGAACCGCCTTTGCGGTTTGACCGGAGGTGCGCGCTGATGCTGCTGAGGCCGCCTTGGCAGTCTTAGCGGCTTTGCGGGCCTTCTTGCGGCCCACAACTGTCGCCCAGGTCTCACCCTTAGACCCGGCCGTCGTGGGCTGATCGCTCGCTGGAGATAGAGCTCGCTGAGCAACAGTTCCCGGCGTCCCCTCAGCCCTCCGCCGTTTGTCGGCCGCTAGGGGCGGGCGGAGGTTTACCTCAGGGAGGCGCCGCGAAGACCCCTCCATTTGGGCTTGGATCATGCTCCCGCACTGGAGCATGCACATACGGACGACGCGCTCAAGGCACGATGCGCTCAGCTCATCGCCCGCACGTGCCGGTCCTGGTGAGGGAGCCGGGGCCACTTCAGAAGCGGCATCGTTGGGCGTACGTCGCTGCTGCTGCTCGCTCAGCGCAGCGACTTGTCGCCGGAGGTCCTCCAGATCATTTCGGAGGCGGCTGTTCTCCTCCTGTAACTTCACGACCTCGTCTGAGGCCGTCGTGTTGAGGAGGGTGCCAACCGCCTCCTTGATGTCCGCCGCAGCCTCCTTGAGACCTCGAACGAAGGTACTCTTAAGGTTGCCAGATTTTGTGGCAACCTTAAGGACCAGGTCCACCCCGTCCAAATGCAAGTCGATCCTAGGATATGTCCTTTGAGTTCTTTGTGAGCCAATATAAAATTGATCTTTGTTTCTCTCCTTACACAGGATTGGGGGCGATCAAAAGAATATGTCAAGTTGACTGGCTCTCGAGCTATCGCAGAAGTACCTACTAGATATAGTTACATATTGGCTTCAAATTCGTTTTCACTGGATTTTTCTATAAATGAAGTAAACGCTCAATTTTTTTCTTTTCTTTGCTCGACATTAACTTTCTTTGGTTGATAATGGCAGTAAATTGCTAAGCAAATTGAAATTTAGGTCTATTTTACATCTTCTAATCATGTTACACTCATTATGTTTCGCAGCTTCTTTCTTTGCGATTTGGTTAACAAATTGTAGATGTGTACCACGCATCAGCCTATCACACGGATTTTTTAAATACATTTTTTTTTTTTTTTTTTTAAACACTGGCAACTTACTTTTACCCCCACTACCCCCACTCTGCTGCTGCTGCCGGTTCGAACGGTCGGCGCGATCTGCTCCTCATTATGTGTTTCCGTGCCGAAGCCTACGCACGTCATTGGGAAAGAACCCTGCCGCACCATTATTTGAATTTGAACATGGGGAAGAAACGGAAGTACGAGGACTCTGAAGAAATCATTAGGTGAAAAATTAGGAGGTTAAATGAAAAACTTAAGAAACGAATTATTTATTCTGATGAAGATACAGATCGTAAGTGATTGATATTCATTCAATTATTGCGTTATTTCCTAATTTTGGCTCTTAACATTCCAAGATGCGAACAACTGCCGTTTATACTTATTTAGTATGAATAACTGGGTTGTATCCATCCACTTTTATTATAAACTGATGCGTAACTGCCAATACTCTGGGCTTTTACCCTCAAAGATGCGAACAACTACCGTTTATACTTATTTAGTATGAATAACTGGGTTGTATCCATCCACTTTTATTATAAACTGATGCGTAACTGCCAATACTCTGGGCTTTTACCCTCAAAGATGCGAACAACTGCCGTTTATACTTATTTAGTATGAATAACTGGGTTGTATCCATCCACTTTTATTATAAACTGATGCGTAACTGCCAATACTCTGGGCTTTTACCGTCAAAGATGCGAACAACTACCGTTTATACTTATTTAGTATGAATAACTGGGTTGTATCCATCCACTTTTATTATAAACTGATGCGTAACTGCCAATACTCTGGGCTTTTACCCTCAAAGATGCGAACAACTGCCGTTTATACTTATTTAGTATGAATAACTGGGTTGTATCCATCCACTTTTATTATAAACTGATGCGTAACTGCCATTACTCTGGGCTTTTACCCTCAAAGTTTTTACAAGAACTTTTCGTTCTTGCTGGCTGCTCATACCAACTCGAAACCGAAGCTGCAGTGGCTGGCGTGGAGACTGTTCCTGACCCGCCGCCAATGCAAGATACTGACGCTGATGGCTTGACGGGCGCAGTCGAAGACGCCGTCCTGGACACTGACATCCTAGCGTTGCTAGGTGAAGCGCCAGAACCGGAGACTAAACTTCAAACCCCTGCATCAAAAGCAGCGGGCAAGCAGTATGCACGGAAGAGTCAGCCCGGCCACCGCCAGCACCAGCAGCAGAGCAGCCGGGCCCCGCCACCACCGCCGCGCAGAGCAGCCCGCGAGCGCTTACCGCCGCCGCACGCCTCACCGCCAGCACCAGCAGCAGAGCAGCCGGGCCCCGCCACCACCGCCGCGCAGAGCAGCCCGCGAGCGCTCACCGCCGCCGCACGCCTCACCGCCGCGTCGTGGCAGAAACGTCCAAGCTCGCCGCTAACGCAAAAAGAGGTACTGTACGCAGGACGTTTACGCTTTTTCTCACAAAGGTGGGCGAACATTACAAATGATCCTATTGTCTTATTATGGGCCGAAGGCTACACTATTCCTTTCAATAACCCACCAGTCCAGAGTAACAGTATTGTTTCATATACAAAATCACCCCAAGAGGCCGCAGATTTTCAAAAATCTTTAATTAAATTACTTAAAATTGGGGCAATTCGTAAATGTACTTACGAAAACTCAATTTGTATCTGGTGTATTCTTAGTACCGAAACTTAACGGAGAAAAAAGATTTATACTACATCTGCAAGGAGGTCAAGGAATAACTAACAAAGGAATATTTTTTCCCAAAAATTGCTAATTGTTGGTACCGCCTCTATTAAATCCGGAGGCTAAAACCGCATTGACGGAACTCTTAAAAACGGGATTTCTCGCTTATGTATAGGCAGAAATAAATAGGTACTGCACTCGCAGCGTTAGCTCCGGTTATTGAAGTCTAATTTCGAAAACTTCAACCAAAATGGGAAAGAAATTTGTTATTTCATCCATAAGTACCGGTCTTCGAGATACCCTCGTAAATTCATGCACAGATAAATATTTTTTTGGCGACGTTATGTCCGAAAAAGTAAAACATGCCAATAATGTGCAAAAATCGGCAGAGGCCCGTAAGGTTACGCAAAAGACACAAAAATCAACTTAAACTAATAGTTACAAAAAATAAAAACCTAAACAGGAAAGTCATTTTAAGATAGAAGATTATCGCACTGCCTCAAAATTAATAACACCAAACTGTTTCATGGCATCTATCGATTTAAAAGACGCTTATTTTTTAATCAATGTTACTAAATTACATCGAAAATACTTGCGTTTCAAATCACGCACTTATCAAAACTCTCACCGGTGATTGTACGAATTCACTTGCCTCCCATTTGGTTTATGTACTTGTTACTAGTTATGTACAGGTTATGTACAGCACCATACGTTTTTACTAAATTACTTAAACCCGTAATAGAATACTTACGAAATAAAGATTACATATTCGCTATATATTTAAACGATATCCTTTGTTTCGGCCAATCATATAAAGAATGTAACGATAACGTTAATTACACAATGAAAGTTTTGACAGATCTAGGTTTTATAATCAACACAGAAAAAAGTTCACTTACCCCAAAACAACAATGCAAATTTTTAGGTTTTATTTACGATTCAAAACTTATGACACTATACCTTCCTGACAAAAAGAACAGAAAAGGACACACAAACGAAAATGCAAACTTCGCAATTTTGCTAGAATAAATTGGTCTGCCGGTTTGTATTGCCCTGCGGTTCAATATTCTGGGTTATACACTAAATTGTTTGAACGTCACAAGTACCTGTGTTTACAAAATAATGACAGTTATTCAACAAGAACAAATTATTCACCTACCCAGTAATTTTAAAAATTGCAAGATGATTTTTGTTTGTGGTTAAATCACATTGATAGTGCTTGTTCGCCTTTTAGATTTAATCAATTTAGTTTCGAAATATTTTCCGATTCGAGTTTAACTGGCTGGGGCGCTTTTTGTAATAATAAGGAAGCGTCCGGTTATTGGAAAAATGACGAATCTTGTTCACACATAAATGAATTAGAATTAAAAGCTGTTTTCCTCGCACTTAAGGTTTTTGCAAAGGATCTTTATAATGTAAGTAGACATTTTATTGAGAATCGACAATACAACGGCTATTTGTTGCATCCACCGTATGGGAAACGTGCAGTACCCACATTTAAACAATGTATCCAGAGAAATCTGGCAATGGTGTGTGTCCCGAAATATATATATTTTTGTATCTTACATAAATACCAAAGATAACTGTGAGGCCGATATTTTGTCTAGAAAGGCATTTCAGGATACGGAATGGGAATTGGCAGACTATGCTTTCGAAAAAGTTTTGTCAGGTGTTTGGCCTTTTTTGAAATAGATTAGTTAGAGAGTCGCTGTAGTGCCAAATGTATATTACTTGGAAGATCGACCCTGACGCATGGACTATCGACGCCTTTACTGTGTCCTGGACATAATTATATTTTTATGCTTTTCCCCCCTTTATTTTAATTTTAAAATTGATACGAAAAATAAAAGCCGACAAGGCAGAAGAAGCAGTAGTTGTACCATATTGATCATAACAACCCTCGTTTCCTTTGTTTAAGACTAGCCTGCCCATCCTTTATACATTTCAGTCCTGACGTTAATCTTTTGTCAGCTCCTTTCGGAACACCCAACAATCTTCACAAGACACTTCGCTTAGTTGCCGCAAAGTTATCCGGCAAAAATATCTGAAGATATTAATACCAGTGAGGACGGTTAGCATTATGATCAATTCGTTTTCAGATAACACGTACAAGCAATATGACACTTGTATTAGACCCTGGTTAGAATATTGTAAACAAAGCGGTTGTGACTATTTGGATACCAATGTTACCGTAATTTTAGATTTCCTTACAAAAGTATTTGATAAAGGTGCCAAATATGGCACAATTAACTCGTACAAATCGCCCTGTCAATATTATTTCCAAATATATTACAGGACTCGCGAATAAAAAGGTTTATGAAAAGAGTTTTCAGATCAAGACCATGTCAACCAAGGTATAATATGACTTGGGATACTGATACTGTTCTTGGCTATTTATCTGAACGAAGTGAATACTTTGAAAGAGTTTCCAGGTGGAAACTCTTTCAAAGTATTCACTTAACTTGTTGGCTCTAGTAACTGTTCATAGAGTATAATCATTTTTCGCAAATAAAAATAAGCAATATTTATGTCATTAATCAAAACCTAATTACCATTAAAATCCAGATTTAATAAACACCTCGAAACCGAATTCTTTTCAACCCTTTTTGAAATTACCTTTCTGTAATGAAAAACCTAATATATGTGCAGCTACCTGTTTACATGACTATATAAATAAAACAAATTCCATTCGACAGACTAATAATGATTATTTATTCATCAGTTACAAGAAACCTTATAAGAAGGTGACATCCCAACGGTTGTTGGATTAAGAAAATATTACAAAAAGAGTGGTATTGATATTTGTATATTTAGTGCGCATAGTACTCGTCATGCAGCCACATCCAGAGCCAGCAGCTCAGGTGTCAGTATTGATGTGATTAGAAATACTGCTGATAAAAGATCGATAGTCGAGGATAATTTGCAAGCTCAATATTAAATTCTACAGATTAATACATGTAAATCTGTTGTTACGTTTATCTGTTAAATGAACATCTGTTATGATTTGCTTATAAAGAGGTGTTCGAAAATTTCATATAATATTAGTAAAAACTATTCATTTATTATGAAATAATTTGTTTTATAAAAACTTAAGTACCTATATAGGTATATTTTATATTTGTCACCTCTAAACATCCTACAATTTGTTAACCAAATCGCAAAGAAAGAAGCTGCGAAACATAATTAAAAATCAAACGAACTTACCAAGTGAAGTTCGATGATAATTATGTGAGCAGCTTCTTTCGACGCGATTTATATACACCCACCCTATTATATTACATTTTGCTTTAAGTACTTATGCCCTACCCTAACATACATACAAATACAAAATATACATATATAATTATACTTTCAACTAAAATGAGGAGCAGATCGCGCCGACCGTTCGAACCGGCAGCAGCAGCAGAGTGGGGGTAGTGGGGGTAAAAGTAAGTTGCCAGTGTTTAAAAAAAAAAAAAAAATGTATTTAAAAAATCCGTGTGATAGGCTGATGCGTGGTACACATCTACAATTTGTTAACCAAATCGCGTCGAAAGTAGCTGCTCACATAATTATCATCGAACTTCACTTGGTAAGTTCGTTTGATTTTTAATTATAAATATAACTTTTTTGAAAATGACAGTTGTGTTTTAAATATACAGACAAATTAAGTTGGTAGTAAATTCTTTTAGGAGTTATTTATTTATTGAAGGGGGTAAATATATATAGTTATACATATACACTGAGTAAACTAAAAGTCGTGGTGGCCTAATGGTTAAAACACCAGCCTCTCAAGTATGAGTGCGCGGGTTCGATTCCAGGTCAGGCAAGAACCAATGTAACTTTTCTAAAGTTATATGTACTTTCTAAATACGAGTATATCTTGGACACCAATGACTGCAGGAAAACATCTTGGGGAAACCTGGACTTTTAAGTCTGAAATCGCCAACCCGCATTGAGCAAGCGTGGTGATTACGCTCAATCCTTCTCTGTATGAGAGGAGACCTGTGCCCAGCAGTGGGACGATAGAAAGGTTGATGATGATGAATGGATAAACTTATTACACTACGGGCTTACAGTTTGACATATAAAATAGAATACTCTTTATTATGTACACCATATAAATAACAGACCATAAATATAAAGATTTTACAAACGGTGACACAATTGGCGGTCTTATCGCTAAGAGAGATCTTTTACCAACAAACTTTGGATGTAATACCAAAGGGAAGGGGAGGCAAATAGTGTAGGTAGTTTATGGTTTACTATTTAGATTGTACGATAAATCCTATGTCTATGTCCAATTTATAAACATCAAACAAGAACAAATAAAATATAACGTTAATGTTTAAAGACAGTGGAAGTACTTTTTAAAACCGCTAAACCGTAATATTTATCCGCAGATATAAACATCTGACTATTGAAAAAAGAACATTGGCAATCCAGCGTGCAACATAAAAATTTTTCGTCAAAAAATCCGCGGTGCGTATCCGAGCTTCTAGCGAAGCCCAAATACGAAGCTCCTATCAATATCTCTATTTTTTTTTGTATTATCCACATCAACCACATTGCTAATTATTGCCTTGTTAAAAAAATAGCCAAAGATAAGTATTCCTTAACTTCCATTTTCATTGTCTAGTCGGACGGCGCTCCAAAGGTCAGACCGCAATGGAGGCAGTCTTTGTAATTTCCTATCTGTGTGTATCTTTATGTACCACTCAATCCGATATAATTAATGCAAGACCAGTCATATCAACCTTATAAAGGCTCACAAACATTTGCGACGCGACGGGACTCCAAGAAACTAGAACAATCTCCATGTCGATTTTATAGATTTTTTTCTATTTGAGCCTCGTTGTGCTTGTCTGTATAAGCCTTAATGAAAATTAACCAATCTGAAATAATATTTATTGAAACAAATCCAACGTATATTTTGATACAGAATTCAAAATTGACAAATAACTTGCTGTTATTGTTATTACAGGTCATCACCACAACCAAGATTTCAACAGACAGACATTTGGTTATGTTCAGCATAAAATTGGTTTTACGCTGAACATAACCCGTCTCCAAGTATTACCTTTTCGCCGGATACTTTGCTTTTCGCAACTAGCGTCCTGAGACCTTCAGAAGCTTACCGGTACAGCTGCTTGAGGGCTTCCAACGTTACGGGTATTCTTGGAACTAATTTTTAATTTATCAGCCCTATCCTATCGCTTGATAGGATAGGGCTGATAAATTAAAAATTAGTTCAACAAACAAACCACACACAAACAAACATATTTTAAAAACTAGATAAGGGTGCTTACCCTTATCTAGTTTTTAAAATATGTTCAATGTGCAAAATTATTTGTACAACACAACTTACAGATATAAAATCATATATCATTATAATGCTTCCACGCCATTGATATAATATTAAACTAAGGTAGATACGTCACTAGCGCACTGAAAATGAAGCGTACAAAAGGAGGTAAGTCCAGCAAGTCGCTTTAGTTTTCGTCGATTCTATTTAAGCGCAAACGACAAACACTAGCCATCTTTTTCTTCTCTATGCTTTAGATTGCGCCCCATCTCACTTACACTGTGCCAACGTGTGAAATGTACGCAGAATAAAAAATTGCATGTGTGTGCTGCTGCTCCGATCGGCACATTTATTTTGGTTAATTTGTTAGAGCATATCATATCTGTTTAATATTATATCAATGTTCCACGCATTTAGTGTTTTTACAGGTAATTTTTTTTTATTTATTTTTTTCCGCGCACTAGGAATTTCTCCGGTATCGTGGGTACGTTTACAATATTTAAACTCACATATGCCAACAGCTTCTTTAAAGACTTATCTGTGGATTTTAATTGCAGTTGTTATCCATATTTCAGATAGGTTACACTGTACTTATGTATTTCAAACGGTGATTTAAAAGTTGTGCCCTTTCAAGATCCGACTTGAACTTTACAATGAAGTGAATGTAATGTAGATATACTGAAATACATATTTCTTGACGTGAAGTATAAAATTGGCTGAGCAAACTATGCAAAAGCCTGAATCTGGAAAAATCTGTGCGCATCATTCTCTTCTGGGTCATTAAGTTTTCTGTTTAGGCGTGTCGTTTGCGATAGTGTGGTTTCAAGCACATTTTAGATTAGAATTCAGTTTATTTGGTTCGACAATTGCTTGGGTTTATGTTACTTCATCGATTTTTAAGTGAAAATTTCTTTAGCATCAATTTAATTTCTAAGTAAATGAAACGAAAAAGCGACAGTTAAAAGAGATAGACATACATTCATAAGATTTAACGTGGGAGAAAATGAGATAGGAAGCATTATGCAGTATTTATTATCCACTCGCTCGTTATTTTTTTATTTCCTGGTTTAGTTACCATAAGCCTCTTGTATCATCGTCATCATCCCAGTCGCGTCTAACTGCTGATTTTGGCTAAACTTCGATATTTTCCGTGAAGCGACTGCCGTCTGAACTCCACAACCCGAAGGTGATATCGAAGCATTGCAGTTAGACCAATTGTTGGATTTTTGAGGGCTCCAACAACCCGTAACGACTGCCATTAGATATTCGTATGGCACCCGGAACTAATGGCTTAACGTGCTTTCTGAGGCACGACCAGGCCAGTGCAAATAAGCATATTCATGCATACAAATATTTGCACTACGCGGGGAATGAACCCGCGTCTCCTTGCGCAGCGGCCGCGTTCGCTACCGCTACGCCACGGAGGCTGCATAGGCATCTTTTATCAATACATATATACAACCTACCAAATTTTACTTTCGTCTTAATATCTTAAAACCAAAACAATTTTTGAAGGTTTTACTTCTACCACGTATAAATAGCTAACATACTTTTTTATAGAACATTGCTCCAATGTAAGTCGACATTGAACATACTATAGACTAGGAGATGCATGGACTCGCAAACTGTAACCATGAATGCAACACAGTTTCGTCAGTTATCAAATAAAATACTACAGTAAAAAACTGCTGTTTCATAGAAAATTGACCTTTGAACTTCGGAGTCGATATTTAAGGAACGATTAGTTTTTTAAATAAACCACAAAACATATCAAAGCAAAGGGTTTCCAAATCATAGATTAAATTAGTAATAAAAGGTTGCAGATCGGTAATGCTAATATTACATCTATTGAGGGTCAACATTGGTTAGATCATGAAAGGAATGTAGTTACGAACAACAATTGCAACATATTATTGTTTTAGTAACTTATGAGTATTTACAAATATCAAGCGGTGAGATACGATAAAAAGCTGTTAGCGCAATTGAAGCCAGATGCCGAGGCATTTAATAAAAAATAAACGAGACCGGCGGGCGGTCGGCAATCTATCACGCTCTCAGTCATAAGCTGACTTTAATGCTGGGTCACTTCAGGCCTTTTTGTTGACGTTAATATTACTTAAAAAATTACAAAGTCATCGGACGCTCTTTAAATGAAACGTCAACGTCGGGATAAACGTCTGAATATTCATAGCGACCCATGAGTCGACGTCACCCGCTTTTAATCAACGTTGAAATATTACAACACACCTATTTTTGTTGCTTTTCATCCACGTTAATTAGCTTTCATTCTACAATAGGTGAAGCTATTGTTTTCATATCGGGGTTTACTGTTACTATTTGCGCTTAAATCCTTATTTAATCCTTATTTTCGTCTAGTTTACTAAAAGCTCGAGCACACACGTATACGGTCGTTCAACTCTTTTAGTATTTTATGTTAACATAAAAGCATAAAATTCGTGTTTGCGAGTTTAAAAAATTAAATGTGAAAAAAACCTTTTAGCGAAACAGCAAAAAGTTCTTTTAGCGACATATTATGTAACGTGTGCCCACAGTGCCCTCGACTGCGGTCATCGGACAAGAGCGAGCGACAGAATGCATGCCACCGCGGGCAATTTCACCCTTTGTTTTAAATGACGAGGAGTCGTCTTCGCCCGTCGAGAACGCTAAGTGGGGAAGATGTCACTGTTCCGTTGCTCCCCTACGTACTCTAAAAGTCGAGCATTCTTCACGACTCGTGATGCAAGCAGAGTGCAGATTTCAACAGTCTTTTGTTGTTACGCAGCTGTGTGTAAAGATGGTTTCAAGAGATAGCAGTGCACGGCAAATGTAATATTTCATACTTTGTTATTTTATGTGCATGAATAATGTAAGACTTTAGGGTTACATGAACAGAATGTGTGATTGCCCTGTGGAATAAACACAGTACTCCAGATGGAATGGTCCTCATTAGAAATAATTGCGTGTTTGCTTCACCACTCGATATGTAACAATGTAAGTAACCAGCACGTTCCAGTTCCACTACAAACGCAAATGAGGATCGTTCTCCGGAGGCTCCGAGCAAATGAGTTTCTCAAATGAATCGTTACCAAGTGTCTGCAAACGAGAAATCATTCTGCGGAACTCGTTTCAACGATTTCCAATTTCGTGCATTGAGTTTTTCCAGTTACACGCGTCGATATGACCTTTGACCCAAATTTTGACTATGCGTAGGTAATTCGGAGGTAGTGTTACACTAATTGACTTTACTTACTCACAGCAAGAAATAGAACAATAAATTCAACAACTTCGAACCCAATTTAAACTGTTTCGTATTATAAAAAAAAAAACTATCGGTTACGGAATGAAACAAATAAAGAAAATATACTGCGAAAGCTCTAAAGATAGTGAAAAATGTATTTTCTCTCACAAAGCGCATAACGTAGAGAACATGAAATATGGTACGGATTCCGTTTGGCTCAGCGTGCGTTCGGAGTCTACCTATCGGTTTTCGCGACTCGGAAAGCATCGAACTTATTTGGTATTTGTTCCTCTTCGAAGCTGGACTATAGTATTTTATTTACATAACAATATTTGTATTTCACTGTTTGAAATTTAAAGTGTAGTAAGCTTACGGTTTGCGTATATCAATAGTACCTAATTAATGTGTCTGCGTGGTAACATCACACGTTCCTGGAGATTTCAACACTAAATGAACGTTTGGTGATTACAGTAACGAGATACATGCCTCAGACAGGCGTGCCGTAGAAATTACAACCACCGTTGACAAGCCTCGAATTAATTAAACTCAAACAACGCAGCCATTCTGCAAAATTATCTCCTTCGCAAACGGAATTAATAATTTCATTTAGCGTATGCGCGCGTGCATATTTGGCATTAGCATTTCGCCACCAATTCTTCAACATCTACAAACACTTGAACTTGATTGATCGAAAACTGACAAAAATTTCAAATAGAACACGAGAAAATGTTACCGGTATGCGATCACTCACTCGTCTGTCCGTCTGTCACCATCGATTTTCATTGCGATGTGTAAAGGTATTGAGATGATGCGACGCCGCGGTTCTGTTGGCTCACATATTAAACACTACGATCAAAATTTGAAAAGTATTTTTGTGCAAGTGTAAAATAAATAAATAAATATAGTATAGGTATATAGTATAGTATAGTATAGTATATAGTTTAGGTTTTTGGCCGCTTGTATTATTGGTATTCCCAAAATAGACTTCAAGGATGATCATATCTGTGGATTGCCCCGAGGACACGGTGGAGCATACGGTGGAGGTCTGCCCGGCTTGGGTAGAGCACCGCCGTGTGCTCGTGGCGGCCATCGGCGGCGATCTCTCGCGTCCGACCCTGGTCCAGACCATGGTTCGGAACAAGAGTGCATGGCAGGCTGTCTCCTCTTTTTGCGAAGCAGTGATGCTAGCAAAGGAGGAGGCGGAGCGTGTAAGGGAGCAGGAATCCCAGCGTCCTCACGCCTCTAGACGCCATAGGAGACGCCCTAGTCGGGATACAACATCGAACTCCCGTCCACCGTAGGCGCAGGCTTGCGGGCGATGTGCAGTGGGCAGCTCGGCGCCCGATAAGGACGCGCCCCAAAGAGATGTCAGCACATCGTGAAGGGGTCCACGAAGACCGATGCCTCCTGGGTCAGGGTTGGTTAAAAAAGAATCCGTGGCCCTGGCCTACAGGCTAGTGAAGGAACACGGGTGGATTTTAGTCAGTAAAAGTCTGACATGCCCTTCCGCTCCGCCCAGAGCGGGAGAGGTCATTTGATGATTTCCCATCCCAAACAATAAAAAAAATGTTTTGAAAAAATGTAAACTTGCACAGATTGTTTACCAAACTAATTAGACGCTCCTCCTTAGCACATCACACGTTATGTTCTGGCTTTCAGAAGTTTGTTTTCCCCAAACTCGTTGGTATGGGGGTCTGATTTCAACCGCAAGAAAATACGTATTTATTTATTGGAAACGCTTTTTACTCTGATGTAGTGCACGGCTGGCGTGCGAATATTACGATCTTACTCGTAAGTACTGACTTATTTAGTTAGGTAGGTATATGATTTTTCTCTTACTGCTTATGAATATTTCAAGAGAGTGAATACAACTACTCTGACTCAAAGTTTTGTGACTTTTAGTCGCAGTGATATAGGGCCCTTTCAACTCAAATAGGCTACCCGCATAAATTCACGTTGATTCCCACTATTTTATTCTTGAAACAAGATAAATATTTTATGTTATAAAATATTAAAATTGTATGAAATAAATTATTAATAAATGAATCTACATCACCCCTGTGGTATCAGGCTTAGAATAGCACCAACCCACGTCCTCGGATGTCGTACGAGGCGATTAAGGGAACTCTCACCAGGGAAGCGGACAACAGCGCTTCTCCTGTGGAATATCAAATTACTGCGATCCCCAACCCGTCTGCCAAGCGTGAGGATTATGATGGCGTGGAGATTATATTCCCCCAATGTGAAAAGCCTGGGGGAGGCCTTTGTACAACAGTGGAACTCTATAGACTGATGAAAAAGAAGAATCAGTTATTATATAGACCTTAAAACTTTGCTGTACCTACATGTGTGGGTATATAAAGAATAGAATCTAGACTTACGAGGCAGCCTAGCAAAATACTAAGACACGGCTAGCAATATTAGAGGCGGAAACGACATAAAACGTCCATTTTTTATTATTCGAATAATGTATCGATCGTTTAGGAAATAGGATCACTATTCGTTTTTCACGTACACGCTTCGGAATCCGCTGAAAGCTTTTCAATGTTTGATTGAAACAAACGCTTTTTCTCCTGAAATATGACGCTTGTAAAATCAATATACATATGTGTATTTTTAACTTAGTAACATTTTAGTGTTGTCACGGTTTTAGTGATTTTAAGAATGGGTAATGTAACAGTATCATTAAATGTAAAGTCGATGTAATGCTTAAATAACTGAATGTATATATACATTACATTACAAATAATATTATATCTTCAAAAGGAATGTTCTCAACGGGATTTTAGTCTACAGTACCTACCAACTTAATTGCTAATGATAGTATTACTATCCATTCAGTGCCTATAAAAAGTTAATTGACATTTCTCCACTCCAACTGTGACGCCACATTAATAGTTGATGCACTAGTCTAGTCAATGCGCCATCGCGTTCACCAGTAAAGGTACCCTGTCGACATTAGATTTTTTATTGTGTCTGATGTCTAGCAGTCAACGAGTTAAAATTCTAGTTTCCTGTGCATTATACTATTTTTGTTAAGTAATTCAACTACATTATTTATTTTAATAAATTATTAGCTGCAGCTAATAATTTATAAAAATAAATAATGTGATAAACCGCAAGGTGCACCTTGCGGTTTCAGTTTCGATCTGTTTTAAATGCTCCGCTCCTGTTGGTCGGAGCGTGATGTTATATAGCCTAAAACCTTCCTGGATTAATGGGCTATCCAACGCAAAAATATATTTTTTTAATTGGAATTGTAGTTCCTGAGATTAGCGCGTTCAAACAAACAAACTATTCAACTTAATATATTAGTATAGATAATGTGGAATCACACCAGATATGGTAATATGTTAAGTAATTTTTTTAAAGCCACTGTATACCTATGTTTTTTTTTATAAATATGAAGTTAGGTAAATCCAAGAGATTGTCAGCTGCTTAGCAGAACTATCCTATGTATGCCTAAAATAATGTATTCCTGTGTTTACTAAGTGACCTTCGGCTTAGGGCTGCCCTATACCTAAACAAAATCAAATTATTTATTGATTTTGTTTAAGTGTAGGTACTTTATCGCAGTGATAACACAGTTATTCGATCTTAAATCTGTCGACACTAATCATCTAGACGGCAGAACAACTATTGGAAGAAAGAGTAGATATAGTTTAAAAAAGTTTCCTTTCTTTAGTCGCAGCTTGGTTGGTAGTTCAAATGGCAAAGTTTTGGTTTCAGACAAGCCGACCTAAGTGCACTTTGTCACTTAAATTGGAAAATATTGTTCTCCAAGAAGAAACGGGAAGTAACGGTTTTCAACTAAAAGAATGTCATTGTTATTTTATACAATTTAAAAAGCGTGGACTAGAGCGAGCATAATTTATTGCCTCGATCTTTAGGAGTAGAATTTTGTATATTTCGTTTTGTTGAGTTCTGAAAAACGGTCTGAGAATCGGTACTGGGAACGTCCATTCATTTGAAAAATATTTTCTTTACTGATGATACCTATTGTTTAATTAATTATTTCTTTAAAAAACGTCCCACACTAGGAATTTACTTTAGCCTGGATGCGTTTACAAACACACACACACATCCTGACCGGAAACAACTACCTGTAGGCCCATACAAATATTTGTTCCATGCGGTAATCGAACCCGCGACACGTAACGAAAATAGGTAGAGATATTATGCCAATTTTTTTTTTTTAGTGCTCTGGTTGTAAAAGTAACTAATTAAAGAAAAATAAAAGTAACTAACTAAAATAAAGTAAGTAATTGAACCGATGACTCCACCACCACCACCATTTTTAACCTTTTTTTAACTATGTTCTAAATCCAGTCTAAAGGAAAGGAAAACCAGAATTTTACCTTCACAGCTCAGTTATTAGGTAATACTATACCCCTTGGTAAGACAGGTTATCATTCTTTCGGGCTTCTGACGACTGTTAACGGCTTTCAAAGATCCACGAATGACAGCTGGGATACCGATACCGCTCCATCATCATCATCCCAGCGTTAATCCCAGTCGCATCCGAAGCCTTTTCAGCTTTGGAGTCTGGAGTCCGCTTTACCAGTCCAACTGCTGATATAGCTAAACTTCGACATTTTCCGTGAAGCGACTGCCGCCTGACCTCCACAACCCGAAGGCGACATCGAAGCATTGCAGTTAGACCAACCGATACCGAACCCGCTAAATATACAAAATAAACAATATACAAATATTTATAATATCAACACGCACATAGCGTTGTACTTAATTGTTTTATTTCTTTTTTTATGTCTGATTGAGATGGAAAAAATTGTATTTGGTTTTTGAAATAAAGATTAAAGATTTATTAGGACAAAAATTTCATTTTTTGGAGCGGTACCTACAAACGCCAAAAATAAACAACGCGTCATACTGACGTCACACGAATTCTACATCTCGCAATCAGAGTTTACCGTGCAACTAGCATACATATACAACGTGTAACATAAAGGGTATATACATAACAAAGGCATGGCATCTTTACATGATATCAAACGATATTGAAAGGGTTTTTTAATCCTATCTCTTTATGTTAGGAAGTTATGAGGAAAAACACCGCCTGTGATAGGCGTCTGTCATACTAGTCGCACAGAGATATTGAAGACATTTATCGGATTTTGGCAAGTAAAAGTAACGTGACGGGTAACGAGTAGTTATTAAGGTATGTAGTGTGCTGCCACGTTTGTTATGATTTGATTTTAAGAAACACACGAAACCGAAAATTTGGTACCAATTTTTTGAGTATTTTATTTTGAATTGACACCCTTCCGATATCGTTTGGTATCATCTAAAGATGCCATGCCCTTGGTATGTATATACCCTTTTTGTTACACGTTGTATATACATATACAACTTCCCAATTTCAGCCGTTGGGCAAGTGCCCGCCAGACATGACAACCGTCTGGTCGGAGGATCCTCCCTTTTCTACGAAGGATGAGTTAACTTTACTCCCTGTTCCTCATGCCTCCACATGCAGAGAAGGATTGAGCGGAATCACCACGCTTGCTCAATGCGGGTTGGCGATTTCAGACTTAAAGTCCAGGTTTCCTCAAGATGTTTTCCTTCACCTTTTAATCAGTCTTTGGTGTCCAAGCTATACTTAGAAAGTAGGTACGTATAACTTGGAAAAGTTACATTGGTACTTGCCTGACCTGGAATCAAACCCGCACACTCATACTTGAGAGGCTGGTGTTTTAACCACTAGGCCACCACGACTGTGTACATTAATACTGCATTACAATAGGTAGGTACAATAGGTTTATCCCTGTCCCCCTAAACTAGAAAAAATATGCTAAACATGCTTTCTGAAACAGAGACACATACCATTCTTATAAGGGTATATAAAAATGATCAGAGTCTCTTTCTGTGTCTGTCATTTTTATATACTCTTGGTATGTAAAGAAGAATGACAAATTAAATTAGCTTTTTTGACTTTTAAACAGGCTAAATTGACTGACTTGTAGACTGCCACGACTTGATACGGTATTGCACCGGTACTAAGGCTTCATACTGAAAGGATTCTGTGTATAATTCTTTAACTAACGTATAATAAAAATGATGTAGTTACGTAGATTTAATATAATTTATGTTTATAAAACCTATTTAAGCCATGGTGACCTAGTAGTTAAAACACCAGCCTCTCAAGTATGGGTGTGCGGGTTCTATTCCAGGTTAGGCAAGTACCAATGTAACTTTTTTTGAAGTTATATGTACTTTCTAAGTATATTTTGGACACCAATGACTGATTACAAGATGAAGGAAAACATCTTAAGGAAACCTGGACTTCAAGTCTGAAATTGCCAACCCGCTTTGAGTAAGCGTGGTAATTATGCTCAATCCTTCTCTGTATGAGAGGAGGCCTGTGCCCAGCAGTGGGACGATAAAAAGGTATATGATGAAAACCTAGTTATGGATTTGTGTACCTAGTTTACATAGTTTTTTTCTAATCATGGTTCCTCTCACTCTCAACCAAAGCGCCTGCCCTCTAATTTCCTCACCACTCTTGGATAACTGATGGAGAATGCCTAAGTCAGTACTATTTGTGTACCAAGTTTAATAAATAAACAAAAAAATCTCGATGTTTTATCAAACAGTGAGAAGCAGGAGCGGGTAGTCAGCGACATATTTGATTTTTCTCTGGTTTGAGAGATACATTTACTCGATTCGTAGTAAGTATATACATATTTTATTTATATCAACGCTCATTAGCGGTTTCGCGGTTAATGAGGCTACATACAATGTTAAAACAAAGAGTACTGATCTTGAGAAACAGCGTTGGTTTCGTATTCACATAGGATTGAAGATCGAATGTTGACAGGTTCAGTTGAAAACCAGCGTTAAGCACTGGTTGTCTGGCATTTTTTTCTGAACTGCACCGTTTAGGTGCAGCCGCATGGCACACTTTGCTGATATATACATATTTTTTACATCAGGGTTTTACTCTCTATTTGATTTTTATTGTGTTGCTACCTGATTCTGTGCTGAAAAATGTATTTTCTTTTTCTTCTTTCTTTCTTGTGGTTACAGTTGAAAAACAGCCTCCATGGCCTAGCGGTAGCGCACGCGGCCGTTGCGCAAGGAGGCGCGTTTTCTATCCCCGCATAGTGAAAATATTTGTATGCATGAATATGAATATTTGAACTGGTCTGGTTGTGCTTCGGAAAGCACGTTAAGCCATTGGTCCCGGTTGCTATACGAACATCTAGTGGCAGTCGTTACGGGTTGTTGGAGCCCTCAAAAGTCTAACAATTGGTTTACTTGCCATGCTTAGATATCGCCTTCGGGTTGTGGAGGTCAGGTGGCAGTCACTTCACGGAAAATATCGAAGTTTGGCCAAAATCAGCAGTTAGACTGGTAAAGCGGACCCCAAACTCCAAAGCTGAATAGCTACGGATTGACGCAGAGATGATTATGAGTTACAGTTGAAAACAAATAAGACGTAATAGTTACTGCTATGCACTGCTTGAAAACCTTTGCCATTGAATGACTTTGGAATTTATTATCTACAATTTGAAAAGAGCAATAGGTATTTAATTAATCATAAATATCTTTTTTCTGAATCGCGCTGTGGTTTCATAATAAACGGTTGATAGGATACTTCCGTTTTCATTGGGACCAAAACAAAAAAGTACCCCTGAAAACGTTTTTGAAAGAGTATCTCTGGAATTGGGTTGTATCCTAATAAAATTATTTAATGTCCATCAGATAGATTTATATAAAATATTGAATACGTATTTTTTTATTTTTTCTTTCATTCAAATACGTAGGAAGATACATGTTGATTTGAAATGTCGCATGACGTTACGCCGTGGTACAAAATATACCACAGCGTGACGTAATTAGTCCACACTCTGTAACTTTAATACGCTATATCTCAGTTGATTTTGGTAATTTCGACAAAATAAAAAATACGGGTCTTAATTTTATTTATCCATACTAATATTAAAAATGCGAAAGTAACTCTGTCTGTCTGTCTGTTACGTTTTCCCGCTTAAACCTCTCAACCGATTTTGATGAAATTTGGCACAAACAATCTTTAGACCCCGAGAAAGGACATAGGCAACCCTTTATGGTAAAAAAATTGATGTTCCCGAGGGAAATCTAAAAAGCGCGATATAAACGAATTCCACGCGGGCGAAGCCGCGTGCGGAAAGCTAGTTATCTATGAGACGGACTAATATTTTTTTTATTTTCATCCCTTGGATACATCCCTATTATTGAGAGATTTTTTTTTTGCCATAGACATAAATTCATAGGTACATAGGTATACTATTATGATTTTCTTTATTTCAATGTAAATACATTATAAATTATATACCTACATAACATAATCAGCCTACAATGTTCTCACTGTTGGGACAGAGGCCTCCTCTCGGTGAGATGAAATGGGCCGTTATCGTTAATGGGGTAGTAGATGTCACATATCTTCGACTGCGGCTCTGAGACATGTCAGTTTCTTCAAGATGTTTTCTTTTACCGGTTTGAGAGCAGTTGTGATGAAATAATTTATACAAAATATAGCGCTTTACGAGGTTTGGATCTAAGACCTACAACTTGTTAGTCCATTACCACTGGTATCGGGAACATGGTCCATGTTACTGGCAATAAGAGCTCCAAAGAGCATTCTGGACACTGCTCGTATCTAAAAATGCGAGCAGTGAAATGAAATGAAATGAAATCGTTTATTAAGCAAGTAGGATCACTGATCACTTTTACACGTCATGTTTATTTTTTATTTTATTTTTTTAACTAGATGAAGCCGGCATTTCCTAACTGACTACCTCTGAGAAGAAATGGCCGAAACAAACTCAGGGATCATCGTCTTTTTCAAGTCCAGACATTAAAAATGAAAATGTTTACAATAATTTACCTTATAATTACGCATATTGCTTAATAAAAATTAACAATGCTTAACAGAGCGAGCAGCTCAATCCCAAGCTTTTTGTCTTCTAAATAATCTGTGATTTTATAATACCCCCTTTTGCAAAGTTTGGCCTTTATATGGTTCTTAAATCGTTTAATGGGTAAGTTTCGAACGTCCATGGGAAGCTTGTTGTAAAAGTGTATACATTGACCCATGAACGAGTTGCCTACTCTGTGGAGACGAGTGTGATGTAAAGCAAGATTGTGTTTGTTCCTGGTATTTACATTATGAATATCGCTTATCTTCTTAAAATTCGAGATATTTTTATGAACATACATAAGATTTTCAAATATATATTGTGAAGCTACAGTCAGAATGTTCACCTCTTTGAACTTTTCTCTAAGAGATTCTCTAGGACCAAGGTTATAAATGGCTCGAACAGCCCTCTTCTGTAAAACAAAGATGGTATTGATGTCCGCACAAGTTCCCCAGAGAAGAATCCCATAAGTCATAAGACTATGAAAATAACTAAAATAAACAATTCTGGCTGTATCCACATCAGTTATCTGTCTAATTTTCTTAACAGTAAAGGCGGCAGAACTGAGTCTACCCGACAGCTTCTCAATGTGAGGACCCCATTGTAACTTGGCGTCAATGGTTAATCCAAGAAAAACTGTCGACTCGACAGGGATCAACTCTACTCCATTCAGTTGAACATTGGTACTTAGCTGCCTGACATTTGGCGTAGAAAATTTAATGACTTTAGTTTTTTTTTCATTTAAAAGGAGGTTATTTACATTAAACCAATGGACAACTTTAGAGAGTGCATTGTTAACTTCGTCAAAGTTTGTTAGCTGACGCTTGACTTTAAAAATAAGAGAAGTGTCATCCGCGAACAATACTATGTTGTGATTATCCCTCACGTGATGAGGTAAGTCATTAATATAAATTAAGAACAAGAATGGACCTAGAATTGAGCCCTGCGGAACGCCCATGGTGACCACAGATCCTGCAGATCTCTTGCCATTAACATCAACCCTCTGAATTCGATTATTCAGATAAGAAGTCAGAAGGTCGAGAGCTCTGTCCCTCAAACCATAATGGTACAATTTCCTGATAAGAGTATCATGATGTACGCAATCAAAGGCCTTGGACAAATCACAAAAAATACCAAGAGCATCTTGCGATTCCTCCCAGGCCCCAAATATGTTCTTTAGCAATGCCACGCCCGCATCCGTAGTTGAACGACCCTTTGTAAAACCAAATTGTTTCACGTGCAATAAATTGTGTAAGTTAAAGTGCCTCAACAACTGTTTCAAAATTAATTTTTCAAAAATTTTGCTCAAAGTTGGTAATATCGATATTGGCCGAAAATTCGTGGGATCAGTTGTACTACCAGATTTGAACAGTGGAATTACTTGTCCAGAAGTTGTGTAAGTGTCCAGAAGTTCCGCGTTCTGAATAAAGATTCCGATTGCATCACGGCTTACCATCAGGCGGGATTGCAGTCAAGCACTAAGTTTATAATATGTATAAAAAAAAGAATTACCCTTGGTCCAGCCGCCCAGTGAGAGTCAGGCCTCAGGTGTTAGCCGAGGCTCTTCACCGCTGGCTTAAACCGCTGGCTAAATCCACATTCCACTTTGACAACCTCGGGAGTAAAGTCAAGATATGTATTTAACAGTATCGGCCTTGATGAGTTTCTTGACTATTATACCACTGGCTACCGCTAAATCCTCATTCCACATTGACAACCTCGGGAGCATAGTCAAGATATGTGTTTAACAGTATCGGCTTTTACGAGATTCCTGACTATTAAATCACTGGCCACTGCTAAATCCAGATTCCACATCGACAACCTAGGAAGCTAAGTCAATAATATTAATATATTAGTTAAGCTAGCTTAAGCTAAGTCAATAACAATAGAAATGTGTTTAACAGTATCGGCTTTTACGAGGTTCTTATCATCCGGGACTGTTATGGCAACAATTAATTATTGCGCCCCGCTCTGATTGATCTACTATATCAGGCTTATTGGCAACAATAGTCCTATCAGTGATGATGGATGATCCCAATACAATGAATTTAGAGAACTGGGTCGGGCACATACCTGTAGTATCTACCTACGGCACCTTCAATTCTATAAAGTTGTATTTCAGCGGAAATTGCTGATGGATTATCCTATCTACAAAGTTATGCCTATGTTAGTATTCTTCGTTAGCTAGACGTGAACACCCGGGGGTAATACGCCTGATTGATTCTCTCGGTCGGTGGCATTTTCGACAGATATCAACCGTGCCGTCTTTCAAAATAAATCTCTGGTCATTGTTCGTCATCTTATTTTGTCCATAATAGTACAAACAAAAGCTTTGCTTTTTCCAAAGAGGTCACCGAGACGTGACTAAGCTACGGACACTAGCAGATCTATATCGAGCCCATGCAGAGCCCCGAAAAAGCGTTCATGAATCTCCTTACTCTTCAACACTTTTATGTATTGATTATGTAGTATTACTGGCTTGCGCCAGTTTTCTTTACCCCCTTGGGTGGACAAGAACCTCCTTAGGTTCTTGGCCACCGTGAGTACACCTTGATGCATCCTCAAGTTGGTTTCGACTAAATATTCTTTGAGAATCGAGATTGTGGAGATTCTTAGAGTTCAAAAAGCCAATTATTATTGTGGTATAATTATGAATACTAGATATATTATGTAACCATTTTATCTGAAACATAATATAGGCAGTTACAAAAATAAAAACCTTATGTTGAGGTATGATAATGTATTTCGAATTGCCTATTTTTTATCTACTTGATTGAAGTAGGCAAACGACCTTGGAAATATCTACACCGTTTAAAGCAACACATTATTAAAGACGTTAACTTTCCAAACTCTTCTTTAAAGCACTCATAAGGTCCTGGCCACCGTGAGTACACCTTGATGCATCCTCAAGTTGGTTTCTACTAAATATTCTCTGAGACTCGAGATTGTGGAGATTCTTAGAGTTCAAAAAGCCAATTATTATCGTGGTATAATTATGATTACTAGATATATTATGTAACCATTTTACCCGAAACATAATGAAGTTACAAAAATAAAAACCTTATGTTGAGGTATGGTAATGTATTTCAAATTGCCTATTTTTTTATCTACTTGATTGAAGTAGGCAAACGACCTTGGAAATATCTACACCGTTTAAAGCAACATATTATTAAAGACGTTAACTTTCCAAACTCTTTTTTAAAGCACTCATAAAGTCCTGGCCACCGTGAGTACACCTTGATGCATCCTCAAGTTGGTTTTTACTAAATATTCTCTGAGACTCGAGATTGTGGAGATTCTTAGAGTTCAAAAAGCCAATTATTATCGTGGTATAATTATGATTACTAGATATATTATGTAACCATTTTACCTGAAACATAATATAGGCAGTTACAAAAATAAAAACCTTATGTTGAGGCATGATAATGTATTTCAAATTGCCTATTTTTTATCTACTTGATTGAAGTAGGCAAACGACCTTGGAAATATCTACACCGTTTAAAGCAACACATTATTAAAGACGTTAACTTTCCAAACTCTTCTTTAAAGCACTCATAAAGTCCTGGCCATCGTGAGTACACCTTGATGCATCCTCAAGTTGGTTTTTACTAAATATTCTCTGAGACTCGAGATTGTGGAGATTCTTAGAGTTCAAAAAGCCAATTATTATCGTGGTATAATTATGATTACTAGATATATTATGTAACCATTTTACCCGAAACATAATGAAGTTACAAAAATAAAAACCTTATGTTGAGGTATGATAATGTATTTAAAATTGCCTATTTTTTTATCTACTTGATTGAAGTAGGCAAACGACCTTGGAAATATCTACACCGTTTAAAGCAACACATTATTAAAGACGTTAACTTTCCAAACTCTTCTTTAAAGCACTCATAAAGTCCTGGCCACCGTGAGTACACCTTGATGCATCCTCAAGTTGGTTTCTACTAAATATTCTCTGAGACTCGAGATTGTGGAGATTCTTAGAGTTCAAAAAGCCAATTATTATCGTGGTATAATTATGATTACTAGATATATTATGTAACCATTTTACCCGAAACATAATGAAGTTACAAAAATAAAAACCTTATGTTGAGGTATGATAATGTATTTCAAATTGCCTATTTTTTTATCTACTTGATTGAAGTAGGCAAACGACCTTGGAAATATCTACACCGTTTAAAGCAACACATTATTAAAGACGTTAACTTTCCAAACTCTTCTTTAAAGCACTCATAAGGTCCTGGCCACCGTGAGTACACCTTGATGCATCCTCAAGTTGGTTTCTACTAAATATTCTCTGAGACTCGAGATTGTGGAGATTCTTAGAGTTCAAAAAGCCAATTATTATCGTGGTATAATTATGATTACTAGATATATTATGTAACCATTTTACCCGAAACATAATGAAGTTACAAAAATAAAAACCTTATGTTGAGGTATGATAATGTATTTCAAATTGCCTATTTTTTTATCTACTTGATTGAAGTAGGCAAACGACCTTGGAAATATCTACACCGTTTAAAGCAACATATTATTAAAGACGTTAACTTTCCAAACTCTTTTTTAAAGCACTCATAAAGTCCTGGCCACCGTGAGTACACCTTGATGCATCCTCAAGTTGGTTTTTACTAAATATTCTCTGAGACTCGAGATTGTGGAGATTCTTAGAGTTCAAAAAGCCAATTATTATCGTGGTATAATTATGATTACTAGATATATTATGTAACCATTTTACCCGAAACATAATGAAGTTACAAAAATAAAAACCTTATGTTGAGGTATGATAATGTATTTCAAATTGCCTATTTTTTTATCTACTTGATTGAATTAGGCAAACGACCTTGGAAATATCTACACCGTTTAAAGCAACACATTATTAAAGACGTTAACTTTCCAAACTCTTCTTTAAAGCACTCATAAAGTCCGATCTACTGTTTTTCCTCAATTTACAAGACGGAATTAAACTTAATAGAGGAGATAAGGGTCAAATTAAAATATTGGCTTAGTTTAGCGATGAGACCGCAACTGCAATAATTTTGTGCTCTCTAACTGAACGGAGGCAGAAGCAAAGTTTAGCATTATTAAAGTTTTATCAACGTTAGAAGCTGATGTTCCACTTTGTACAGGTAATGTATTTAGTGTGCTTGCATCAGTAATCTGTGCTGTTTTCTCACGAAAAGTTTTTGATTCAGGTATATGTAAGTCGTTGTGAAGTTTCCGCTGAGTAGGACCCCAATTCTTGTAATTTAAAACGTTCAAAATCCAATGTGGAATAGATACCACAATTTTGCCAATAATACGTGTTAAAAATAATAGGAATTCTTCGAAAATTTTATTTCACAATAATGGCGGATATCACCAATGACAGTCGAAAAAGACGGCCGCATTAACCGTTTACGAGGAAGGTTTGAGGCAAAGTCATGATGAGGCCACTATGCTGCGATATTTCAATGTTCTTTATGAATTACTAGCTTTCCGCCCGCGGCTCCGCCCGCGTGGAGCTCGGTTATATCGCGCTTTTTAGATTTCCCTCGGGAACATCAAATTTCCAAACTGTTTACAGTAGCCTATGTTCTTTCTCAGGGTCTAAAGATTGTTTGTGCCAAATTTCATCAAAATCGCTTGAGAGGTTTAAGCGGGAAAGCGTAACAGACAGACAGACAGACAGACAGACAGACTGACAGACAGACAGACAGAGTTACTTTCCCATTTATAATATTAGTATGGATTGCAGTATACCTGAATAGAAAATTTCAAGCAACTTATGTGACTCATTGACCAGGCCAGGACTGATCGCTATAGGTTATTTTCATTGACACACTAGTGAGTCACAGCTACCGCATTCACTACGACCGCTGGGCATAAGAATCCACATAATAGGTGGAAGATTTCTTCGCGTGAGACGATTTGATTTGTAAAAAAAAAAACTGGAAACATTATTGTTCAGTCAAATCATTCCGATTTATTTGGGGATCATTGCATCAATTTTTTTTCATACTTCTATATTAACCATCAACTCGGTAATCATCCCTTTTCTAATCATACCATCAGCTACAAAGTCCAGCCATCGTTACTTTGATCTTCCCCTAATATCCATCGACATTCATACTCAAAACTTTCCCCACGTTATTTTCCTGGACAAGTATTTTCAAGTATCTTGATATTGCAATGATAAGTACCTTATTTTTAAATATTATAAACTAGTGCTATATCGCGATCTCGTCTGATGATAGGCAGTGATGCAATCGTTGATGGCAAAGCGCGCTAGTTTATTAAGGGCCTATTCACACAAAAAAACTGAGTGAATAGGAAGGAAGACGGCAGTTGAGCGAGGTGATGATGTTTAACCCAACAACACGACCAACGATGGTGCGCCAGAGGGAAATTGTTCTAGAGACCCTCCACGACCACACTCCCGACACAACAACTTTTGCCGCATCATACCTAACACATCCCAACACTACTGCTCAGATCCGTCCTCAGTGCGGGTCTGAGCAGTTCCTAATTATTAAATTAACGACCGACTATTACTAGTTATTATTATTCGTCTACGGTTCCCAGTATCATGACTTAAATCTCATTTTCATAAATAATGGAGACAATATAAGAACCGTCTCGATCTTCATAAAGACACGTTTTGGTTGCGAATAGGTATATCGTACCTTTTTAAATACAAAAGTCATCATAACTATGTGCCTAATAACCTCAGAGATCAAACACATTATAAAAGCCAAAAGATAATACCTACGTACATAATATAATATTGCAGACGGATCGCATAATAGCTACATATTTCGTATTACGCGTAAATTAACAAACAGACCTAAAATAATAATATTCTCCGAGTCTGTTATATATTAGTTCAAAAGTAATAAAGAAGCTACACATAATATTTGCACTGAAATATGTAATAAACTCATACACGTTATGAATACATCTATCATAGAGTTTTGTTCCCACACAAAATGTAACTCAGGACGAGCGAGTGTAAAGTCTTGTGTAAACTCTGAAATTCATGATAAATAAAACAGAAGAATTCGTCAGCGAAAACAAAATTTATTTTATATTTAAACATTACTTTAACCGTACGGAACCAATTTGATCAACTCGAAACTATTCCGTTTCGGGAATTGCTGGCAGCAAGAAATGAGAGAGGCATTTTAAAAAAGGTCCGAGCCATTGTCCCCGCTGCGCCGCGACGCTTAACCCGCCCGTCTACGAGCACAAAGCCACTACAAAAGGTAAATGGGCTTTCTGCTTCTGAAACTACATTCACATTATGCTTTACAGCAGACGCTGTAGGTACGCTGTGAGCATTGTTGCTGCGTCTTATTACAGTATGCATAATAACATAACATTCATAACTGACACCGCTAGCGCTGCTCGGTTTATTAAAACCAAGTTGCGTTTATACACGGCTCTTTTGTACGTGTTATCGAGCGGCTTACTCGTTTTTTGGACATTATTCATTTTGTTAAATTAAATGTAATTCATTTAGTTTAATGTTTTATTAAATAAGAATGTTAAATGTATTTTCTTGTTATGTATTTTTAGTGTAGAGAAAAGTATCTTCAATTATTTCCTGGCATGTTCCTAACTATGTATGCCTGTTGGGGTCGGCACCGAGACTGACCAGTATTTTACAGGGAGTGACTGCCTTTCTTTTCTGTCTTACCTCTACAAATACTTGGTAACACGATACTTACCGTATTTTTTGTTTTTGCGTAACCCGAAACACGTATCCAGTATTTTAAGTAAAGAATCTATGTACAAAATGTCAAAAAGATATCATTTAAAACAACAAAGTATAAGCTTGTTATCCTACTTAGCTGTCACTACAAAAATATGGTTCACGCTCCGCTCTGGCGGGCGAGCGTTGCATTGACCTCTGGCGTCAGCAGTTGCGCGGGCGATGGTCGACCTTAGCTACGTACCGCGCTCGGTAACCATATTGCAATAGTTTCTAAATGTATTTGGGAAAAAATATAACATGGTGTAAAAATGATTGGAATCAAATCAGTTGCTTATTCTAAACAAACTATATTCAGGTTTCGCATAAACAAAAAATTACGTAGTATATACTTACCATACTTAGATATATATACATAATATATACTGTAAAGAAAGAAGCATCAAGTTTTCACCTATGTTTTGTGTTCTGTTCTTCTTGTCTGTTTATGTACATATGTGTGTATATAAATGGACAAATGAATATATATGTAGGTGTTATTTACTTACGTTTCACTGGAATTTTAGATTATATTTTATCTTTTTCCTACGTTTTATTTTATTTATTTACGTACTGAGTAAGTAAAGTATACTTTTATATTTCATTCTGCCTTCATGGTACAACAGAAATAATATTTACATATAAAAGCTGCAAAAAAATGTATGTATGCTACAGTTGCTTGTTTCTTGAATGCTAATAGATGAAACAATGAAATAGTCTTTACTTCAGACTTTGTTTCGGTGTTAGTAATTCGTAGTAAATAGGTATACACTCTTTATATGATAATTATATTAGTAGCAAATGCGATATGGACTTTTAGTTCATAATAATAATATCTGTTGCACTAACCAGCCCCCTAATCGGCGAACACATTTTGCGACTAGTTCGGATCGTTTGGACCGAACTGACCAATGGGCGGTCCCAACTGATACCAACTAGTCGCAATCATTTGACAAAAATGTGTTCGCCGATTACGGGGCTGATGCATTGGGTACATGTACAGGATGCGTCGCGATGGTGCATTATAACATATCATTGATGAAGAATGCCATTGACGCGTTATACAAAAGGTCATAATATTATAACCTTATGACCTTACCTTTATGGTCATAATATTATGACCTTTTGTGTTTAATTAACTTTTTTTTTATTTTGGCATCGAACACTCATATATGTATGAGAATAAGCTGTCAAGACAATTGGTGTCTTACAATAAACCTATAGTGCCGACAATGTTATACGGTTGTTAAAATAATAGAAAACTTCTTATAAGGAAATACGACTTAAGGTACATAATATTTTGGCATCAAAACATGACTTCAATGAAACATGTGCCATTATCAATTTGAAAGTACATACCTACGTGAACTGGTAAAAAACGTAATTTTTAATTAGGTGATATATTTACTTTTTAGTTTTATTGAAATCTCAATTTTAGTTCTGTAAATTTTCGTTTTCTATCGTCCCAGCACATGTGATGATGTGAGTGTCAATAGAGCAAAACGCTTTATAGTGGTCCAAATTTCGAAGCTTATACATAAAGTCGATATTCGGATACCTCACTATGGCAAGGGCTATAGTCGTAATCGAGATGCCGTAGATTTTATAACAAAGTGTTGCTCAGCAAATACAATATGTAAAGAAAACCCTGTCCGATCAGTGAAGGTATTGTTAGGTCGATAACTGATTCTACTAATGCCTACACAGCCGGGCTAAACTTATTAAACCTTAAAAAAATAAATATTATTTCGCAAAAGGAGGTAACTTAATACAATTGCGGTAGACAATACATGCGCGGGCGAAGCGGCACGCGTTCGCGTCGTTCACAATTATTCCAGCAAAAATGGTGTTGTCACTTTTTTTAAAAATTACCAAATTTTGAGGAAGTTGGAATTAATTCGTGGAAAAAAAAGATTATTTCAAAATTCATTAGTATTGTTACTATGATGCTGTGTGGCGCGCTTATAACCACACTGCAACAATTTCTAAATATATTTGGGAAAAAATATAACATAGCTTATTCTGAACAAACCGTATTCCGGTTTCGTATATAGAAAAAAATACGTTGTATACGAATAATGAGCAAAGTTTGAAACCATCGCTAGAACAATCTATATATATAAAAATGAATTGCTGTTCGTTAGTCTCGCTAAAACTCGAGAACGGCTGGGCCGATTGAGCTGATTTTGGTTTTAAAATGTTTGTCGTAGTCCAGGGTAGGTCTAAACGGTGAGAAAGTAAGGAAAAAATTATTTAATAATAATGATGTATGAGCTTCATTGTTTTTACTTCTTCTCTACACTTTAGTGCTACCCTGGTACCCTGCACCTCCAAAAAGGAGACAAAATAAAACTCACTTACAAGAGCAATGGGAGAATGGCAATGATAAATGTCACAACAATACAATATTAGTTTGAAGTTGAAGTTGGCTTTGTGGCTTTTTATTAGAAACTTTAAACCTGCCGGTTTAAATTTTTTTGTGATTGTATTTATTTATTTCTTTGCTTAAATTAAACGAATGCATCAACGGCTGAGACTTTTTTTTATGTACGGTGTATGGTACCAGGGTAGCACAAAAGTGTAGAGTCGAAACAATAAAGCTCATTCATCATTATTAATCTAATATTACATCAATGAAGTTATTTTGCCTACTTTGAGGAGTTGCAAGGTACCAGGATCGCAAAAAAGTGTAGGGGAAGTCGAAACAATAAAGTTCATTCATTCACACAGGAACAACGGGAACGGGATAAAAAAGGATATCATATACTTCTCCCAGTTCTTAGCTACCTGCCTACCAATTTTCAGCCAAATCGGTTCAGCCGTTCATAAGTTATAAATAGTGTAACTAACACGACTTTCTTCTATATATATATACAGATTATCCTAATTTAAAATAGTAGTAGTAGTAAATAAGATCATGTCATATTGCCTTTAGGGCGGAACAAAGTTCGCCGTACACTTTTGTGCTACCCTGGTACATAGCACCTCTACAAACTAGGCACAATAAAAGTTCTTTGATGTAATTATTATGGTTTAATGATGAATGAGCTTCACTGTTTCGGCTTCTCCTACACTTTTGTGCTGCCCTGGTACCTTACACCTCCACAAAGTAGAGAAAATCAAATTTCTTCTATGTATTCGATTTAATGATGAATGCAAGCAAAGCCGATTGATTGATTACAAAGTGAAGGAAAACATTTTAAGGAAACCTGGCCTTTTGTAAGTCTGAAATCGTCAACCCGCATTGAGCAAGCGTGGTTAATCACCACGCTCAGTCGTTCTCCTCTCTAGCTATCCCCAGCAGGGGGACGATAAAAAAAGGCTGATGATGATGAGCTTCATTGTTTCGATTTCTCCTACACTTTTGTGCTGCCCTAATTATCCTAATTTAAAAACTAAAAAATAAGATCATGTGATATTTATTGCCTTTAAGGCGGAACAAAGTTCGCCGGGTCAGCTAGCTGGTCTTCTAGCTGACCTTGCGAACTTTGTTCCGCCTTAAAAGCAATATGACATGATCTTATTTACTACTTTTTAAATTAGGATAATCTATATATATAAAAGAAGTCGTGTTAGTTACACTATTCATAACTCAAGAACGGCTAAACCGATTTGGCTGAAAATTGGTAGGGAGGTAGGTAAGAACTGGGAGAAGGACATAGGATATCCTTTTTAACCCGTTCCAGTCATTCCTGTGTGAATGAATGAACTTCATTGTTTCGGCTTCTCCTACATTTTTGTGCTACCCTGGTACCTTGCACCTCCTCAAAGTAGGCAAAATAAAACTTCATCCATGTAATATTAGATTAATAATGATGAATGAGCTTCATTGTTTCGACTTCTCCTACACTTTTATGCTGCCCTGGTACCATACACCGTACATTTGTTAAAAAAGTCTCACCCGTTGATGCATTCGGTTAAAGCAAGAAATCCATACCTAATATTATAAATGCGAAAGTAACTCTGTCTGTCTGTCTATCTGTCTGTCTGTCTGTCTGTCTGTTACGCTTTCCCGCTTAAACCTCTCAACCGATTTTGATGAAATTTGGCACAGACAAATCTTTAGACCCTGAGAAAGAACATAGGCTACCTTTTATCCCGGAAAAGTTTGATGTTCCCGAGGGAAATCTAAAAAGCGCGATATAACCGAACTCCACGCGGGCGAAGCCGCGGGCGGAAAGCTAGCTGACCCGGCGAACTTTGTTCCGCCTTAAAGGCAATAAATATCACATTATCTTACTTTTTAGTTTTTAAATTAGGATGATTAGGGTAGCACAAAAGTAGAAAAAGTCGAAACAATGAAGCTCATCATCATCACCATCAGCCTTTTTTTATCGTCCCCCTGCTGGGGGGCCATAGCTAGAGAGGAGAACGACTGAGCGTAAACACCACGCTTGCTCAATGCGGGTTGGCGATTTCAAACTTACAAAAGTCCAGGTTTCCTTAAGATGTTTTCCTTCACCTAGCTGACCCGGCGAACTTTGTTCCGCCTTAAAGGCAATATCACATAATCACATTTTTTACTTTTTAAATTAGGATAATCCATACTAATATTATAAATGCGAAAGTAACTCTGTCTGTCTGTCTGTTACGCTTTCCCGTTTAAACCTCTCAACCGATTTTGATGAAATTTGGCACAGACAATCTACAGACTCTGAGAAAGGACATAGGCTATCTTTTACCTATTGAAAAAAAAAAATGATATTCCCGAGGGAAATCTAAAAAGCACGATATAACCGAATTCCACGCGGGCGAAGCCGCGGGCGGAAAGCTAGTAAGTTTATAAATATTTTTTAGGCAAATGCATATCCTATTCAAGTTATTCAACTTGAAAACAAATATAAATTGCATATCAACTCGCGTTCTATGAAACAGAATATTACGAATCAACTAATTTGCTCGGAGCACTTGTTAGTTAAATTCATCTGAAACTGTGAGTAAATTTCATTCATTAGGCAGGTAGGCAATAATTACCTACATGCAATTCGAAAAGGCAAATTATGTTATTACTATTTAGAAAAGCAGATTCCCAGAACTCAAAATACATCTAATGCATATTGGCGCCGATTCACAATCTAATCTTTTCTTTCCATTTCGTTGAGAAAAGGATAGAAGATAACATTTTAATTTCATCCTGTCAAATTAGGATACTCCATAAACAGTTTAGATGCGATTTCAAACGTGGCGACTAAAATTAAGCCAGTTTACGTCAGAAGCGCTTTAATTTGACAGGTGACATTTTATATTCTGTCCTTTTCTTAACGAAATGGAAAGAAAAAGACGCATCTATGTAACTTAAAATTAGTTCAGTTTGTGAACAACAGAATCGGCGCCATTATCTTGTTTGTACGAATATTTGATTTTTATTTAAATCATGGAGCATATATGCTCATATGACGCAATATCATGTAATAAATATCATGTAGTAAAATAAATGTTTATCCGTGATTCTGACGTGTAAATTGTGGACATATAAAACAGAATGAGCCGTGCCGAAGTATCGCTATTTGAACGATAACTACTGTTTTCTACATCAGTATCCCTCTATTTCTGTTGGGGGATGGGGAATGGGGGATGGTAAATGTTGGTCAACACGGTGTCAGTGAGAGGAATAAGTAACGCGATACGTCTTCGCGCCGCGTGTTGCTGAGACTGATGGATGGCGCACTCCCAACGAATTCATCAGCGGAAACTAATAGAATTAGTTTATTTAATTGCGTACATAGACTGATAGATAAATTGGTTTTTGTTTGCTTTGGTGTGGTGGAGATTTGGGGCGTTTGTGTTCGACTTTGATTAAGACTTTCCATTTCAATTTCTGTAAACATTATTGTATAATATTGTATACAAGATGTAAAGAAAACCCTGTCCGATCCGTGAACGTATTGTTAGGTATCGATAACTGATTTTACTAACGCCCACCAAGCGGAGCCAAACTTAAAAAAAAAATCCCCCTATAAAAATAAATATTATTTCGCAAAAAGAGGTAACTTAATACATGTGCGGTAGGCAATCAATGCGTGGACGACGGGGGGAAGGGCAGGCGGCACGTGGTCGCATCGTTTATAATAATACCGTCAAAAGGGTGTTTTCACTTTTTTTTTAAATTACAAAATTCGGGGAAGTTGGAATTAAATCGCGGGAAAAAAAAAGATCATTTCAAAATTAATTAGTATTGTTACTATGATGATTACGTAAAATTTTATATTAAGTATATTTGGTCATGTGTTTACCTAACCTTTATTATCCTTATTGGTCGGAGAGGGTTTCTTTACATATTGTATAAGCGTATACATTATAGGACATTTGTTTGTTCAAGTGAGTTCTTCTTATGTAACCTACATACAATAACATGAATGCATTTACAAAACGGGACACTACCACTAAGACTCCGCTGTCTATGTCTCCAGGCTGTATCTCAGAACCGCGAAAGCTAGACAGGTGAAATTTTCAGATATGATGTATTTTTATTGCACACATACGAAATACAGAATAAAATAAATATTAAAGTGTGAAGTTTGCCGTTTTGGGTCGATTTGAATAACGGTGTAGCGGTACCTACAAACGCTACATGCGAACAACGCGTCATACTGACGTCACATGAATTCTACATCCCGCAAGCAGAGTTTACCGTGCAACTAGTATATATACAACTTCCCAAAATCAACCGTTGGGCAAGTGCCCGCTATACAGTACCAGTCTGGTCGGAGAATTCTTCCTTTTCTATGGAGGATGAGTGAACTTTAAACCTAGCTCCTCATGCCCTTAAAATGACATTAGCCAGCGGCGCTAGGAATATGCACAAATTATGTAGTTGTATTTTCACATTAAAAAAATGAAAATAATAATAAAGATAAACCTGCAAGGGAGCTTTTATGCAGCAGATGATTTTTTTAGGTAATAATCCTTCGTAAGCGAGTCCGATTCACGCTCTGTCGGTCTTTTCATTAACACTAGTAAAAACTTAATTAATTATTTTCATAAAAGTCTCGTACACGGTACAAGTACAAGGAAGGAGATCCATATTGACTCCAGTGAAATGTGCTGGTATATAAATTGATGAATTATGTGTTATAGTAAATTCTGCATCAATCTTAACTGTAACATATTTAATATACAGACACAAGCTACTGTAAAACTGTAAAAAAAAATCAATCAACCTTGACCAAAACTACTACTTTAACGATAATGGTGAAATATTATTAAAGAAATTTCACAGATTCAAGTACATAGTTTCATGTGTTGGCGTCTATACTTTTCATACAAATTGTGCCTCTGAATTTTTATAAGTTTTTTTTTTCAATTTAAATGGACATGTTTGTGTAGCTAATATCATAGACAATCACGCAACATCGTAGCATGGATTATAAAAGGAAAACACTAAAGTAATCCAGCTAACTATATTTCCGTAAGTCCATAAGTATATGCGTACCTTAAGACCTTGGTAAAGACAAGAGGCTCTAATCGCCAAGTATACGCTCCCCAAGAGAACCGCTAGAACATCAAAACTTATTTATTACTAAGTTTTCACTAAGTTCAACACGTTTAGAGGCCTTTACAAGCGAGAGGCTTTAAACTATGAGTATGAATGACACTCACACCCAAAACGTACATATACGTATATTGCCTTTGTTTTAGAGAGTACGGTGGCCACACGCCTATTATTAAGTGTAATGGGTTATGTAGTTTTAAGTTTTTGATCGTTCCGACCTGGTAATGCTCTGGAAGTGTACTTACAGTAGGTATACGATGATGGCGATTGCTTTGTTAACAAAGTTAAATTTTAGTACAGTGCATCTTATTTTTTTGATTTAATTAAGAAAAGGGCAGAAGATAAATATAATAGTTGTCTGCAAAAGATCGCTCTTAGCAATAAGACCTCCCATTGCATGGCAAACGTGTGAGCACAATGTACGAATGTGCTGTAAGGCATTTTTTTTGTTGGGTTAGGTTAGGTTAGTCTTTTTTATTGACTTGATTGTGCTCTGGCTGTTGAGAGTATGTCATGCTCACTCAAATGTCTCGCTGATGGTGGCGTGTGTGTTGGGTCATTAGGTTCCCTTCAATATGGTTGAGCTGAATGATGCTGATCCATACGTCATGTTCCTGAACGGACGCCGTCGGAGGGGACTGGTCATCTCTTAGCTGCCACGGCGTATTTTAATTTCTGAATTGATTTTTGTGTGTTTTCCATAATGGACGCTCTCGACGTACAATTTACTTCTGCATCGTTCTCACACGGTTGATTTCAACATGAATGATGTAATCAAATATTTGTAACAATAGCTTGAAAATTTAAAAGAGTGTCCATGGAGTTTCTTGCCCGTTCTTCTCCATAGGTACCTACTCTTTGGAATGAGCGACTAGCTTCATCTTATTGACTGACCGACCTTCTGACAACTGGTTTATTTGAAATAAATGCTTTGATTTTGATTTAGATTTGATTTTTATTGTGTCACCCTTTGTAAAATATTTATATTTATGTTTCTGTAATCTATATTGAGTACATAATAAAGACTATTCTATTCTATTAGTTTGGTCTTTTTCGTGTCGCTTTTGTTCAATCAAAACGCGCACACACACAAAAGCTAGTTTATTAAATATAACCTCACATGGCCATCATCAGAAGAAGTTAGCGGTACAAAATCATCATCTGGGGATGCTCCCTCTTTATATAGCGAAGGAACCATTGTAGGCGCAGGTTATCGGGCAAGGAGATAATCAATTATAACGATAAACTTTAAATCACACTTTGATCACTCCAATTTACAATAATTGTCCTAAGAAATAACATTCCAATTTATTGTAATCGTAATTAAGTTAATTTTAGCGTGGTGATTTTTTAAATTATTTAAAGTCCTATCGCAAACTGAACTTAATTTTTTTAGGAATTACAGTTATTTTTCCATAAATTAATGTTTTATTAAAACAGACTAGACGGACTACGGCGGAGCAAGGGGTGCGAAGAATCTCCGGAAGAGATCCAGCTACCATCACCAACGACGACCTTTGGCCCTGGCAACATATAACACGCGCACACTACGGACCGATGAGAAGATTGTCGAACTGGAGGAAGGTCACTGCTGGTTGCGATGGGACATTGTAGGGTTATCTGAAGTCCGAAGAGAGGGAGAGAACTCGATAATCCTGAAGTCTGGCTATTTCTGGGAAGGTGACCAGCTGTCCCAGGGAGGCGTCGGATTTATTGTTCACAAGTCCCTCGTGAACAATATTGTTAAAGTCGCTAGCTTTTCGACTCGGGTGGCGTACCTTGTACTCAGAATAACCAAACGATATTCGTTAAAGGTTATACAGGTCTACGCTCCGACGTCTAAACACGCCGACGATGAGGTGGAGGCTATGTATGAGCACGTCAGTAGAGCCATACATTCCTCCAAAACCCACGACACTGTGGTCATGGGAGACTTTAACGCAAAACTGGGCATACCAGAGGCGGACGAGACGAAATTGGTGCAATTTGGAGTTGGAAATCGGAATCCCCGAGGACAGATGCTAATGGATTTCATGGAAAAGGTAGACAAAAGAAGAAGGATATTTTTTTATATTTTTGGCAAATAAACGTGCGACATGTAGATATCACAGTTGGAAAACACAAATCATACTTCCATAGTGATAAACAAACTGTACCATTTTTAGTAAATTATATTACCGTTAGATTAGTATCTAACGCTACGCTTACGCTACGCTACGCTTTTACGTTAGTAAGTAAAAGCGTATACATAGCATGTACATTTATTTATATTTAGTTGTTCTAATAATAAAAAGTAAAATAACTAAAACCCAACTACGACAAAAAACGACGCTGAAAAAGTATAAAACAAGATTTTCAGAATGGTGAACTGAACAAAGTTGCTAATGTGGTTGCAAGTAAATGGACACAGTAGACTTTACCAAGATGCCTTCGTTGTAAATTGACAATAATGTCATACAATACTATACTGAAGTATGCAATATTCACTATGTAGAGATTAATTTTCATGTTTGGAAAGGCGTAGTCACACGTTACATATACGTACCTACCGTAGCACCTTGACAACGCCACGAAGGCTGTCAAATTTCTTCGACATCATTAGAGAACCAGAGTTCCGTGATCATTGCGATAACCTAGAATTTAACAACTTAAACCCTCCCACAATAATGGGTTATATAATTAAAAGTTTAAACGGTTTACGACTAACTCTCTGTTTCACAAGAGGAATTATTTTATTATCCTTGAATTAGCTATTGAAATCGAGTAATTTAGGATATCCCATGAACGTTCAAGTGAGCCTTAGTCAATCTTTGTATCTCCACTCCGAATCCTAAACCTTGAAAACAAGCTAAACACACAATCTTCATATAAAATCTCGTATTAAACAATGTTTGTAACCGAAGTGTATTCTGAAGATATTTTCTGTATTTTCGAAGATCAAACAAAATACGTTTGTAATGTGATAGTTATGTATTCAGCATTCAGATCACGTCTATATCATATGCTAAGTTCTTCGTACATATTTTCATACGTATTCTGTTGGATTTTAATAAAATCTATGGGTACGTTGGGCACACAGCGTGATCCCGCTTTTAGTTTCGTAAATATTGCTGGTTTGTTGTGTAAATAATGCTTGCTTTTATGGACGACATTGGTGAGAATATTGGTTCCGGGAATTGTGAAGATTGGGTCGTTTCTTTTATTCCGATAAATTTGAAGAGCAGCACCGCAATTACGTAACATCCGTTCCTATCAAAAACCGAAGGTTCAAAGTATGTATATTGCTAATCTTGTTGGTCTTTCGAGATTGGTTGACACTTTACGTGACCACTATTTATTTAGGCGAAAATATCAGCATTGCCTTACAACTTGGTAAATTTAAGTTTTTCGGTACCGGATAATCCTTACTTCCGTACTTATATTATAAATGGGAAAGTGAGTTTGTTTGTTTGTTCCGCTTTCACGCCGTAACTACTGAACCGATTGCTTTGAAATTTTGCAGACGTAAAGTTAGAAGTCCGGATTAAATAATAGGGTACTTTTTATCCCGGAAAATTTTGATGCTCCCGAGGGAAATCTAAAAAGCGCGATATAACCGAAGTCCACGCGGCGGAAGCCACGGGCGGATAGCTAGTATTCTTATAAATAAGTATTTCCTTAATGTTAGTGATAGATGTTTTTTTTTTTCTATAAGTAACGTTGTACAAACATTTTGTCACGGAAAATATATTTTTAAAAGCTAGATGTGTTCTGCGTTTCCTATCTGATGAATTTAAAAGAAAGATCGAAACAAACTCAGAGGCCACAGTTAAAGTCCAGACATCGTCTTGTCAGATCATGTATATAAATTAAAAGGGCAATATAGGTGTATTAAATGTTTTTTGAAGAGAGTATGAACATCATCAGTACAGATTGATTTGACCTGTATAGTCAGTGCATGCCTTCGTCAGTAATCGTGCGGTTCTACTCAAAACTTAAGGAATCATTCATCATCATTAACCAATCCCCAACCCTGACCGGTTGCGGATTGGTTAAAAAAGAAACCGTGGCCCTGGCCGGGTTTTAGTCAGTAAAAGTCTGACACACCCTTCCGCTCGCTCCGCCCAGAGTCATTTGATGATTTCCCATCCCAACAAAAAAAAAGGAGCTCAATGATACGAAGAACATTGCAAAAGAAAGAATACTCGAGAATGGCGCATACAATATTCAGACTGTAAGATCGTGTTTAACATTAACTAAGAAAGACAAAGATAAGATAAAGATAAAGATCATTTATTTGTCAAACACGCGTTTACATTAACTGATTTGACAGACATGCAAGGTATTGAAAATATATACTGTGAGCGTCCATGTTTTGCCAATCACGGCGTACAAATGTTCTAGGTATAAGGGTTACATTTTACATAATTGGTATAATAGTCGTTTTAAGTCTCACAACAAAATACAAAGCAAACGAATAATAATATTGATGTCAAGATAACATTATAATACAAATATACAGTCAAGAAAAAAGCTAAAGTCAAAAGTAATACTTGTTTGAATGTGAATATTCAGACTGTAAGATCGTGTTTAACATTAACTAACAAATAAATACAGCTTTGAATTGTAGGATTATCAATATTTACTTATCTACTTATCACTCTTTATTTAGTCTTAAATGCCAGATCATCATCATCATCCCAGCGTTAATCCCAGTCGCATCCGAAGCCTTTTCAGCTTTGGAGTCTGGGGTCCGCTTTACCAGTCAAACTAGTCTAAACTGCCAGATCATTAGACTATAAATAAAACAAATTAAGTGATTTCATACTGTAGCCTAAATTCAAATTAGCGTTCAGCGAGCTTAATACGCAAATTCCAAATATTCATCGCGAACGAAACTGTCACGCGCCAATCTAATATGTTATAAATAGGTCAGCCATTAAATCGTTTATTAACTGTAATAATGCTCACTGGCTTAGAGTTAATTTGTTTGGAACGCAGAAAATTACGGCCACCCCTACCTGCGGCTTATTATTCGTCATTCATTTTGAAAAAAAAAAAACGTCATAGTAACATCAGTGGCGCAGGAAATTGAGTTTCGTGGAACGGGTTTCAATGTACCCTCGCAAATTGCGCGTTTATCGCCCTTATAATAGGTTATTAACACGGATTGTATCTTACTATTAACTCTGTAAATAATACATTATTATGATCACACAAATTAAATTACTCAAATATTGTTTTCGGAGTTCGAATTTGCTTCATATTATACAATGCGCAGTGGAACGGCAAACCAAAGCAAATTATGTACATTTTAGTATTAGTGCGCCGAGTATTTCACATATAAATTATGAACGCAGCTCCCGAAGTTTACTGCGGCAAAGGACGGCTACTCCATAAGGTATAAAAGTTAGTTTTGCGCTGCACTTTAGCCTTTGCGGACTACGTGTCACCCCGAAACTGAGCCCGTACCTTCATACATATTGCATTATAAATACGTAAACAGGAAATATTTGGGGACACAAACGTAATGTAAACAGAATAAAGTATCTCATCCGACGTAACTTACGTGGAATGCGGGGGACGTGTATATTTTTACTGCTTATCGATAAAGTGTCTATAATGGAAACCGGCTGGGATTGTGGGCTGAGCTCTAAACAAATGACAATCGGGCGCGGCGACTCGGCACCGTCATCCAATCCGATCGGAGGCAATTTCCTCAGACAAGGATTTTCTATCCCTTGAGCAAATATGCACTCATGAGTCTGCGAACTACGATGAAAGTCGTACAGAAAATTGAATTGTACCTACGGAAAAGGTCTTGTTTATTTTGATATAGCATCGAATGGCGTAGGTAAGTCTATATTGCCGTTTGCCGGCCGCTTTATGTGTTTAAACATTTCTGTTTATGTTTCCCGATAATATAGTGAAGTGCCTCCATTACAGGACTACGGCTCGTGGAGCATGTCAGAATCGTGACATGGCAGATTGTTGGTCGAGATAAATAATGTGCCGGGCATTGCGGAACCGATATTTGTTCCAATCGGTGTTTATGCTGACCGATACAAACGATATAATACTATAGTGAACACATAAATTACAATTTCGTATTGTAATTTATGTGTTCACTATACTGCATTATGTATTTAAAATAATTTGATACAGTATACCTATTTCTAGGTAACGGTGCTTAATATTTAATGTACTACAACAATGAGTTTTTCGCCTATATTAGAAGCGCCGATAAAAAAATATCCGATGATCTAATATTGTAACTTGGGTGAAATTGACCGAACCAAAGATAGGGGCAGCCGGATCCGATACCATAATTCACCATCGCGTGTCAGCTTTAAAAAAAACGTTAACGTTGACATCGAAGCGTCAATTGATATGCCACTTACTCACAGTTGATACCCAATAAAGAAGTTTTTTTAATAATAACATTTCGTTATATATTTTACAAGCCCTGAATCTGATGGAATTTCCTGTCGGAAAAATTATGAACTTCCGTACAATGTTTCATCACATGTTTAACGCCTTTCGGGGACGAATTTTCAAAAATTCTTCAGTAATACTTGCTTGCTTGAGTATATGGAAGTATTTTACAAACATTTCATAATTCTAGACCTCTGGATCTAAAAAAAAATAGGAATTTCCATACATTGTTTCATTGCTTTTGGGAATTGCATGATTTAATTCCCCCATCTCCGTTCCACCATCGGACGACCCGTCGTACGGCAAGTTTCCACACGCTTACATCGAGGGACTGGAACAATTTTCCAGCGTCGGTGTTTCCGTCGGACTACAATTTGAGTGTCGTCAAGGCTAGAGTGAATAGGCTCTTAATAAACTAGCGCGCTTTACCATCAACGATTGCATCACTGCTTACCATCAGGCGGGATTGCAGTCAAGCACTAGTTTATAATTTATAAAAAAAAACTTATTTAGTCCCTTTAGGGGACGCATTTACGAAAATTCTTCTTTAGTGTTTGCTCGTTTTAGCCTGAGGCTTAGGATGTATTTTGCCCATTAGTAAAATTAATGCATTTTAGATATTTAAATAAAATGTCTCAAAAATATGTCTGCACATCGTGAAGAGGTCCACAAAGACTGCGCTGCTGGCTGGGCTGCGGGTTGTTCAAAAGGGATACCGTTACCCTAGCACACAGGCAAGTGAAGGAACACGGGTGGGTTTTGGTCAGTAAAAGTGTGAAATGCCCTTCCACTCCGCCAAAGAGCTAAAGAGGTCGTTTGCAAACAAATAGTAAAAAGTCTCACAAATCATGTGCCCTGTAAGATTTACAAATATTGTAAACAATAGTTACGGAAGAATTAAAAAAAAAATCATTTTTATAGTTCACCAGTCTAGCCTTTATAGTTACCAAGCCTTGCCTCTTGACCAAACGGTTTATTCTGAGTTAGTGAATGTCGAAGTGTATTTAAACTTTATTAAATCAGGATATCTTATTGCCAGGCCCAGGTCACATTTGTTTTGCTGACAGAAATTTTTCCCAGTGTGGAAAAGACTAAGTAGATTTTTTTATTTCGATTTCTAGTTAAACATGAATTTTTTTTGGTGTCGTAATATATCTATTCATACATGAAGTGTTTGTAGTAAGAAGCCATAGATAAAAATTTCTTTTTTAAACTTTATTATACAGAGTGGTTCTGATAATACGACAATAAATGGAAACACGAACAATGCTGGTTCATAGGAATAATCCTAAACCATAGAAAAGAACCTAGCATAAAAAATAAAAAAATGAAAATTTCAAACAAACTAAATCGCATAAAATTGCAAACAGAATAGAATATCCTTTAAAAATATTGTTTCACTGACTTTCGAACGGAGACAGCGCGATTCTGTATCGACTAGCTTTTTCAGCGCCATTATTATTATAGTTTGGTACCGCAGAATGTGGCCGTCATTAACCTGTAAACGCTTCCTTATCAACATGTACTACATCATGTAGAAAATGTGAAAAATGAAAAATTATTTCCTGTGACTAAACTAATGGACACGACGTTTAATTTATTTTCGTATTGTCTCTGTATAAAAAAAAAAAAAACATCAAATATTCTGTACCGAACACATGATAAATACTGGCTCCTTATTTTTTGACATCAATACCACTTATTTATTTATACCCAGTCGCATCCGAAGCTTTTTCAGCTTTTGGAGTCGGGGTCCGCTTTACCAGTCTAACTGCTGATTTTGGCTAAACTTGGATATTTTCCGTGAACCGTCTGACCTCCACAACCCGAAGGCGATATCGAAGCATTGCAGTTAGACCAATTGTTGGACTTTTGAGGGCTTCAACAACCCGTAACGACTGCCTATAGATGTTCGTATGGCAACCGGGACCAACGGCTTAACGTGCTTTCCGAGGCACGACCAGACCAGTGGAAATATTCATATTCATGCATACAAATATTTGCACTGCGCGGGGATCGAACCCGCGCCTCCTTGCATAGCGGGCTCACCGCTAGGCCACGGAGGCTGTCAATTTATGCTTGTTGTTGTATTATTATATATGCTTTTATTATATATGCACCAAAAATAAACATTGATTAAAAATACATTCAACACAACAAAATATACAATGGGCGGCCTTATCTGTAATGCCTAGCCTAGCCTAGCCTAGCGTTTGCCAGCGGCGGTGTTTCCATCACACTACAATTTGAGTGTCTTCAAGGCTAGAGTGAATAGGCACTTAATAAACTAGCTCGCTTTACCATCAATGATCGTATCACTGCTTACCATCAGGCGGGATTGCGGTCAAGCGCTGGTTTATAAATTATAAAAAAAATGCGATCTCTTCCAGCCAACCAAAGAATGGAAGAATGGACAGATATTCTCCTAAACCATAGATGAGACGTTGGTATAAATATTATAAATAAAATACGTATCCAAAGTTATACATACATAAATAAATACATAATATACCGAACATAATAGGTAAGCAAAATAGTTAGGCATAAATTAGTTTGTTGAACAAGATGATAACGAGTATTCTTTGTTCACAAGTCTCTTGAATTCCTGCAATGACTGCGCGTTTGGCAATGCATTCCACAAACGAGCCTGAACAGTAACAGACTTATCGGAACGTTGTGGAATGCATAGGCATTTTGAGCTTCATGTTGTCTGATGACGTTAAAGATTTATATATGGGTTGCATAGAAATTGAAAGCGATTTTTGAGATAAAGAGGGGTGGTAGGAGAAAATAGCACAATATACAGAAGGGAAAGAATATGACCATTCCAGCGAAGGCGAATTGGTAACCACTTGAGCTTCACACGAAATTGAGATATATTCGCTTTATTATATTAGATCATATTTACGCAAACCGAATATGAACCTTATACCAAAAATTTTTGAGTCGCTCAAGCTTATCTTGGGTAAGATCAAAATAGCTGACAACAGCATAATTAAGGATGGGTATCAGAAGCGGTTGGGCAAGCGCTTATCTACGTACTCGTAATATTTACTGTCATTGAAGCTGAGAAAATATTTTATGCAAGATATCTCAAGTAAGAATAATATTTATTTTAATTAATTACGTAAAATCACATTTAAATGATTCTTCTATTTTACTATTTTACGTATAAACAGAGATACACGCTCATGGGCGTACCCAGGGAGCGGCGGGGGGGGTGTTAGGGTAGGCAGAGCCCTCCCCTGGAAATCTCGCAGAACATGTATGAACTCCCCTAATCACTAAACAAAGTAGAAACGAGGACTTATCTCATTATCTCATACTAAACCACGTAGTATACACTAACAAAATGTAGGATGCAACTCCCAAAAAACCGCGATTTACTTAGATTACCCACTCTAAAAAGCTGATTTGAACTGGGCCTGAATTGCCTTCCTTTAGGCCTGACTTGGACCCCCCAGGCCAGCAACTGGGTACGCCTATGTACACGCTAAATATTATGTATATAATATGCCCAAAATTTCCGCGAAACGTTTCACGTTGTTAGCTCTGTTTATCTTTTCCACATCAGTAAATCCCAAAAAGGGACACAGACCGCTTTTCCGCATTTCTCATTCTCCTAATTTTGTCAGGTAAAGTCCTACAGGGAATTCTATTGTAGGTACTCCGCTGAATGATAAACTCGTCTATTCATGTGTACCTATCATTTTTCTAAGCTAAATCGATATCGCCATATGTGTTGGGAGCATCGTCAGACCATATTTTGCCACTAAGCCGAGATTCGCTAACGACATGAAAAAGTTTTGATGGATTTTTCATAGCCCTAGTAAAAAATACAACAGTATGTGGTCTGCCAATAACGAAAGTTTTGGACTGTCCTTTTCGCGTTAGATTTGTAGAATCAGGGAAAAAATTGAACCCTTATTTTGAAAACCATTGAAACCGTCTAGCAAATTCAATTGCCAGTTTTTCTGGGCACAGTGGTTCGGGAAAATCAATAATCAGAACTCTGAACTGAATAAACTAAGTTCCGTTAGTATTACAAATGTACCACGATGAACTGGTCAAGTTGTATTTAAGAGAATTAAAAAATATTGCTATAGCTCGAATTCAGCCGACCATTAGAAACATATTACTATGACTAACAAAACTCGGCCCGCATAATAACTTGGGAGTACATTTTAGAATAAATTATTATGTGGAAGTGGAAGCGCACTTCCACATAATAATTTAATTGCTTCACATTAAACATTTGCGCTGTTCAATCTCCCGTGTGTTATTATTTTTCATTGTGGTCCGTTATTGCGGACGCGAGTTGGAAACAGAACAAAATAAAAAAAATCAATTTATTTCCCTTGTGAGCGAACATGTCCCGAGCTAATCCAGTTTGTTCGACCGCGCAAGGGTTGAATTGTCAATGAGGAACGCAGTCCAAATGTAAAAGTGTGCCACTCGGGGAAAAGTATCGAATATTGGCTCTTCACGATGAAAACCCGGCCCTGAATGAGATCAGTATCTATTTGTAATTCTCCTTACTCGCAAAAACGACCCAAAAACTTATAGTCTTAGATAGTTTCCTAACTGAATTGTAATGGGCAGTATGTTTAACGTTGTTACAACATTTATTTCTTAGACGAGTTCAAAAGCACAAGTAGAATAAGTATTATATTTTTAATTATTCTAATACTTGAACAAGAAATGCGAGATGAAAGACCATTTTATCTTTTTAACCGACTTTCAAAATGGCGCAGGTTAGTTATTCCTAAATTTTAGGGTCCGTACCTCAAAAGAAATAAATGGAACCCTTACACGATCACTTTTTTGTGCGTTTGTCCGTCGGGCTATCTGTCCGTCAAGACATTTTTTCTCAGGAACGCGTGGACGTATCAAGCTGAAATTTATATCAAATATCAGGTCTACTGTCCTTTAGAGCTGTGGTAAAAATTAAACTTCTAAGCCCTCAAAAGATACAGGCGTTTATTCCGCAAATTTTCGATACTTTCAAGAGAATCAGAACCTACAGGATACTTAACGTGATCTGAGAATCTTGAAATCTGGTAAGGAGAAACATCTTACAGCACAGATAACTAAAGGAAAAATTGGGAAAGCCGTAAATTTTATGATTTTTAGTTCCAATATATATTAAAAATATTTTTAATAATTCGAATTCCTCTCTCTGTTATACGAAAATGAAACGGTACATGCGTCCGACTCACATTTGGTTAGTTTTTCTTTTATATATACTGTAGTTTTCAATATTTCTGGTGCGATTAGCGTCATTTTCACCATATTATTTTCCAACAGAAAAAAATGATGCGCAAAAGAAGTATGTTTTAAAATGATATAAAAAAAATTCAAGCAGCTTTAGGTATTATTCGCTATGTTCACTGTTCAAAGGCTTGTTGATAAATACATAGTTTACAAGTGGACACCTACGTCACTCACCAAAAATCTCTACATAATCTGTACTAATATATAAAGCTGAGTTTGTTTGTTTGAACACGCTAATCTCAGGAACTCCTGGTCCAATTTGAAAAATTATTTTTGCGTTGGATGGCCCACTTATCCAGGAAGGCTTTATGCTATATAACATCACGCTGCGACCAATAGGAGCTGAGCATAACTAACTCCATGCGAACGAAGTCGCTGGCGGCCGCTAGTTTTTTATAAAATGAAAATCATTTATTCTGTATCGTTTATATTAATATAAACGTTTAATTTCTTTATAAGTACGGCGTTCCTGTAAACAGAAAGGTATTCACTTTTACACTGTAGTCAACTTATAACATTAATGTCTATCGCAAACATTCTTTGAAAACACCCCTTTTTTGTTGCGTTCTTTTAATTTCAACTTTGAAAGCAATTAAAAGAAGTTGAAATAGTTTACAGTCTGTCGAGTAATCAAAAATCTTTGTAAATTAATTATATTTTTTAGTTTTTTAATGACGTACATTAAAAGTTTTAAAGTTTTTCTTTATTTTTTGATAGCTGTTACCTAGTTAAACTATCGTTATGCATTTCTGTAGTAATTTTAGTGGAAGAAATCGCAGTTTTCTATTATAAGAGAAATGTGCTTTGTTAATTATCACAGCTGGGTACAATCCTTCTCTCATACAGGGAAGGATTGAGCGTAATCACCATGTTTGCTCAATGCGGGTTGACGATTTCAGACCTAAAGTCCAGGTTTCCTCAAGATATTTTCCTTCACCCTAAAATCAGTCATTGGTGTCCAAAATATACTTAGAAAGTTTATGTAACCTAGGAAAGTTACATTGGTACTTGCCTGACCCGGAATCGAACCCGCACACTCATACTTGAGAGGCTTGCGTTTTAACCACTAGGCCACCGTGACTACTCGTTGTTAACATCTGAAGAGAATACGAGTAAGTTGGTAATCTTTAATAACAAAGACCTATTAACTAAAATGAATTTTTAGCCAACCTTTCTCGGTGGCAGGCCATAAACATCGGCTGCCGGCAAAAGTATGTGGGTGGTACCACCCACCAGACAAAGTCTTGCCGCCAAACGATTCGTCGTGTTCTGGCATGATGTCTGGTGAAATTGGGATGTATGCCGGGTATGATGCGCCTAATGTTGTTGTGTCGGGAGTTTGGTCGTGCAGGGTCTCCAGATTAATCTCCCTTTGGCGCAGCATCGATGATCGTGTTGTTTGGTTTAATATTGCATCACCTCGATCAGCTGCCGTCTTCTATCCTCTTCACTAAGTTTTTTAAGTGAATAGACTTAAGAAACTAGCTCGATTTACCATCAACGATAGCATCACTGCTTATCATCAGGCGGGATTGCGGTCAAGCTCTAGTATATGCTTATTAAAAAAAAAAGATTTAAATGAATGTAAAAGATCACAGATAGATTGAGATATTAACTTTCATAATACCGAATGGAGTTTTAACAACACAGTGGTTCCTAAACAGTATCAAACTGTAACGCGACAGGCCTAGGAGCAGAAAGAGGGACAGTCTGGACTTACATGGAACTAAATAAATAAAAGAAAGGGTAGGTAGGTCCAACTTCGAGAAAGAGGTGTCTCATCGAATCCAACTCGGCTGGGCAGCATTCGGGAAGCTACGCTACATCTTCTCGTCGTCCACGATACCACTGTGTCTTGCCAGTGATGATATATGGAACCGAAACGTGATCGCCCACAATGGGCCTCATACGAAGGTTTAAAGTCACACAAAAGGCGATGGAAAGAGCAATGCTTGAATTTTCTCTGCGCGATCGAATCAGAAATGAGTTCATAGAAGAACCTAAGTCAGTGGGCGGAGCATATTGCTCGTAGACCCGACGGCCGATGGGGCAGTAAGATTCTGTAGTGGCGGCCACGTACCAGAAGACGCAGCGTGGGGAGGCCTCCAATAAGGTGGACCGCTTCTCTTGACCTGGAAAAGGTCGAGGGGAGCTGATGGATGCGAGCAGCACAAGACCGGTCATCATGGAAAGCCTAGGCCTAGGAGGCCTAGGAGGCCTTTGTCCAACAGTGGACCTCTATTGGCTGCGAAGAAGAGCAAATAAATAAATGAAATAATCTGTATTATAAAAGCCCTGTTTGTTATTGTTGAAGTATACCAACTAAATCTTAATCAACATATAGGTACGTTTACCACTGCTGGGAAAGAGGCCTTCTCGCAGTGAGGGGTAAGAATAATCCACCACGCGCAATATATGTTGGAGGATGTTGAATAACTTTGAATTTTTGGTTTCAGGACATGCGCGTTTCCTCGCATTTTTCTTCGTTGTATTTAAGAGCAGTGATTTACCATTTCAAGTTCATATATTTTACAAATTATCATACATTTTTTACTTTTAAGGTTGAATCCAATTCCGTTTTCATATATAAATATATATATCTAAGTGTTTTATTTCTGTTCTTATTCACTAGTCTGTTAATAGTTAATTCATAACTGGTATTAGCTTTTATTTTTTCAAAGCATTTGAAGGAAAATTAATAGGTAACAATAAAAAAATATATATATTTTCATTTTAAAATATTTAAGTTAAAATGTGCATAAATAAACGTTTTTGTAAAGCTCACATTTTAGAGTTTTTTTTTATTTACTTGATACTGGGAGATGTCAATTTGTCTATACGCATCAAATAAAAAGCGACATGTCGCACTGATGTCACAATTTGACATTTTTTTCAATCGTAAAGTAAAACTCCTATTTTATTTCCACATTCGATATTTAAACAAAAATATCGAATGTGTAAATGGCTTTTTGGGGATGAAAAGCTGCCTGTATTTGTACAAATTGTTGCCATTTTTCATATTGACTTACTCTGCTTACCTCTGATCGAAAAAATATCCGTGAGCTCTATACACATAAATCTGGAATGTCGACGTTTACAGAGTTACGTCGTTCAGTATAATAAATACCAGGCGGGCTCATGTTAACCCGCTTTTAAAACAAGCACATCTACAAAGCATTTTATATGAATTTTATTTTTTAACTTCAAAACTCATCACAAACGAGTAGGATGCTCCGACTGCTGGCTTTAGAGCAGAAAAACTTATGAATAAAAAATGAATTCCTTGGTTTTTAAATTAGCATTACAAAGAGAGGGTAATTCTCGTACCTTTGCGCCTGAAAAAGAAATGTTTAAACAACGTGGTCTTTGTCGTTTTATTTTAAGTGAAAAATCAGCGTTTTACGTAAAACAACTTTAAGGCGTTGGAAGGCCACAGTTGAGAAAACATCTACAAAAAGGTTCGTAATTTATTCTACTATTGACTTATAAAAAGTGTACTGTATTGAAACCGATCTTGCAGCCTTGAAGTGGTTTCGTTGAAATATAAATATAGTACATATGTAACCTCATGCCTTCTGTTCTTGGTAGCCCTATGGGAAGAAAACTGAAACTATAAAACGCCACCTGCTGCAATCCTCACAACTACTTTTGCTTGGTTTACGTTCATACACACACACACGCAGAAGGTACTACTAGTAGTATATATTTATTTTATTTATTAATAAAGGTACCCCAACAGCTTCTGTATATAACTTAACAAATAGAGTTGTTATGAGTAAAAGGCTTTGAAATATTCCTCTAGTTCCTTTTTTAACCAATTGTACCAATAGGTGACAACATGTCGTAAATATAACAAAACAACATTTCAAATGTAGAGGTGTATTCAAGTTACGTTAAGTTGGGAGCTCTCAAAAACTCACAATATACTCGTAAATCGAATTGTTCCGCGCATTTAACCCACCAGGTTCGTGAGAGTCGCGTGATTGATCCCGCTAAATGCCACGTACCCTCTACTCATGAAAAAGGAAAAACCTTTTTTAGTTTTTGTTTTATAAAAACATTCCAAGATATTTGTTTTGGAATTTGATTCCGTCTTTGCTTCTTTGAAAAATAATAAAACAATAACAACAATATTGTTTTCTGTTGTTCTAAGCGTTTCGTTTTCTTTTTTTTTTAAATTGCGTGTTTGACGTCGACAATTAGGTTTCGTATCCTCTTAGTTAGTTTTATCTTATTTTTTATGCTTATACGGTAGTAATTTTGCTGTGGAAGTTTGGTTGAAGTCACTCCATCATATCCTTGAATAGTTGGAAGTTGGAGGTATGTTAGAATCTGAACAAAACGCTTGATTAGAATGTCATAACCTTATAATGGCTAAGCTGTAAGTAGGTACGCATAAGTAATCAAAAAGTTGCTGCCTGAGCTACTGAGCCTTGCTGGGTAAACTGCTGGCTTATCAGTAATTATTAGGCGGGGACTCTAGTTAAGTTTTCTCCATACAAACGTATTCCGCTGTTTTCTTCGTGGATAACGCTTTTAGAGCAATGATTTCTTCCTACAATTTCACACCTTGATTATACGCGTCCCTTATCTTTTAATTTTTTCGAAAACTAATAAAATGACTAAAAGAGATATGATATCTCAGAATCTCGAAAAATAACCCATTTTTTCCGCGATGTTCAGACGGCTATTACACAAATGTGACAAGTTTTTGACAAAAAAAGAATAAAATAGAGGCATAGGTATACTCATCCTCTAAAGTTTGTTATAAAAATAATTGAGATCTGTCGTGTTTTGAAAAAGAAAACAGCGGAATACGAAACGTCTTTTAGTCAACCTTTTTGTAGGCAAAATCAGCCTGAGTTGCACTTTACGGGGAGAGGTTGAAAGGGGCGTGACGACAATAATTTCTTCAAATACCTATTTTTCAAATTCCTCGGCACTAGAGTCCTTTCTTAAGTGTCCAGTGTACAGCGAAATGAAAATAAGCAAGTGAATGTTTACTCATTTATAAACACTAATCCTACTGTAGATGAGTTATTGTTTTGCTTTACCAACCAAACAAAGAAAATTGTGTCACCAATTAGCAAATAAATGTAACCATTTCTAAAATTAAAAATTACAAAGTTTCTTGTGATTAGGGTCACGCGAGCCCACCGCGTCTTACGCCCCCTCGCGTGTTGCAAAACGGTTAAACTGTATAATTTTTGCGTTCTAGCAACACTGGTTTGTGTTCTGACCCGCATTGTGTAATAATTACACCCACGCATTTGTAATTTTTTTAGACATTTTGTTAATTAATTTTTCTTTCGTTTAGCAGTACATTATAATATAGGTTTTGCTAGGTCTATCAGTGTTTAAATATGAAAATGTCAAGTTACTTAAGTAGCTTAAACTATTCACAGAAATATAAATGGGCGACGTGTGTATTTAATAGGTTTACATTTGTTTAAACTAAGACCTAAGTATTATATTTTAAATGATTTCTTTCTCTTACTTTATACCAATCGATTACGAATAGAGATGTAGGTATCTAAGGTATGAAAATCAAAAATAATTAGCCCGTCTTATAGATAATAAAAAAATTAAGAACCGTATTTTTTCATCATCATCATCAGCTTCTACTCGTCCATTGCTGGACATAGGCCTCCTTCATGGCACGCCAACAAGCTCGATCCTGAGCAGTTCTCCGCCAGCCACTACCAGCCACCTTTTTGATGTCGTCGCTCCATCTTGCCCAAGGGCGTCCTACGCTACGTTTCCCGTATTTTTTATTTTGTCGAAATTAGCAAAAACTACTGAGATATAGCGTATTTTACGGAGTGGGGGCTAATTACGTCACGCCGTGGTATATTTTGTACCACGGCGCGGCGTGACGTCATGCGACATTTTAAATCAACATATCTTCCTAAGTATTTGAATGAAAGAAAAAATAAAAGATATGTGTTCAATATTTTTTATAAATTATCTGATGGACATTAAATATTTTTTTAGGATACAACTCAATTCAAATGATCATTTACAAAATAAACCGATCATCATCTGCCTTTTCCCAACGATGTTGGCATCGGCTTCTTGTCTTATCAGATTAAACTGAACTTATGTATAGTTTGTTTTGTAACTGTCTAGCAGAACTCCACATCGCAGTTTACTGGGTAATACAATACCAATTTGTAATAGTGGTGGTCAGACTTTCGGATGTCTGGCGATCCGTAACGACTGTCAAATATCTACGAATGTCGGCCAGGATAAAAGGCTTGACGTGCTTTCCGAGGCACGAAGAGATCTCGGTATGTAGTCTGTGGATGGCCGCCCATCCACAGACCAACCCCGACAAAAGGAGCTTAACCTGCTCGATCGTGTTCTCGATGGTAGGCCATAACATCGGCTGCCGGCAGAAGTTACCACCCACCAGACAAAGCTTGCCGCCAAGCGATTCGTCGTGTTCCGGCATGATGTCTGGTGAAGCCGTACGGGTCTGAGCAGTAATTGTGTTGCTATGTGTGCCGGGTACGATGCGCCAAATGTTGTTGTATCGGGAGTTTGGTCGTGGAGAGTCTCCAGATCAATCTCCCTCTGGCGCAGCATCGTTGGTCGTGGTGGTCTTGGGTTTAACATTGCATGACCTTGTTTTTTTTTTGACGCTTTGGTAATGCATTTACGCACCGTACCCCGAAGGGCGTGTGTGGGACTCGCCCCGCCGAAGCCGGGAATACCCACTAAACCCACAGCGGCACAACAACATCGCCTAAGTGGCGGTGTCATGGGAAATCGGCACAGCCGGAACAACCAATCCCCCGCCGGCGATTCCTGCCAAAAGGCGGGCCCACAATGGTCCCCCTATAAGGAGGGGCCGGACTGGGTACGTCTTCTAGTGCGAGAAGACGCAGCAGCCAAGGGTTTTTTAGCGAGGTGGCCTTCCTCTTAGCCCCACTCGTTTGCCCGGAGGCAAACGGAGCCCCCAGCTCCTCTCAATGAGAAGACCGGGTTGCCCGACTGTGACCCGGAGTTCGGGTCACGTCAGTCACCTGGAGTGGTGGCCGACCCGCCGCACATGTGACCGCCGAAGCGGTCCCCACTTCTGGTTTTGGTCCGCGCCGGTAAACCGGTAACCCCCATATCTGGGGGCCGTTCCCCTATCCGCCACCTGGGGACGCGTCCGATGGCAGGCCAGAAACTGCGCACGGCTCAACTGCCGTCATCCTTCCTATTCCTAAGTTTTTTAAGTGAATAGGCTTAATAAACTAGTGCGCTTTACCATCAACGATTGCATCACTGCTTACCATCAGGCGGGATTGTAGTCAAGCACTAGTTTATCACTGAAATTGCTCAGGATCGAGCTTGTTGGCGTGCCATGAAGGAGGCCTATGTCCAGCAGTGGACGAGTAGGAGCTGATGATGATGACTAGTTTATAATTTAAAAAAAAAAACTGTGCGGCTGTTTTAGCCACAAAAACCTCCATATCCTAATATCAAATATAGATACTATTTTGGGTAATGGTTTAATTGTACCAATCACAATATACCAAATCCGAGAACCAAAAGGGCTCTCTGTATAGGTAGGTATATTATTATATCATCTTTTGGGATTATCAAATGAAAGGCGTATATATTTACTAAAATCCAACATAGATAACCTATCTAGTTTGTATACAGTAGTAATCCTAATTCCCGAGAGACGCTGTACTTTAGGCTACTTCGTGCTGTTAAGATGGGTGGGTTTGAGACAGATATGATATGACAGAATAGTTGAAAGGCTCTTTATTCAGATATCACAGTCTTTTATGCGCCCGTTTTAAGAATTCCTTACTTAATAGGTCGCCCATTTTTAAATCCTTTTTTGATTCTTAACTGTCAACACTTATTGTGACGGATGGGAAACCCTCAACCATTTCTTATGATTTGTGTTTTTGTAAACGTTTGCGTCATGTTTACTGCAAATAAACATTTTTTCTTCATGTTCTTTTTTCTTCTTTTTCATCATGACGAGTTCTCTCCCAGCTCTCCCATCTGATCATAATTCTTGTTCTAGCAATATAGGTTTTGACTCATTATACAAAATATCAACTAAATATTCGTCGAGGGTAGTTTAACAAAGCCAACCGGATAACACCACTAAAGTAGGTAGGTACCAAAACGAAATTTTACGAAAACCATTTCAACACCCGTCCCATTCACTATATTGTTGTAAAGAATATTTCGTCAGTGTCACTTTATTCCCTCGGGAGAGAAAGCTCCGCGCATCAAGTTCTCATTGTAGTGCTCGAGTTATTTCCCACGAAAGGGCTCAATTTTGTATGAAGCGATAACATTTTCATGGTAATACTTTGAAGATACCTTCTTTCATATAACGTCACGGTTATCCACTTACACGCTTTGACGGCATAACAAAATCGGAGGTTCTATGCATAACTAGTAGATTCATAAAATATAATGCCGTAAAGATTGTAGGTTGTGGTAGACGCTGTTTATCTTATTTGGATTAGTCTTAATGTAGCTTTGAAGTTTTACGTATATAGTTATGTTTTTTTTTTACCATTATAAACTAGTGCTTCACCGCGATCCTGATGGATAGGGTAAGCAGTGATGCAATCATTGATGGTAAGGTGCACTAGTTTATTAAGAGCGTACTCACTAACGCGATAACCAAAGTCACTGACATATGTAGCTCTTCGAGTCGCTAAAATTAAGTGGCAGTGGGCAGGGCACATTGCTCGTAGAACCGATGGCCGATAGGGCAGTAAGGTTCTGGTGTGGCGGCCACGTACCAAAAGATGCAGCGTAGGGAAGCCCCCAACAAGGTGGACCGATGACCTGGTTAAGGTCGCGGGAAGCCGACGGATGAGGGCAGCACAAGACCGGTCATCGTGGAAAGCCTTGAGGGACGCCTTTGTCCAGCAGTGGACATCTATAGGCTGAAGAAGAAGAAGAAGTACTCACTCTAGCTTTGAAGACACATAAATTTTAATTAGAAAGGAAGACAGGACGGACGGTGGACGGATCTGAGCAGTTGTGTTGCGATGTGTGCCGGGTACGATGTGCCTAGTGTGTTATGTCGGGAGTTTGGTCGTGGAGGGTCTCCAGATCATCCTCTTGCGCAGCATCGTTGGTCGTGTTGTTGGGTTAAACATTGCTTCACCTCGCTCAACTGCCGTCTTCCTTCCTATTCACTCAGTTTTTAAGGTTCCGTACCTCAAAAGGAAAAAACGGAATCCTTATAGGATCACTTTGTTGTCCGTCTGTCTGTCTGTCTGTCTGTCTGTCAAGACCCTTTATCTCAAGAACGCGTGGACGTATCAAGCTGAAATTCACATGAAATACTCGGGTCTATTGTCCCTTTAAGCTGTGAAAATATCAAACTTCTAAGCCAAGCTAATCAAAAGATACAGCCGATTATGTCGATATTTTCAACAAATTTTCGACACTCGCAAAGGAATCAAAACCTACAGGATACTTCCTGTAAACTCAGAATCTTGAAAATTGGCATGAAGCATTGTCATATAATGCAAATATAGGAAAAATTGCGAAAATCACATTTTTTAGTTAAATAATATAATAAACATATTTTAATAAAATGGAACTTACTACCTTATTTCTCACGAATGAATAAAGTTATCAAATTGAAATTTATACCAAATACCTAGGTCTATTGTCCCTTTAAGCTGTGAAAATATCAAACTTCTAAGCCAAGCCAATCAAAAGATACAGCCGATATGTCGATATTTTCAACAAATTTTCGACACTCGCAAAGATATCAAAACCTACAGGATACTTCCCGTAAACTCGGAATCTTGAAATTTGGCATGAAGGATTGTCATATAATGCAAATATAGGAAAAATTGCGAAAATCACATTTTTTTAGTTATTATAATAAACATATTTTAATAAAATGGAACTTACTACCTTATTTCTCATGAACGAATAAAGTTATCAAATTGAGATTTATATCAAATACCTAGGTCTATTGTCCCTTTAAGCTGTGAAAATATCAAACTTCTAAGCCAAGCCAATCAAAAGATACCGCCGATATGTCGATATTTTCAACAAATTTTCGACACTCGCAAAGGAATCAAAACCTACAGGATACTTCCCGTAAACTCAGAATCTTGAAATTTGGCATGAAGGATTGTCATATAATGCAAATATAGGAAAAATTGCGAAAATCACATTTTTTTTAATTATATAATATAATAAACATATTTTAATAAAATGGAACTTACTACCTTATTTCTCACGAACGAATAAAGGTATCAAATTGAAATTTATACCAAATACCTAGGTCTATTGTCCCTTTAAGCAGTGAAAAAATCAAACTTCTAAGTTAAAGCGATCAAAAGATACAGCAGTTTATACTGACACCTTAGACGAATTTCCGTCACACGCTAGGGAATCAAAACCTACAAGGTACTTCCCGTGAACTCAGAATCTTGAAATTCGGCAAGAAGCAACGTTATATTAAAGTACAGACAGATAAAGGAAAAATTGTGAAAATGATAAATTTGAAGTTACATAAAATATTAAAATATTATTTTTGCTTACATGACATAAAATATTTTTTTAATAATTATAAACTTATTACCTACCCTTTTTCACATGAACGCGTAAAGATATTAAAGTTGAAATTCATATCAAACACTTCTTAAATCTAATTGCCTCTAAACTGTGAAAAATTATAAATCAATGCTAGTATTATAAATGCGAAAATAACTCTGTCTGTCTGTTACGCTTTCCCGCCTAAACCTCTCAACCGATTTTGATGAAGTTTGGCACGGACAATCTTTAGACCCTGAGAAAGAACATAGGCTACCTTTTATCCCGGAAAAATTTGATGTTCCCGAGGGGAATTTAAACAGCGCGATATAACCGAACTCCACGCGGGCGAAGCCGCTGGCAGAAAGCTAGTACGTCATAAATTGTAAACCGCTACGTTTGTACGGCGGAACCCTCGGTGTGCGAGTCCGACTCGCATTTGTCCGGTTTTTTTGAGTGAATAGGCTTAATAAGCTAGTGCGCTTTACCATCAACGATTGCATCATTGCCTACCATCAGGCGGGATTGCAGTAAAGCACTAGTTTATAACTATTAAAAAAAAAGACCGCTATAGGCAAATTATTCCAGTCTTTTTATGTACGCGGTATAAAAGACGAGGTGAAACGCTACGTCCGGATCGTAGCGGTGTCAACAACGTAAGGGTGACCGATGATGGAACGGTGGTGGTGGAATTATGTCATGTAATGCACATACGTAGGTATGAAATAATCTATTATTGCTGGCTGTAGGTTTTTAGTGTCAAAAATATACTGGTGCTTTCTCTATACAAATGTATTCCGCTGTTTTCTTTGTGGATAATGCTTTTGAAGCAATTATTATTTTTTCTACAATTTTACACCGTGATTCTACGTGCCTCTATAATTTGATTTTTTCCGAAACTTAATTAATAAAATAAATACGATACTTCAAAATCACGAAAAATAACCCATTTTTACCGTGATGTTCAGATGACTATTAGACAAACGTGATAAGTTTTTGATAAAAAAAAAAGGAAATAATAGAAGCATAGGTATACTTTTCTTCTAAATTTTGATATAAAAATAATTGAGATCTATTGTGTTTTCAAAAAGAAAACAGCGGAATTTGAAATGTCTTTTGGACAACGTTTTTGTAGGTAAAATCAGCCCGAGCTGCAACTGTCATTTTCTCACTTTACCGGGAGAGGTTGGAGCAGCGCGACGGCAACAGTTTCTTCAAATACCTATTTTCCAAATTCCTCGGCACTAGAGCCCCCCTTAAGGCTGACCATTGTATATTTTGTAGTCGGGAACGTATGTTTTTGGTATGCAATAAAGTCTACATAATAGTACAACATCTATTAATAAATTATGTATAATTTTACTCGAATACGGGCCTTATAAGAAAGCTCAACGTCACTGAAAGGGCAATGGACAGGACCATGCTTGGGGTTATACTGCGTGATCAAATCAAAAATGAGGAGATCCGCAGAAGAACGAGAGTAATCGACATAGCCCGCAAAATTGCCACACTTAAATGGCAGTGGGCCGGGCACATTGCCCGTAGGACCGATGCCCGCTGGCGCCGACGGGTTTTCGAGTGGCGGTAACGCACCGGAAGACGCAGCGTGGGTAAACCGACGACCTGGTGAAGGTCGCGGCAAACCGCTGGGTACGGGAGGCGCAGGTCCAGTTGTCGTGGAGATCCTTGGGGGAGGCCTATGTCCAGCAGTGGACGTCTTTCGGCTGAAATGATGATGAATTACTCAAAACAGCAACCGGAGCTTTGAAGCGTTTTTCTGAGCGTTGAATCAAATTTATGTGCAACGCTGCAATTCTAAAGTTCGTCGTATTATTGCCTTCCTAGGTACATGTTACACGCATAACAGGTAATTGTTCATTCTTTGTTATTTTACCTCTCAATAACTATCAATATTACACTGATCCTTAATATCGTTACAACAAGTTTGCTGTTATGTCGCTGCAACCATCATATCTGTCCAAAACACAGTGACGTTTATTCTTGTTGTAACAAGGTTGTTTTTGGGTTGCACTAGACAAAGGCACAATAACTGAAAGGACTGTACATAATATAATCACCTATATACGGACAAGGAAAAGGTTTGATAAGATTTTTATAAATTTAGAAGCGTTACTTCACGCGAAATAATGCTACGTCATACTTTTGACCTTATGTCACCACTTGACGAGCTAACAATTCGTATCAAAAACCTACGCTCAAAAATAGCGGCTCGTACAGAAAGCTGTGACATCGGAATTTCTCATTACAGCTACAAGCAAGATTCCCATACATCACGATGGGAAAATATCGCTTTTAACATCCCCCCTCATCCATTAATGGCCGTGCGTACTTATGTTTATACGATGTCCAATAAAAAGCGCACATGCGTCACAGAAGAGTTACGTGTGACGTCAGACAAGTGAAATAACATTCCGATCCCCATTTATGTAGTACCGAGCGAAGATACGAATGTACAGATACGTAGACAAGTAAAATGGCTTGGTTTCAATTACCGGCACTTGATTAAAAAATAATAAAAGTTAACGCGCTCCAATCGACTTAAGTAATTTCTAGCAAGCGCCCAGAGGATCACTAAACCTTTGCTTTAATTAAGACGGGAAAACATGACCTTCTTAGGTCGAGCCTCGAGCTGTTGTATCTATTAGCAACAGAGAGAAACAGAAATGCCGTCAACTTAAAGATGAAATATATAGGTATATTTACTTTGCTTTGTTGCGTTATTAAGATAATGGGTTTACCTTTTTTTTTTTTTTTTTTTTTTTTTTTTTTTTTGAAAATTTTTTTTTTTTTTTTTTTTCCTGGTGGAAAATCCTCATGGATTCCGCCGCCCTGGGGCGGGCGACGGGGTCTGTCAGACTCTTACTGACTAAAAACCACCCGGTTGTTCCGTCTCACACCTACACCAGGGGCTGCGAGAACTAATACTGCTTCCGCAACCCCCGATTGGTGCTGGCCCACCACCGTGGGCCTCCTCGGGTCAGGGGGGGGAGTGAGGTGTAGGACTCCCCCCGTGACGTCTAAGAGTAGCGCGCGTGGAACACTTCGCGCCGCCACCTCGGGTCCTGATGTTTGAGGGGCGACAGATGTCCCCGAGTCCATCGCCCCTGAACCCATTTAGGGGGGCTGGAAGAGGGCGTTATCCGCCCTCCGACGACGCCCGGTACGCCTGCTGCGGGTCGGGTGAGAGGACGAGATCTCCCTCTCCCTTTCTGCAGCCTCCTTCCGCGAGACAACTGTTTCGCAGAAGGAAACCACCGCATCCCAGGACTCTTCGCTGCCGACCATCGACTTGATTACGGCCGGCAGCGACAAGTCACTGCCTATTTCAGAGATGAGGACACGGCGCAGCTCCTCCCAACTGGCACACTCTGCCAGCGTATGCTGCACCGTATCCTCCCGGCAGTCGACGCAGTGGTGACACCGGGCGTCCGGCTCCCTGTTTATGCGACACAGGTACTTTCTGAAGCAACCATGCCCCGAGAGCACCTGTGTCACCCGAAACGTCAGGGAGCCATGCCTTCTCCCGAGCCAGTCCGCCAGTACCGGCCGGATGGCCCCGATGGTGGTGAGGCCGGCGGTAGGGCGTGAAAGCCTGTCCCGCCATTCCGCCACCAAGACCTCGCTGAGCTGCGACCGACGCTGCTCAAGCTGACGCTGCATCGGCCGTTCGCCCCGTTCTCGCGCCTGCTCACGCCACCGGTACAGAGACGCGAGGACCCTCGCCTCCAGGTCCCAGGGCGGGGTTCCAGCCAGTAGGCAGGCCGCCTCATAGGAGATCGTGCGATACCCATGTATGACTCTGACGGCCATCACTCTCTGCGGTATTCGCAGTACAATAATGGGTTTACCTACTGCAACTTACGGATGAAGTATTTTTTCTTACCCGACCCGTTGTTTTCAGGGTTCTTTACGTCTGAATGAAAAAACTGAATTCTATAGGAGCACTCGCTTGTCTGTCTGTCTGTCACAGCCAAGTTGCTCCATATGTACTTGGGCTGACTTAGTTGTTTCTGTGATTCAAGTACTGTAACATTTATGTATGTCCATATCCGTGTGTGTATCTGTATATGTTCCTTTTTGATTCACAGAACAGGTGTTGTTGAATAGTTTTTATGGGTCACTTTTGGATTCATGTGATATGACAAATTAAAGAACTTGTAGTGACGGTCTTAGTTTTTTTTTAAATTTAAAACTTAACTTTTAAAACAAATTTAAGAAAATAGATGAACATTTACCATAATCCCTTATTTCCGAACAACCAAATTAAAAAAAAAATGTTCTTTACATACAGATTACAGGAAAATCTACTTAAGAAGTTTGATCTTAAAATAAATATAGTAAATGTCTCAATACGATGGATATAAACTTACACAGAGTTGGAACGTATTCTCATACATATGTAAGTTAATTAAAGATCATGTTTCTCAACTAAAATGTTAGGCGGATTCTTGAGTGCGCAATTGGAAATGTTTAGGCTTGTATTTGAGACGGAACCCTCAGGGCGCAAATCCTACTGACACTTGTGCCGTTTTTTGATTCTTATATATTAAATTATTTTACTTACCGAACTTACATTATTACTTTACTTACATAAAAAAAGGATAATCAACGCACAAGCCAGGATAACAATAATATTATCCTGGTTGGCTAGTTTATTATACTTTTTTAAAGACAACAAATTAGTAGAAAGCTAGTGAGGAAACTACATAAGCCATATAGTACAGCAGAAATATCACAATCACGGCTCATTAGAGAACTTTTTAATGAGGGCAAGGAAATTAAATGCCATCAGTTTTTGAATAAAATATTATTTGTTTATCTATATCTATACTAAAAATATATCTATATGATGCATTTTGTAGAGTGTGCGCGGTAATTGCATGACGAAGACGGAAGATCGGAAGATCGTCGAATGGCGAGTATCAACAAGAGTGGCCCGATCGTAGTGATGTCAATAAAGTAAGAACGTTATTGACACCACTACGATCCGGATGAAGCGTTTTGCCTCGTTTTTTGTACCGCGTACATCGAAGGACTGGAACAATTTGCCTGCTGCGGCGGTCTTTCCGTCTGACTTTTAGTGAATGTGAATTTAAGTGTTTTCAAGGCTCCTAAAAGACTAGAGTACTTTACCTTCAACGATTGGATTCTTGCTCACCATCAGGCAGAATCACGATCAAGCACTTGTTAAAAAAAACCTTAAACGCACCAATCTATGAAACTACCAATTGTGTATAGAAATATCCTTTTTGCAGCTGAGTGTCCAATTTTCAAGGAAGTCGTATTAACGTCACCCTAGGACTTTTAGAAGTAAAATAAGTCAGAAGGAAAGGTGGTACGGGCAGACGATACGATGCGACGGCACAAGAAATTATACACAAAATGATTTGCGGATAAAACCTAGTGTATTATGTACGTATGTGTAGCTAATGGTATCTAAATGTAGTCTGTCAACCTGCCCATACCTACAAAAATCAAAGATAATAATGAGATTTGAAAAAAAAAATAGGCTATTGAAGCTGAGTACCAAAAAGGAACTAATATTTCACCGTGTCTTAAGGGAGCTATCCAATCCTAACCCATCTAGCCAGGATAAAAACTTAACTCTCCTTGCGACACAAGGTTTCTTCAGGGATTAATTTTGTCTAAAAGTCATTGGGTTACATTCAACCCTACTGTGAATGAAAACGTGAAAAGTCAAAAAAATAATCTCTGTTCTATTTTTAAGGTAATTTAAAATCCAGACAATCTTAGAATATATATTTTATCAAGGCTCACTCATAAATACCTTAACAACTTGATTATTCTAATAATTTAATTCAAGAATAGTATATAATGACCAAAGTGCGGCATTAACAAACAAAGCTACTTTTAGGATTTAATAAACTAGCAACCCGCCCCGGCTTCGCACGGGTGTAATGCTGATACTAAATGCACTACAGAAAAACATATGCTGTGATGTATAGGTATTAGATTGGATAAGGATTAATGCTGTCTTGGTTAACATCGCTTCGAAATTTAGCCCGTATTTGTCGTTAAAACTAAATGACAAAAAATGTTATTGTGGGATATCCATAAGAGATAGACATACACCATCGTGGACTTTTTATAGACCTTTTCAATATGTACAATATTTAGTACATTATTTTAAAAAATCTCGTTGGGTTCAGCCTGCGTTTCACTGCAAACATGGAAAAAATGTAATTATTTATGACATCACCTTAGAAACCTTAAAAATAATAGTATTTGTCCACAATTTAATGGATATTATTATAAATATAAACCTTCCTCTTTAATCACTCTATCTATTTAAAGAAACGGCATCAAAATCCGTTGCGTAGTTTTAAAGATTTAATCATACAAAGGGACATAGGGAAATAGAAAGTGATTTTGTTTTATAGTAGTGATACAACCTGATTTTTTAAATTTCACAGAACCAGAAACGTTTCTTTAGTTTTATTTTAAAATAAGAATAAGAAAGTGTCATGCTTTTCATTCTATCCTTTTTTTTTTTCATTTCAAAGGTTGTATGACATGCGCCGACTTTTATTTTAATAAGATAATTAAACTATATGTTGAAAGTACATAACTGTTTAATAGATCAGTGGTTATATGGTGAAAAACCGGAATCAAAGAGACACTAATTTTTCTTTAGAGGTCATGTTGTTCGATCGTAAAAAAGCTATACAGCTCAGATACAACGACAACAGCGAGTTTATTTTCCGTTGTAAAAAACTCGACTAAAGACGGGCCAAATCTTATTCGGCTGTCCGTTTGGAGTTCCTCCAACCCTGGAGTATATGTATCCTGTCCACTAAGCTACCAGTTATCTAATTGGAAAGACCCTAGATCCGATTCTAGATTGAGAAAAGTCTGACGATCGACATTTGCAGAAGCGAAAACTGGATAGTTCAGATATTTTATGAGTATATTATTGACTGATTATTTTTTTGATTTTGATTGATTATTTTAGTGCCTACATTTATTGATTACTAGCTTTTTGCCCGCGACTTCGCCCGCATAACTTCATTTGACTATTACATTCCATTCCTATTTTTTACTCTTAATAATCGTCGTATGTTATTTTTTTCCATGTTTTGTATACCTGTTATTATTGTGTTTTTGTTTTCAAATAGATACTATTATATAATAAAATTTATATTCGTATTCTAGCGAAGTGTATTTTCTCTTTTATTCGCTACAATAGAACACAAGTATCTCTGAATAATTCCAGAGATACTCACAAAACTATCTTCAACACGTCGTTATTCCACAGTCGCTACCAGCAGCTCCTTTTATTTTAATGGCATCTCGCAGGTCAACCCTGTAAGTGTTCATCTATTTAACCGGATTCGCCTGTGGATGCCTCATTAATTTAATCTTCTGAAGCCAGGACTTAAAAAAATAATAGCAGCTCCTCGCTACAGTAAACTTATCAAACGCTTGTAGAAGCGTGGTTCAGAAAGTTCCATGTATATATTGTGTATATGTAGGTATTTAACTTAAGAGTTCATATTGAGATCTGGGAGAATTCATATTGAGATCCGGGCTTCTTCTTATTTAAACAACGACCACGGCATCTCTAAAGCCTAATTTTATAAATTATGTAATACCTAATATTATTTGGTACTTTTAAAATTACCTATAGAAAAATCAAAATATATTTATTCAGATTTTCTATTATTCACGCATATTTTTTTTTTGGGATATTACCCTGTTATCCATCACAATATTTCTTCAGCCTATAGATGCCCACTGCTGGACAAAGGCCTCCCCCAAGGCTTTCCACGATGACCGGTCTTGTTCTGCCTGCATCCATCGGCTTCCCGGGACTTTCACCAGGTCATAGGTCCACCTTGTTGGGGACCTCCATACGCTGTGTCTTCCAGTACGTGGACGCCACTCCAGAACCATACTGCCCCATCGGCCATCGGTTCTACGAGCAATGTACCCTGCCCACTGCCACTTAAGTATATCGACTCGAAGAGCTATACCGGTGACTTTGGTTCTTCACAATATTTACACCAGGCATATTTACGATATAGAGACATTTTATTGGCAGAAAAGACATTTAAACAAGCGAAACAAATTATTAAACTACAGAAGCTGAGCAACTTTATTTTCTCTTTGACACAGACTTTTCCTTTTAAAACCAACCGCAACTATCGAACTTTTCACCGCTGCTAATATAAACTGTGTCACCATAATGGAATCCGGAGCGGCTTCAAATTACGTAGTAGCATGTCTCTCCATTAGCTCTGTCTTAATTAGGAGCCATCAGGGAAGATCTCTAAAGCTAAGTTGGTCGCACGGGGACGCTTAATCCCGTCATCAAAATTCTGATCACGCGTCCCCGGTTTCTATGAGTGTGCCGAATGTCAGCACTACCCTCAAATTTATAATCGAAAGGGATCGGACTTCCTCTGTAGAGGTTTTTGGTTAGCTGTTTTTAGTATGTAGATAGTACCTATCTTATATTTAAGGGAAATTTGTAACCTCATTCCAGTGTCCCTCTATCCCATCCCATCAACCCTGTACTTATTTATTACATTGTTTTAAAGTTAACAATGGAAAATAAGATAGATAATTTTTGGGTGCCATATTTTAGTCTGTCAGTAAATTTAAGGCTGATTTCTACATCGCCAGACAACTTTTGTTTGACTAATTGATTTAGAATTGACGTTTGACAGTTTTTGTTTAATGTTTATAATTGCATGGCACACGTGTGAGTTCAATGTACTTGCTGTAAAGCATCTATTTGTTGGGTTATTTTAATTTCTGAATTGTTATTTTTTTATTTTTTGGGTTGTCCCTAATGTACTCTCTCAGCGTACAATATCGCATCGTTCTGACACGGTTGATTTCAACATGAATGATGTAAAAAAATATTTGTATCAAGAGCAATTTAAAAGAGTGTCCATGGAGTTTATTGCCCGTTCTCCTCCATAGGTACCTACTCTTTAGAATGGGCGACTAGCTTCATCTTACTGACTGACTGACCTTCTGACAATTCAAAAGTGCCTGTAACTGGTTTATTTGAAATAAATGCTGTGATTGATTGATTTGCATAAAATAACTATCAAAAGTTTAAGTTTTTTTTAATTCCTGGGAAAAAAATATGGCGTTGCAAAAATCAACTCTTAGTAGGTATAGTGTTACAATCATGATAATGAAAAATTAAATATCATTTCCTAATAAATTAATTATGTAGTATATTTCGTGGATACCAAAATCAGCAGCTAGCAAACTATAATAAAATTAAATTTTAAGTTACGTTAACCAGATTTCAAATTAGTAGGTAACGCAGTAGTTTTGTACTTAGGTTATCAAAAGTGGCTCGGGGCCAAATTGTGTTTTATTTTAACATACCGCTTACCAAAGGTTTAATTATTGTACATGGTAACAGTTTTGAATTGTTTTTGAACAAAGAAAACCATTAGCGTTTTCCTCACGTAGGTACTGAAGTATTTATTATCGAGCGCAAAACTTGTCAACACAACAAGCTTTGCGCTCAGTGGGATTTCTCATCGTCCAAAATGACAAACTATCATCCGCTGTTCAACTCCTCTGGGGGATGAATTTACAAAAGAGATTTTTTTAAAGTATTTTTGAAACTTCGCACATAAAGTTCTTTATACAAAAAAAAGTGGCTCTAAAACTTTTGTGCAAAATTTCAAAAATATTTCTTTGTATAGGTACTTAAGGAACTTTTGTGCACTGGGGTGCAGTCGAAGAGCTTTCTCGTGGCGCACCCTGGGTAATGTCAGTCCAAACCGCCCACCGCGTTCTGGTGGACTCTTGGGTCTGACGGCAAATCTTCACACGAGAAAGGGTCATGGTTCCAATCACCCATCATCTTCGATGGTCGTTGAAGGGTACCTGGCCTATAGGGGTTCGCATGCGTTCACTTGCACTCTGTTTGCAGAGTGCGGTGAGTGGACGCATGCTGGGGGTTTGCCGTAATCCCTTAGGGGACCGGGGAGGAGGCGGAGCACGTGAGGCAACGGGAATCCCAGCGCCACTAGCCGCCGAAGAAGACGCCCTGGTCGGGAGTCGACACCTAACTCCCAGCTACCGTAGGCGCGGGCCTGCGGGCAGTGAGCAGTGGGCAGCTCGCCGCACGGTAAGGACCAGGCCCGAGTCGACAGCGCGTCATGTTTCACGCGCGCCTCAAAGAGATGTCAGCACATCGTGACGGGGTCCACGAAGACCGATGCCTCCTGGGTCAGGGTTGCGGGTTGGTTAAACATGAAACCGTGGCCCTGGCCATCGCACAGGCAAGTGAAGATACTCGGGTGGGTTTTAGTTAGTAAAAGTCTGACACGCCCTTCCGCTCCGCACAGAGCGGGAGAAGTCATTTGATGATTTCCTATCCCAACAAAAAAAAAAAAGGAACTTTTGTGCAAAATTTAATACCTCTAATCGCGCTTAGGCTGAGCGTTGATTGTCAGTAAATGCATTTAAGACTTTTATTAAGAAGACATCTTTTCCTAGTTTTACACACAATACACGAGTAAACAGAATACATCTCTGAATCTATATTATGCAGCCTGTAAGCGGGGAAAGCCTGGAAAGCATTTCATCATCATACACGTGGTATTTTGTTCCAGATTTTACACCGTGTGCTTCAAGTTATCCATAAACTTTGAAAAATACATCTTCAACTTTTACAAATCAAATCTAAAGCAAAATTTTCATGTAGCATTACGAAAGATCATAATTTGGCGCCGCTTAGTGCAATTAAAATGATGAATCTATCAAATGCTCCGGATACAAAGATAAAGAGACTTGATTGAGAATTTGGATATAAAAGACCAAAAAATTTGAAATTAGAATTCATTTGTGTAAATAATGAATAATGATTTGTTGAACCACGTGATGTTTTTTAAACACGGAGTATTGTTATGTATGATTGTAAACGAAGGAAAAATAACATTTTAAGGATTGTAACATTATAGGGATTCCTTCCTCGTCTGCCTCAAAGGGTGAACGTTGATAAGGAGCATCGTCAGACATGTTACGAGATTATGTAACGAAAATTCTTTAAGTTAATGTTAATAAAATAATTATTGTATTATTCAAAATAGAATAGTTTCTTCTATGAATACTTAAGTAATATAAGTTAAGTGTTGTGCTCAATGTTGTCTAGTCTTATTATTTCCCTAGCTAGAAAACTGAATCCTACCAGCTTAAACCGGATCAAAATAAACCGAGCGCAGCTTTAGCTGGATCTCTTCTACAACGAACCCTGTAATACTCTACAAATTCAACTGACTTCAGTAAATCTTTAAAAATATGTAACTGACTTATAACAAAATGCCAGATTTATGGTAAGTTTTATACCGTCCGTTTTATGAAACAGATTCCCTTTATGATCTGTGTTATTTTAGTCTAAATATAATTTAATAATCATACTAATGTTATAAATGGGAAAGTGAGTTTGTTTGTTCCGCTTTCACGCCGTAACTACTGAACCGATTGCCTTGAAATTTTGCAGACGTAAAGTTAGAAGTCCGGATTAAGTAACAGGCTATTTTTTGTCCCGGGAAATTTTGATATTCCCGAGGGAAATCTAAAAAGCGCGATATAACCGAACTCCACGCGGGCGAAGCAGCGGGCAGAAAGCTAGTATAATATAATTGCTGAGAAAAGTACAGATACTGACGTGACTAGGTTAATAATCGCCTGTTTACAATCATACTTCTTCCTAGAAGAATACTCAAAATAAAATTATTATTTATTTTGAGCATTTTTCTTATGACAGACATTTATTTACACAGGACTACATACTAAGGAATAATGTACTGCAAGAAATATCAAATACATGGGTCGTTTTATTCTTGCAATCCCGATCAGCATCTAACCGTATTCTTATTTCAACTTTTTAAATATACGTAACATCTGTGCCCCATTTTCCTAACTATCGGTCGGGTGAGACGTTTTGTTCCCAGTTCGGTTTCCAATATTTATGGTTGGTGTGACAATGTTGTTTGTTTGCCGTAACTTCTAAGCCAATTAAGGAGAATTCGTGAGCGTCTTCAAGTGGCAGTTTCGGTACAAATTAACTACGAGCCAAGTCCGTCGATTGCGTTTCTAGTCACGAACAAACTGAATTTAGATGAGTGTATCAATGTGTATGGTCAGGCGGAGCTAGGGCGCAGAGGTCTGCGCAAAAACTTTTCTGTTTGATGAAATTGGGTCTATAAATAAAAAGCTGGAGTCGTCATATTGCGTATGTATCAACATGTGCGCGTTTCGTCGAAATATTCCTAGGCATAACGGTATTTTTCCTTGTTCAGAAAAAGTGTACATATGGACCTACTTTGTGTTCCATTTGTAGCTTTATGATTGTTGGATGTTAGGTTCGTTTATAATTTATTTATTACAAGATAAACGCAAAATTTTAGTTTACAAAGGTGAAATGTACCTACTCTAACTTTAAACACACATTTGTTTCAAAACAGTGATACATTTCGTTTGTAGATAAACAAATGAAATTCTAATTTTGAATTTAAAATTTTCGCTTACCTTTTTAATGGCCAAACTGCCAGTTATATATGATGTTTTTTTTTTCATGGAATAATCTTTTGTGTAAAATTAGGATAGAAACCATAAAAAGGGAAGTGTTTCGATTTTTCTGATGAGAAGTATACTTATTCAACTACTAAACAATTTTCTTTGCACCAACAAAACTCTTTATTCTAATCTGTACCGCTAGGGACATCTTGGTGTCAAAGGACCTTAAATTGTTATCTCCAAACAAAATGCATCCCCAAAGTCACAACAGAAACAAAGTGATTTTAAGAAACGAAATCCAAATCGAAGACTGTTATCGTATGTAGCATTCTATACGCTGAGCTGAAGTAGATACTGCCTGATAACGGAGCATAGCACGGCGGCGCATAGAAATGGGCTCGCTTCCAGTAGACTACACCGGCGAAGCGGGCGAGTATATAGAATAATACGTATTTTTACTTAGATGCACTTTAAACGGATTTTATATTAGGTGTTTATTTTTAAAGAGCCTTTTGAAATACGCGTCTAGAACATTGTTTAAAGAATTTTGAAGTGCACCTTCCCAGACAACTCGATAGCTTTTGTATTACGTTGAAAAAAAAATGGCCGCGTGTGAACTTCGACCCAACTAATGGCTAACTAAGCTAAAATTTATAACTTTAATAAAAGTTACTGAAAATTTGAACAAACATAAAATTCTTTATGTTTAGTTTTGTGATGCATCTAAAATTTTATTGCGTCGTATATCAGTCATGTTGTACAACAATAATAGCCCGGAAAAGATGTTTTATGTGTGTTAAAGCCCACTTGTTTTTAATATTGCCTATTATTGATAACCTTTACTTAATATATAATTTATATTAATATATATAGAAGGGACAATGGCGCCCATTCTCTTCTTCACGAACTAAACTGATTTTAAGTTAAATATATCTTTTTATTTCTATTACATTAAGAAAAGGCTGTCCTTTTCTTAATGTAATAGAAATAAAAAGATATATTAAATGTTATCTTCTGTAAGATAACATTTTATTTTGATCCTGTCAAATTAAGATACTCCATAGACAGTCTAGACGCGATTATAAACATGGCGACTAAAAATACGCCAATTTACTTTTTTTTTTTTTGTAGTGTGGCACTAGTTATGACTTTGTGCCAATTTCAAGTAAAATAAAAATCTTCAAAAGTTCTTCTTTCTTTCTCTTATGGCTTTGCGCGGTTTGTGCATTTAGCCAATGTCACGTAATGAATTATTCATGTCGAAAAAGACGGCCGCGCGAACCGAACACGGAGGAAGTTTTGGTGCAAAGCCATGATGTGGCCACTATGCTACAATATTTCACTGTTCTTTATGAATTATTCACTTAATGCACTTTTTACTACATAAATCACGCGTTTTTATTTAGTAAACGACACTATAAATATTTTAAAAGTCCAATGAAAAATGAGCGTGGCACTCATCTTAGCTTCCCGCCAAAAACCTCCGCCAATTTACGTTAAAAGCGGATTAATTTGACAGGTCTAAACTGGCATTTTATCTTCTGTCCTTTTCTTAATGGAATAAAAAGGAAAATATGCCCTGAACTTAAAATTAATTCAGTTTGTGAATAAGCGAATCGGGGCCAATATTCAGTTTTAAAATGTATCTAAATCTCTAAATCCTATCACAGTGGTGGACACACACGGAAAGTTTCATAATTTCGGTACAGAAACTACCTAACGATAACGGGTGGGCTTGAGCGAAAGGCATATTTTATCAGTTTTGGCGGATAAAGGCTATCAACCACACCTGAGACTTATTTTACGCCCAACGTGCCAATATCCATATCCGTGACATAGGTAGGTTAGGTACCTAAGTGGTAGACAGTTATCTACTGTTGAAGTGGGTTTGGCACCAACTGAGCCAATTTTAAATTATAGTTTTGTCTATTTCTTTACGGCGAAGTAAGGAAGAGTCGACAGATATTTAGAATTTTCATATAGGTAACATGAAAATCTTTGCTCAAAAGTTCATTTGTCTGAAACTTTTAGTTTGAAAGAGTTCATAAAACATTATTTTTACGTCAAGATTTGTATGCTTGGTGGGTGCCCAGAATCGTTCCAGTTTTAGCAGTGGGTATCTATGTTCATATCCAACCTACCCATGAACCCATTCGTCCGGGTGAATTCAACGGATAAATCATAAAAGTCTCGCGCAGGCCACCGGACGGGATTAGCTTTGTTAATTCTAATCTGTTTTGTTACCTCGTTTGAATTATACTGTTTATTGTTTCATGTACCTATATATGTACATAATAAATGTGTAATGTACTGCCTTAAAACTGTGTTTTGCTTTTGTTATGACGACTGTACTATGCCATTGTTTGTCTAGTTTGTACTGTGTTTTTGTTGAATTTAGTGGGCGGTAAAAAAGGGTACTACGCTGGGTGGCCAAAAATGTTTATTATTTTGTTGTAAAAGCTACAGAGGTCAGGCGAAAATTAATAACACTAACATTTAAATTAATTAAAGGACAACAAGAATTAAATCTGATAATTTAGACACGTAAATAAGAGGTCGGGTCCCGTATGAGGTCGGTTCATTCGATCAGCAAGGTTAAGCCACCACAGATCCGGCTGCCAGTTGGATTACCGTGCGGATGTGACGTCGGCCACTGGTTATGATGACCCGGACGGATCTAAATCCCTTATGCGGAAAGTTATCCTTAGTATACACGAGATAAAGTTGAAGAAGAACTCGCTCGTCATCCATAGACAATGGATGAACTTTGTGCGTGTATTGTTTTTTAATTAACTAAGGCGAAGTTACGGGAAGGTGTGATTGTGACTTAAGGATAATGTAATATTAACAAACGTCTTGCAAGTATATAATTGCTTCCACGTACTTATTTCATTAAAATTGTTGCAATATTTTTCTATGGAAACAAGAACGATTATAACTGCTTACTTATTTATAAGAATAGCCCTATCTTCCAAATTATCCAGAAAATTATATTTTGTTCTATACGTTCTAAAAGTCATCAAGCTTTATCAAAACACTTACAGGCAAGATATATAAAATACCTCTAAATTAAAGCTGAAAAGTTTTCCACCGTGCAGGTGACAAGGGACAGACCGTAGTCAGGTAGAAGGTTTAACTAATGTCTACTAGGTAGGTGGTTGTTCATCAAGAGTGATACGGGACTCTAATGTTAATCTAGGTTAAGTTACGTATAGCTATTAGAGAAACCTTTGGAAAAACGTTGACTGGGAGAAGTGTCAAGGCATTATGGACCTTAGTACATAGTTAATACTTTCTAAAACCTTTTAAAATGTGGGGATGTCCTTTCTTGGTACAATCGAAACATCTGATTGATCTAAAGAAGTTATTGAAATTAAGAAATCCGGGTCTTTATAATTGCACTATTTTTATAGATAGACAAAATGAATATACCATGTACTATACAGAAATATTATTATAAATTAAAAAAAAAATGTAGTTGTAAACAAAGCACAATTTCGTTAACACTTTGTGTAAATCGATGTACGGAAATACGAACCCGGGAAAGTATTATTTTTTTTTACGAAACTTGAAACCTGAAATGTTGCTTCAGAATCCGCAAAAATTCGCAACATCACCAGCTATTATCCGAACCGTTTACATCAGCTTCTTGAACGATACACCTGAACATTTGGTACATTTGTATTCCATCAATTTGCACATCTCGTATGCGCCGGAGCGCGGCCGATCGTTTGCGTTATATGTGCCTCGAATAACTCATTGGGCGGCTCTGCCCAAATGTTACCCTATCCTTGCTTTGTGAGACGTGGAATGTCTGTAATCTGATTGTGATGGCCTAGCGTTTATACTATTTCAATTTTCGTATTGGCCGTAAGGTCTTCCAACAAGTTGTTAGAGATTGTTAGCTTACATAATTCCTTTGCGTCTTATAAATCCTAAACATAATATATTCCATCCTAATAATAATACTAAGGATCAAAATGAGTTTGGTCGTAAGTTTGTATATAATATATATAATAGGTAATAATAAAGTTTTACTGACTCCTGTGCCAGGTTGTACGAATGTTACAGAAAATGGTATCTCGTCTTGTCTTCATCCATTTTTGGAAAATAACTACAAAATGACGTAAAATTAGTTTGATTTAGTGCACTCATGCTCTTGAGAGGTTTGCGTTTGCTGTGTTTTGTGTGTAAGGGCGAGTTTATGTGTGGTTGCATATACTTAGCATTATACTATAGCTATGGGGGCAAAAGAGGAAGAAAGGAAAAGTCAGAAATAACGCTAAGCGGAAACGTATAGCATTCAAATGTGATGCGATGCTACGGAGTGATCCCAGCTCACTCCGTCGCATCGGTACAAGAAATTACACGAGGACGAAGATGCGGGCAGAGGCGAGTTATTTAATAGTTAGTAGGTCTAACAAAAACGTTAAAAGGTTTTCTATCTGTTTTCTTTAATTATTCAGGATTGGCGCGAGTTATATACTACGTATTTTCGTTCCTCGCGGAATTTTCTGAAATTTTATTACAAAAATTACTTTATTAAAAGTAATATTTTTTTTTATATTCTTTGAAATTTGAGAAAAGAAGAACAAAGAAAATACTCGGTTAAGTAGTTTTAAAGCCCTTTTGTTAGCTTTCTATTATCAAAGAATTGCCTTTGGAGTATTTTTAAACAGATTTTAATATCAGATTCCTTTTATACTTCAGTTACTTCAACCTTTCTGGGTAAAGCTTTAGTTTGGCAAATCTGTCGCTGACTAAAATAACGACTCAAAAAACAACAAAGTGCTTTTGGGAACTCAACTTCATTACATTACTTAGTAGTCTTCAGACCCGCTCCTTGAAATTAGAGGCGACAATGAAAAGGCAAATAAATATATTTTTTCTAGCAATTGCATCGTGAAATCCTATTTGCTTATCTCGCTTCATTTTATTTCCCAATAGTGATTGCAGGCACCTGGATTCTACCATTACTCTTTTAAAATTGCAAACTTTATAGCGTCAATATTTCAGTGAAATTGCAGAGTTGTTCACAGAGATCATTTATTTCAGGAAAAACAACATTGCATTTTCTTTGATTTCGAACTAAGAAATCTGTTAGTATTTAAATATTTAAATCTGTTGCTTGCGAGTAATTATTTCTAGATACTCTTACTGTATTTTTGTTTTACTAAAATTAAATTTCTATTTACTGTGGTCGTAAATAGAACTTAAACCGTAAATAATAGGTATTCATCTTTGTCCGTAAAGCTAATGGAATTTGATGGGCCTAATGTCTATTTTAGTAAAGAGCAGATTAGAAACAATTATTCAACTTAAAGAATATTCGGCAACAACCCCAAAGTCACCGAATGTACGAACTAATTTCGGCCGTTGAAATGCTAGTGGCACTTTTTGGGAACGGTAAATTAGATCGGAAACGCACGTGACCGGCTTTATAATACTCTACGTTCTACAAGCGTAGGTATTAGACACAGTATTTACTTTTGAATAGTGCGTCTCTCTCACACCTTTGGTGGGAGTAAAGGACGGAATAAACCTGGGTACTATTAGTGGGTAATACGCCGTAGAAAATTCACTGACGCAGCAACCTTCATTACTGCCCCTCGTGGAGGAAACAAGCCTGATGCTGGGCTAACATTATTACCGAATAATCCGCGTTTACTTCCAAAGACGTTACAAATTTTGTAAAGGTGAAAGAGTGCTCAATTTACTCGGGTGGTCGAGGTTTTAGCTACCTTTTTCCGTTTATTAATGCCACAACCGATGCCTACAGACATAAATAAAGAGGAAAACACCTGTTTGGTTATCTTTTAAACACGTTTGCGTAGGAAAAGGCTAATATGGAAGAATTTGGGTATCGAAATCGAACGAGAAAATGGGAGGAAGAAAATACCTTGATTTTGGAATTATTCTAAAATTCACCGGTAATAATATTTGATACATAAAATGCATATGCTTTTCATTTTCTATCGAATTTATTATCTCTATATTTTTATGAATACGCCATATTATTAAAGATTTAACTCAAAAAATGCAGCTACAATTTCATCGTAACAATTTTTAGACACAAATAAAAAGTATGTATTTTATATAAAGTACACCTTAAATTAGATCCACGTAGAACGCTACCCGCATCGATAAAAAGGTTGAGCTTAGCTTTTTCTGATTGCAAAAAGAGAGGGTACCTTTCAATACCGTAATATAAAGAATTTATAAAGTGCTTATACGCTGCAGTTGGTCTGAGACTCCTTTGGAATATCTTTAATCTATAGGAAATTTTATAAAAGAACATTTATCGACGGAAAAAACAAAACTTGGCCAAATATGAAAATAAAAAAAATTCTTCTCGTTTTAGAACACATCAGAATTTTTCACATTTTCTCGGTGGTAGGCCATAACATCGGCTGTCGGCAGAAGTTAACACCCACGAGACGCCAGTCTGACGCAGTCCAGTCTTGCCGCCAAGCGATTCGTCGTGTTCCAGCATGATGTCTGGTGAAGCCGTACGGAGGACGGGTCTGAGCAGTTGTGTTCCGATGTATGGCGGGTACGATGCGCCAAATGTTGTTGTGTCGGGAGTTTGGTCGTGGAGAGTCTCCAGATCAATCTCCCTCTAGCGCAGCATTGTTTGGTCGTGTTTACTAGTGCGCTTTACCATCAACGATTGCATCACTGCTTACCATCAGGCGGGATTGCAGTCAAGCACTAATTTATAATTATTATTAAAAAAAAGCAGAGAATTTTAAAATATGGAAAGGCTGTTTTTATATGATATAAATAATTGACATATGTAACTCAACAAATTTATTTTTTAATAAATCTGAAAAAAAAAATATCTCCAGTAGATTCAGATATTATTAAGAACTGCTCAACTCTCGCGGCTTGGTTCAACAATTATAATCGCCGAAAGTTTTTAATTTTTACTATTGTAAAATAAACTAAAACGTCTTTCCCAAAACATCGAAAAACAGTAAGCTCAACAATTAAGAACTTAGATAAAATACAAGACAGAAAGTACTTCATAACTCGTTTTAGAAATTTTATAATAAATTTTTCATAACAAGCAATACCGCTGTATAACGAGAGGGGACGGAGACCGGGCTAGTTGGGCGATTAATTAACATCACTGCCCTCTAGGGGGCGCTGCTCTCGGAATTATTCACTATCCCGTTCTTACCCTTCTGCGAAATAATTATTAACAGTAAACCTAATTAATTTCCCTTCTTGAAGTCCCCACATTATCCAAAGTGAATTTCAACTTTTTTTTGTTACTAATTACTGAAAGATTATGAAGGTTTTGATGAAGGCTTGTAATATTTAACACGCGACCCTTTTATAGAATCATTAATCGTTATTTTTTCGCAATTAGACTCTTTAATTATATTTAGAGCTTTGTGGAAGTTAATAAATCTGAAAGTATCAAACGAAAAGATACACCCGGGTAAAGCTTAAGGATCCGTAGCAATCCAAAAATCCCTACAATTCGTTAGTTAACTAAGTCCATTAGTAAATGGTACCGGTCCATTTCTATCTGATTAAAGGCCATCACAATCATTCGAGTCCCTATTCAAAGGGATTCCTAAAAATACAATTGTATAGGCAGTCTCCGAATTGTGTGCGTCTCGATAATTTGATACCATTCTGTACAACGAGGGCTGATAAAATCTTGCGTAAAAGTAACCCAATTTCATTCACACTTCACGTATTTGCAAATGAGCGATAGAGGAAACAGGCGTGAGTGAGATAACCACCCATTCCTATGTTACAGGGCCCAAGGAATCTTTACAAAGCAGATAAATACCGCAGATGCCCTCTTTGTTACGGAAAATCCCTCCGATTTCTTTGTACGTTACGTATAGATGAATTTGGGACATCTTAACTTATGTCATATTAGTTGATGGCTATAGAAGTATACGACATTTTTTTTCAAAGCAAATAGAAATAGGTATGTACCTATACTTAATATTGCGCAGTTCTTATTGCTAAAGGAGATGTTTCAGAAATATATGGAGCCCGGGCAAGCACATTGTACACTTAATGCTAGGTATTATTACGCTATAGTTATCTGTTTTTAATGTTAATTTCCTATATTTTCGTTTAGTTTTTATACAGATTCAATTTAACTCGGCCGAGGAGTGCAACACAACTACCAATAAATATGGTGGTCAGCAATAAGCGAAATAAGATTTTGACAGTGACATTTGGTAACTATATTATCTACCATATGACTGCGAAAAACACAAAACATGAATTCCGAACATACGGCCCTTTAAATAAACACAATCAACTCAAATCAACACTCGACACGAACACAACGGGAAAATAGAATTGTCAAAGTCGCCAATCAAACGTCATGGCTACCTTAATAAAGGGTTATCTCACTAAAAACGATTCAAATAATTAATTATATATACTTGTATTTTCATTCAAATTAATTTAGTAGTATTTTTATGAAAATCTATTATTTTTTCCTTTTTATTAACCGACTTCAAAAAGGAGGAGGTTACTCAATTCGACCGTATATATGCTTTTTTTTTTCCTATGTTTGTTCGCGCATAACTTCGTCGTTTATGAACCGATTTTGATAATTTAATTCTTTTTCTGTTGGAAAGAAGACGTTCCCAAGGTGGTCCCATGATAAGGATATCAGGGTTTGATGGTGGAAGACCAGACTAGTGCATTAGTGCTTAGCATTTTCATAAATATTTTAAAGCACTACAATTTAATAAAGGTCTGGAGTAGATCTGATGATGGAGCCGGGAGACAGTCGAAGGAACTCCTCAACAATTTACAGCAGCTACCTTGTGTTTGAGCTCGATTAATTTGTATTGATAAGAACTTTACACCTAGATAGGTTGTGACTGTCATAAGAGCTCTGATGATGAAGACAAAGGCCAGTTTCGGGAACTCCTCAACGGTTTACAGTAGCTACTTTGTGGTTGGACTTCATTCATTTATATTGATGAGACATTTGCACCCATTGGGTTAAAATAATGGTCTGCAGTAAATTTGATGATGAAGACCATAGGCAGTTGAGGGAATACTTACGGGTAAAAATTAAAGTAAACAAAATTATTTCGTTTCCCAACTATATTTGCGTCAGCTTCCAGTCTGACCGGATGCAACTGCATACATAGTACTTTTAACAACTAAAAAGTGTAAAATAAGAACTTTTTTTACAAAAAGCAACCGACTTCCAAAAACCACTACAAAGTTAAAAATAACTAATTTCGGAAGTCGGTGTCAAAAAACGAATATACAAAACCAAAGACACCGACTTCCGAAATTAGTTATTTTTCACTTTGTAGTGGTTTTTGGAAGTCGGTTGTTTTTTGTAAAAAAGTTTTTTCTATATAGCGTAAATAGTGGTGGTCCAAAATAAAACATTTCCTTTATTATACCCTATCTTGGTCTTGAAGTTATTACCTACGTTTGCACAGATAGTGCAATGCTAAGTTAATCTCAAAAATTGATGTCATGTTTTAATAACCCACTTTTCAAGAGTACAATTATAATACAAGACACTTATATTTGCATCTTCTTTTTCGCATATACTAAGAAAGGTATTTAAACAATTGCTCAAGGCTTCGAGACCCGTCTGAGAACGTCATTGCCCAGTGAAGCAGAAAATGACGTAAATGGCTTTCTGAAAATGTAATTATAAAGTGGGTGCTCTTATCCATGATTCAGACCTAAGTAAGCGAGGGTCACTTCAGTAAAACGTGACATTTTTTGTCAGTCTCAAAATCGTAGTTATATTTTTTTATTGGAAACGTGCCTTTTGTGGTTCAGAAAATAGGTTGAGTAGTTCTGATGTCTCTAAATGGTTCTAATTCATGGATCTTTGGCAGTGGTTACAGGTCCTTAGAAGACCGAAAGTCTAATAACTAATTTTAGAAAGGTTTTAGTATATAACTCAGGGACTTTGTTGCGGAGGTAAGACGCGTTTTTACTTCATGTAAAGGGAAAATCTAAATTTTCGCACGACTGAAATGCCGAATATAGTGGAACTCATCTATACTAATATATAAAGCTGAAGAGTTTGTTTGTATGTTTGTTTGTTTAAACGCGCTAATCTCAGGAATTACGGGTCCGATTTGAAAAATTCTGTTTTGCGTTGATTAGCCCATTAATCCAAGAAGGCTAAAGGCTATATAACATCACGCTGTGACTAATAGGTGTGGAGCATAACTAAACCACCCGAACTAAGTCGCTGGCGGCCGCTAGTAGATAATACAAACGTATATTGTTATCTATATTCTTGCAAATAAAGTTATCATTAACTCATTTAAAATACTGGCACACCTTACCGAGTTAGACAGATATCGACCCCAACTATCAGGAAAACTCTAGGCATATCTGCTGTTGGTCAGACAGATTTACTTATTACACTTCATGCAGATATATAAGAGAAACCGAACTATCAAATTCATATTTTAATACAAATAAAATATATTCTTTTTTAGTCCCCAAAATACAAACGTGGTTTTGGAGACCGCCTCGTAAAGAACCTAATGACTGTGACAAACAGTTAGAAACCGACGTTAAGTGTATTATTTATTATACTTATACTAATAGAGCTGAAGAATGTGTTTGTTTGAACGCGCTAATCTCAGGAACTACGGGTCCGATTTGATAAATTCTTTTTGCGTTGGATAGCCCATTAATTCAGGAAGGCTCACAAATGAAGTAGGAGGCGACCTGACACTGCCGGCAGTAGTGCGGAGGATGGTCGGCAGCGCAGAGTCGTGGGACGCGGTGGTGTCCTTCTGCGAGCACGTGATGTCGCAGAAGGAAGCTGCGGTACGGGAGAGGGAGATCTCAACTCCCTCCCGGGCCGCAGAAGACGCACCGGGCGCCGAGGAAGGACGGATAACGCCCTCTTCATCCCCCCATGAATGGGTCCAGGGGCGAGGGACATGGGGAAGTCCCCGCAACCTATTCGATGGACCCCGAGGCGGAGGCGGTAGGCAGTTTAACACCCCAGTACCGTGCAGGAGAAGAGGCCCGACAGACCGGGCCAGCACGAAGGTGTGGGGCCGTGGAAGAATTTAGACTTCCGCGGCCCCACGCGCGCTCGTGATAGAAGAGACACCGGGGTGGTTTCAGTCAGTAAAAGTCTGACAGAACCCGTCGCCCACCCCAGGGCGGCGGACATCCTATGAGATATTCCAACCCAAAAAAAAAATATAACATCACGCTGCGACCTATAGGAGCGGAGCATAACTAATTCCACGCGAACGAAGTCGCTGGCGGCCGTTAGTTTAAAAAATAACCAGAGGTAGCAGTGTGTTCTGCCAGGGTTGTTTTAAAGAGAAACCGTAGCCCTAGTGCACAGGTAAACGAAAGAACCCGGGTGAGTTTGTCAGTAAAAGTCTGACACGCCCTTCCGCTTCACCCAGAGCGGGACAGGTCATGTGATGATTGCCCGTTCACACTACAAAAAATCAGGAGTATGTAGTTTTCCCGATCTGTTGAATGAATTAATTTACATTCCAATCTCATTCCAATGTAAACTTAATTTAGGAGCAGTTTGCGATAGATACCCATTAATATTTATATGTATAGATGCCAATTTCCTCGTGTCTAATAATTTAAGCTTATAGCACTTTAGAGCAGCGTTTTAGCGAATCTATTAGTATTTACTAGTGGGATAATGCTGAGAACCACAAAGGATCTAATCACCATACATCGCCAGTTTCCTATCAGCAATGTCAAAGCATAGTAGTGATATATTTTAGACTAGCTGTGCCCCGCGGTTTCACCCGCGTAAGCTTCGAACCGAAAGAGCTCAGTTGATATAAAATAAGCGCCTGTTAAAATAATGGAAGCAATATGTACGTCCGAGTTTGCTCCCGTATTCGCAACATTTTTTGTTCCTGCTCTGCTCCTATTAGTGATAGTGGGATGTTTTATAGCCTATGTCCTTTCTCAGGCTCTAGAGTATCTGTGTACCAAATTTCATTACAATCGGCACAGTAGTTTTGGCGTGAAAGTCGGACAGACAAACAGAGATACTTTGGCATTTATAATATTAGTATGGATTAGGCCTGGATTGTGAAAAAGTTATGTCGAACAATTTAATTCTGACTAGCTGCGCCTCGCGGTTTTACCCGCATAGTTTTCGATATGTTTTTTTTTTATATGCTCCGCTCCTATTGGTTGCAGCGTGATGTTATATAGCCTAAAGCCTTCCTGGATTATTGGGCTATCCAACGCAAAAAATGGAACCCTTATAGATTCGTCATGTCTGTCTGTTCGTCCGTATGTCACAGCCATTTTTTCCGAAACTATAAGAGTTGTACTGTTGAAACTTGGTAAGTAGATGTACTTATTCTGTGAACCGCAGTAAGTTTTTGATGCAAAAATAAAAAAATATTAACAAATATTGGGGGCTTCCCATTCTTATAACTAAAACTCAATTTCATCAAACACATACGTGTGGGTTATCTATTTATAGTCTTCAAAAATGATATCGAGGTTTTTAAAATATTTTTTTTCTAAACCGAATAGTTTGTGTGACAGATGCTTCCAAAGAGGAAAAAAGTTGACCCCTCCCTCTCTAACTTCTAAAATAAGAAAATGAAAAATCAAAAAAAAAAAACATATGATTACTTTACTGTAAAAACTACCGACGAAAATTGTTTTGAAGGAGATCTAGTAAGTAGTTTTTTTAACCGACTTCAAAAAGGAGGAGGTTACTCAATTCGACCGTATATATGCTTTTTTTTATGTTTGTTCGCGCGTAACTTCGTCGTTTATGAACCGATTTTGATGATTCTTTTTCTGTTGGAAAGAAGACGTTCCCAAGGTGGTCTCATGATAAGGATATCAGGGTTTGATGGTGGAAGACCAGAGAAAACAAGGGGAACTTTCAAAAATTGCAGGGGCGACTAGTTTATTTCTTAGCATTTTCATTAAGGATTATAAAGCACTACAATTTAATAAAGGTCTGAAGTAGATCTGATGATGGAGCCGGGAGACAGTCGAAGGAACTCCTCAACAATTTACAGCAGCTACCTTGTGTTTGGGCTCGATTAATTTGTATTGATAAGAACTTTACACCTAGATGGGTTGTGACTGTCATAAGAGCTTTGATGATGAAGACAAAGGCCAGTTCCGGTTCTACTTTGTGGTTGGACTTCATTTATTTATATTGATGAGACCTTTGCACCCATTGGGTTAAAATAATGGTCTGTAGTAAATTTGATGATGAAGGCCATAAGCAGTTGAGGGAATACTTACAGGTAAAAATTAAAGTAAACAAAATTACGTCGTTTCCCAACTATATTTGCGTCAGCTTCCAGTCTGATCGGATGCAACTGAATACAGAGTACTTTTAACAACTAAAAAGTGTAAAATAAAACCTGTGATATTGGTAAGTAACGTGACATTAACGTCTAGTTATTGAGTTACGTATTAAAATAACACATTTGTGTAATATTGGATTTTAGGAAACATATAAAACCAAACATTTTGTACAAATTCTTAGAGTACCTATATTATTTCGAGTTGAAACCTTTTCAATGTCGTTTGATAACTGATTGAAAGAAGGTGGCCCTTGGTTTGATCCCTTTCCTTTCATGTTGTATAAATAAACTTGCTTTCCGCCCGTGGCTTCACCCGCGTGGAGTTCAGTTATATAGCGTTTCCAGGAGAACCGTTCAAAATTTCAGAATCAAAACTACCCCATGTTATTTCTCAAGGTCAACTACACCTTTGTACCAAATTTAAATAAAATCAGTTCAGTGGTTCAGACGTAAAAGCGTAACAGGCAGACAGAGCTACTTTCGCATTTATAATATTAATAGGGATAAAAACATAGACAGAAAATAATACAATTTCTTAACATTACAATTATACTTCATCATCAACAACCTTTTTATCGTCCCACTGCTGGGCACAGGGCTTCTGTCATACAGAGAAGGATTGAGCGTAATCCAGGTTTCCTCAAGATGTTTTCCTTCACTTTGTAATCAGTCATTGGTGTCCAAGATATACTTAGAAAGTACTTAGAAAAGTAACATTGGTACTTGCCTGACCTGGAATCGAACCCGCACACTCATACTGAAGAGGCTGGTATTTTAACCACTAGGCCACCACTTAATTTTGATTGATTAATTTTAATTAACGGAGATCGCTTCTCTTTTTAATTAGACACACGTCATCGCCGACCATTGTAAGCTCAACATTGTCTGTTTACGTGTGCAATAGGTACTTAGCAATGATCCTTGATTACGAGCCATGCCAGCTAATCATCTCATCTCGTAGTGCGTGGTTCAGGATAGCAATACTATTGTCTATTGTAACAGTTCTATTATTAGTAATGGCTTAGGTGGGATTAGAATTAGGTCTGTTATTGGGGAGAACTTATTCTAGGTATTCTTTGTGGTATGTAATTACGAGTAAAATAAAGCAAACGAATTGTCTTGAGTCCACAAAATCTGTGGGGACTGGAATCAAGTCTTTTGAGAAACATATCAGATCACTACATAGTATAAAACAAAGTCGCGTTCTCTGTCCCTATATCCCTGTGAATGCCTAAATCTTTGAGACTACGCAACGGGCTTTTATACCGTTTTTTGAATAGATAGAGTGATTGAAGAGAAAGGTTTATATGTATAATAACATCCATTAAATAGTGGAAAAATACTGTTATTTTTAAGGTTTCTAATTTGATGTCGTAAACAATTACTTTTTTTTTCGCTTACATTGCAAACGCAGGCTGAACCCTACGAGATTTATAATAATTATAATGTACTAAGTATTTTAATTAAAAAGGTCTACAGAAAACTCCGCGATTCTATATGTCTATCTCTTATGGATATCCCACAATAACAATTCTTGTCATTTACTTTTTACGACAAATAATGGCTAATATTCGAAGCGATTTTAACCAGTAAATCGCTCCTAACGCGCTCAAATCCTTATCCAAATCTTAAATAGATTGTTGATTTAATATAGATGATTTAAAGGACTATTTTTAAACATATTACAGATTTAGGGACGTAGCGTTTCCGGCGGTACTGACAGGCTGGAGCGACGGGAGCGGTGGGCCGCTATATTTTCATATACAATGTTCAAAGTTTTTCTGTGGTGTATTTTTTCTGTAAAATACCATTGCACCCATGCGAAGCAGGGGCGGGTCGCTGGTATACAAAACAGATACCTAAACATATACCTATTAAGGAAAATTATCACTTTTGCTATAGGGAGATGACATTATTCTTAAGGAACATGTTGATTTTTCAATTCATATTTTAAAACCTACTCCAAAGTTTTTTGAAAACTCTAATTTATCAAATACAGCAACCAAAAAACAATAACTCGGCTTTATTAAAGTACCTAGTAAGTATATGTTGTAACTTTTCACGTTAATTTGTCTTCACCCTAAACAAAACTGGTTTTCAAATAATTGTCGAAATACATTCATGAACTTTCCTTATAATTAAATTAGCAACATGAAGTCCTATAATTAATTAAAATTTCTAATTTGTATGCTAAAGGTAGGGAATAACGTTGCGTCTGACGTACAGATGGTAGTCGTCTGTGGAAATCGTTGTTTTCTTTGATTCCTACTTCATTTCCGTTAAATAATTAAAGGCTAAATTATCAAATTAAACATCCCATTGCTTGATTGTAGGGTAAATTGAATCGCTCCCTTAGATTGTTCAATCTAGTTACATTAAATAAAACTGAAACGTCGGTCTGAAATCGTAAAAAATGGCTGTACCAAAATATATTTATTAAGAGTATTATTTAAGCAATCAACCTGAAAATTAATTGGAACCCTGCACGACTTTAACAAACAAATCTTTCTCTGATTTGGTTATAATCTCCAACAAAAACAATCCATATCATTTTGGTTTACATTGCATGTCATGGAGTCTCCATTTCCACTCCACTCCATGAGAGCGGAGCCATCAACTACAGAGTTGAAGGCTCCGCTCTTCCCGTAAAAAACCCCAAACGTAAAGAAATAACGTAAAGGAGTATGAGTGCGTGAGTGTGTTAGATGTATGTGTGTAAGTGTGTGTGTATGTTTATGTGTGAGGGTGTGTGTTTGTGTGTGTACGTGTGTATGTTTCTTTGTGTTTGTGTCACTAAATAAGCGAATGTTATTAGTTCATTTAATTATACTCTAATAGTAAGTATACTTTAAAGTAACTCTGTAATACCTCTGTAATGTAAATTCAACGAGTGACCTATCATCATAATTTAAATGATGATCCAGAGTATGTATCATCATAATTTAAATTGTATAGCCAGATTGCTATTTTTTTTTATCGTAGACATAAATGTGACTTTATTAATTTTGTTTTATAAAAAGGATGAGCAATTATGGTGTGTTTATTTCTCTTTTCTAGTATTCTCGGATTCTATGAAACGTACAAGGATACATAAACTACTTATGCGTTTTGAGCATGTTATGTAGAATATGCAATTTTCAAATAAAATCATTGACATTACCAATCGCCACTTTTTAGTGTAAACTTAATATGTATAATATTGAAATATTAAAACTAAAAAATGATATATTAAAATTAAAGAACTTAAACTTAACTTTAACTTCTTTTCCGATAGGAAATCATCAAATGACCTCTGCCGGTCTGGGTGAAGCAGAAGGGCGTGTCAGACTTTTACCGACTAAAACCCACCCGTGTTCCGTCACTTTTCTGTGCCCCAAAGAGCATTGTATCTCTTTCGAGCAACCCGCTGCTTCGAACAAACCGCCGCCAAGGAGTCATCATCATTATCTCAACGTTAATCCCAGTCGCATCCGTAGCTTTTCAGCTTAGGAGTCTGGTGTCTGCTTTACCAGTCTAACTGCTGATTTTGGCTAAACTTCGATATTTTCCGTGAAGCGACTGCCGTCTGACCTCTACAACCCGAAGGCGATATCTAAGCGTTGCAGTTAAACCAATTGTTAGACTTTTTGAGGGCTCCAACAACCCGTAACGACAGCCACGAAATATTCATATGGCAACCGGGACCAACGGCTTAACGTGCTTTCCGAGGCACGACCAGACCAGTCCAAATATTCAGATTCATGCATATAAATATTTGCACTGTGCGGGGATCGAACCCGCGCCTCCTTAAGCAACGGCTGCGTTCGCTACCGATACGCCACGGAGGCTGTCATTATCACTGTCACGCAGCAGCCAAGGAGTGACTTGTGGTTAAATATTAAATAATAAGGTTAGGTTTGGCGCGGTCAGATCGTGGGTGAACATCCATTACATATCAAGACTCCGTGCTGCGGAAATCATGATAAACCGTTGGTCCCAGCTATCATATTTGTATTTGATTTCAGCTGCGACTGGTTGAACTAAAAATAATACGAGGAAAGTTTAGTCAGATGGTGATAACATAAAAGGCCATTTGAAATCAACAAGGAGAAATCAAACTGAAAAGTAATTTATCAGTCCAGCATCCTTGATTTCTCGGAATATATTTTAGTTAGCTGAAATGGAATCACAAATCTAGCCACTGGCTAATTTGTTATAGGATAAACGGACCTTTGATTCGCTTGAATGCGAAGGGATCTATTGTTCTATAATTTAACATTTAGGTTCTCCAATGAGAATTAGATAAATTCTAACTGAAACAACTGTGATTTCAGATATGATTAATTATATTCAACCTTTTCTAAAATTTCCATTCGCCATTTCAGGGCATTTCGGGGATTATAATGAATTAATTACTCATGATTTCAAAAACCCAACTAAGCGTCGTTTAATAACGGTTGAGTTCTCATAATTAGTGGTAAATTGATCGTTTCTGAAGTAACAATTTCTTTAGCGACATTATGCGTATTTTTGGATAAAAAATGCTAAACTCGCGTTAAGACATCTGAGTCTGATTGAAAATTCGTAAGACGGAGGGAGACTAGACCGTCGGCTTGGCGTCATATCCCTCTCTCTTTCTATCGCGCGGAGAAAATCTATGTCTGCTCCTGCCGTTCCGTTGAAGCGGCGCAGGCGCTTGCGTGAGTATGCATGTTTGTACTGCAGCATGCGACGCATCCACTGATGATGACTGATGGCTTATACATCATGTTAATTATAAACACACTTACTGAAGATAGTTTGTTTAGAATCGTTTAGAGATTCGGCTTATATCATTTTTTAAATACTTACGTAATTTTTTATTCCAAAAATAACTAAGACTATGGAAATTATTGTCATATTAACCCTGTTGTTTGTACACACTTTTAAAATCACAGTTTTAATTGTATTAGAGATTAGTATAAGAAATGGTATAACTAATTTAATAAATAACAATGCATATACATGTCGTAATTCGTCCATATCATTTTAATAAAAATTGGTTATTTGATTTATGTGGTGGTCGGGCAAACGCTGTGACGTTATTTTGTAATAGCGGCACGTGGACAGAGTCGTTTTGGAAAGTGAGGATTGTCGAACGGTCACTTCCCATTCAGACGCGGACCACTTCGCCGGTCGTCACACATATTAAATTTAAAATCAGTGTATGTAGTACCTATTATGATTATAACATAATATTCTAAATGGGGTGTTTGAGAGTGTGCGTTAATTAGATGACATGGTGTATAAAATAAATTATTTATAAAATAAAATAAATTCGTGCGAAATTATTCCCTAACCATTTCAAAATATTCAAAATGTACAAGCATTCACTTCTACCGGCACCCTGGCGGTCTTAAAAAAATAATGGGTTACACCCGTTAATTTTTTAAGAAAAAGTTCAACTAGAAAAGAAATGCTAAAATCAGGAATTACAGTCGGCGCCTACAACGCTATTTCTGCCGAAATCCAATCCGAAGCTGGTCCGTACCACCGTACAATATTATGCTCTACGATATTTCATATCACTGTGAAAATTTCAAATGTCTACATAACACAGCTCAAAGGTTACAGCCTTTTGACAGAGTGACTGATGGACAGACAATGGAGTCTTAGTCCTGTTGCCAGATTGTGGATAAAGATCCCTAAAAAATTTTGGCAAGTAATTTGTGTTCATTTAATTTAATAAATTAGATTAGTGTTCGGTTTACAATTAATAATTGAAAGTGTCCGTTTTAGATAAATTATAGTTTAATATTTTATATATAATATAGGTAGGTTTATAATGAATTATTGAAGTTTACAACATCTAAAAACACAAAGAAGCTTTGTTATTAATATGAATATTATTATTTAGCACCCACACACACATAACAACGCATACGTAATTCATACTTTACATAATAGATTCACGTAAATATAGTTAATGCGATATATGAAGATGAGATTGCTACTCTTAATAGTGGCTGCTAAAGCATTGGCCGACACCCACACACCACTAAACCTACCTAAATCCACAGTCCAGAAATATCATAAATCGGATCCCTCAAACGGCAAACTCATCGATTCTGCACCATTAAAAGAACGTAAAGAATTTACAAGAATATTTAATAATCAAATCGTCCCCAAAAACTTTGTGCCTTATTCCTTCGATTTAGAAAGTCAACATTCGTCCTTGATTCTGAATTAATGAAGTTTTGTGCTACAGAGTTTACTTTTGTACTTTAGGCGTTTAATTACGAGGCACTTTTTCAGGTATAACCAAGGTTTATTGGGTTTTCATAATTAGAATTTGTTCTCTGTTCACTTTTAGACGCTTCGTAGATTGAGACTAAAAAATATATATAATTTTAAATATTATTCTAAATTATTATCACGGGTTTGCCTTCCGCACTTTATCCTTCAGGTGGACCATTGTCCACCTGAAGGATAAAGTGCGGAAGGCACAATGGTGCCTTTTTAACATTATTATTGTAAGTATATAATACATATATTGATTCACACATACACGCTCTAATCCTTTGGAGGATTAGGCACTATGTATACAGCCACTAAGTCTATTGTCATCGATTGATGCACATTTAGACTTCGTGCAACAAATAAAAATAATGGATATGACTGAATTACTGTAAGTCCTCAGAAAATAATTTTGTATTTAAAAAAATAACCCGTAAGTAAATATATCGCGAAGGTTTATATTTTGTTATTAGTAGGAATACTGTCCCAAGACCGTTTGACTAAATTCTTTGAGCTAATTAATTTAAGCCGCACCACAAGTGCACCTCGCAAATATTAGAGGTCTGCACTCCAATCTCATTGCAGTACATTACCACCTTGAGACTGAAAAGCCACATCTACTTTTCTTGACGGAGACCCAGAACAGATGTCCGCCTGATGCGGCATACCTCGGCTACCCGGAATACTCTTTGGAGCATCATTTCCTGCAGCGAGCCGGGGTCTATGTGTATGTTCGCAATGACATCTGTTGCTGGCGTCTCCGTCACCTCGAAGACCCTCATTTTTCGTCCTTATGGCTGTTGGTTGACACTGGTGTGGACAAGATTGTCTACACCTGTGTCTACCGATCGCACAGCGGTGATCAGAAGACAACTCGGTTATTCGACCACCTTAGTGAGGCTGCTGACAATGCGCTACATCGGCACCCTGACGCTCAGTTCGTCGCTCTGGGGGACTTCAACGCCTGCCACCAGGACTGGCTCTTCCCATACCAGAGGACCGACCACGCTGGGAGAGAAGCGCGAAACTTCGCGCTTTCTATGGACCTTTCCCAGCTGGTAGAGCAAGCGACTAGGGTGCCTGATGTAGTTGGCCACACTGCCAACTGTTTGGACCGTCTGCTGACCATTGATCCAGATAGATGTATTGTTACAGTTTTCTTACCGTTAGGAACTTCAGACCACTGTCTGGTGAAGTCTGTGTCGTCCTTCTCCCCACCTGATTGCGACTCGCGTGGTGAGCGGCGAATGTGGCGATACAGGTCAGCGGATTGGGATGAGATGCGCCACTTCTTTGCGTCTTATCCCTGGCAGCAGGTGTGCTTCTCTTCTGACAATCCGTCGGGCTGTGCGGACGCTATAACCGATGTGGTGCGTCAAGATATGGAGTATTTTATCCCATTCAATGACGTGCCCGTCGGTGGCTCGGCTCGCCCATGGTTCAATGCCGATTGTGTAAAAGCTGAACAGCGTAAGCACACGGCATTTCTCGCCTGGGTTGACGCTCGTGACCGCGGAGCTCCGGATCTAAGCTCAAAGAAGAGAGCCTTTAACCGTGCTGCCAAGTCCTACAAGAAAGCGCTCAAGAAGGCTCGCTTCGACCGCATCGCCCATATTGGCAACAAGTTATCTGCGCAGCCATCCGGGAGCAGATCTTTTTGGTCCCTTGACAAGTCGGTTGAGGCGAACTTCTGTCGGCCCTCACTGCCTCCGCTGGTTAGGCCTGATGGAACACTGGCTCATACGTCGAGAGAGAAAGCAGGTCTCTTTGCTTCTCTCTATGCCCATAATTCGCGTCTTGATACTGGCAGTGCTACTCCACCTAATTTACCTCATTGCGGAGCTTCAATGCCTGAGATTCGCATTAGGAAAAAGGAGGTTCTGAGAGTACTGTGTCGTCTGGACGTGGATAAGGCTAGTGGTCCGGATGGTATACCAGCGATTGTTCTTAAAGCTTGTGCGCCCGAGTTGTCTCCTGTATTGACGCGCTTGTATCGCCTCTCATTTAGGACTGGTATAGTGCCCAAGTCCTGGAAGCTTGCTAACGTGCAGCCCGTGCCCAAGAAGGGTAGTCGTGCCGATCCTGCCAACTATCGGCCGATTTCGATCACCTCCATACTTTGCAAAATTATGGAGCGCGTATTGAACTCGCGCCTCTTGGCATACCTGGAAGGTAACGATCTCCTCAGTGACCGACAGTACGGGTTTCGCCGCAATCGGTCAACTGGGGACCTACTAGTGTATGCCACTCACTTGTGGGGCGAGGCCCTCGAGGAGAATGGGGAAGCGATTGCTGTCTCCCTTGATGTCTCGAAGGCCTTCGACCGGGTATGGCACGCTTGGCCTTTTGAGTAAGCTTCCAGCGTACGGCATTTCCCCTAGCCTGACTGGCTGGGTAAAAGACTTCCTGACTGAACGGTCCCTCCGAGTTGTTGTCGATGGATGCTCTTCTGAGCCCATGTCAACTAATGCCGGTGTTCCTCAGGGGTCTGTTCTCTCTGCAACTCTGTTCCTGCTGCATATTAACGATCTGCTGATGCCCGGTATCTATGGGTATGCAGATGACAGCACAGTTGTAGAGAGATACCTGCCGGGTGCTCGGGCTAGTAAGGAATCAATCCGGTCCGAAAGAGAGGCCATGGTTGAGCGAACGAGTGTTGCACTGCAGGCAGTCTCCGAATGGGGCAATGCCAATCTTGTAGCATTCAATGCCGCCAAAACACAGGCGTGTCTTTTCACCGCCAAAAGGAGCCCGTTCACCTTGGCTCCTACTTTTCGGAATGTGTCCTTGGAGTGTTCCGACCGCCTTCAGCTTTTGGGAGTTGAGATTTCCTCGGACCTTAACTTTGGGCGGTTCATTGAGTCCAAGGCTAAGGTGGCTGCCAAGAAACTTGGCGTTATCGCAAAGGTCCGGCAGTACTTCACACCTGGGCAGCTTCTAATGTTATACAAAGCACAGGTCCGTTCGTGTGTGGAGTACTGCAGCCACATTTGGGCTGGTGCTGCCAAGTGTCACCTGGCCACTTTGGATTCAGTGGAGAGACGTGCAAAGAGGCTGATTGGTGACCCTGATCTAACTCGAGTCGGTCTCCAAAGCCTAGAGCACAGGCGTAGAGTAGCCAGCCTTTCGGTGTTCTATAGGATGCATTTCGGGGAGTGTGCGATGGAATTGCATGATTTCATTCCCCCATCTCCGTTCCACCAGCGGACGACCCGTCGTACGGCTGGTTTCCACCCTTACGTTGTTAACACCACTACGATCCGGACGAAGCGTTTCGCCTCCTCCTTTATACCGCGTACATCGAGGGACTGGAATAGTTTGCCAGCGGCGGTGTTTCCGTCGGACTACAATTTGAGTGTCTTCAAGGCTAGAGTGAATAGGCTCTTAATAAACTAGTGCGGTTTACCATCAACGATTGCGTCACTTCTTACCATCAGGCAAGATTGCGGTCAAGCGCTAGTTTATAATATAGATAAAAAAAAAGCAAAAAATATTGGGATTTGCCACCCACAACAAACCAAAAACAGAATAAAATAAGTTAAAAGTCCAGGCGCAATGTTATAGGTATTATAAAATGATGTAAACAATACGTTTGTATTTGTATAAAAACACGCGTGTTACGTATCGGTACCAACACATGTCCCCACACCGTGACCAGCACCGTGTCACGAGGCTCAAATCAACTGAATTAGGATATTATACCTATTTTCATGCAACTGAAGCTGTACGGAGTATTACAACATCTCAACGGCTGAGTCATCTCCTCGTGTCGCCGCCTCGTGCACAGGCGCGAATCGCTAAATCATCAATCACCTCATTAGATTGGACCTCGATAAAACCTACATAAGGAGGAATTTCGACAGATGCAATATAAGAATATACGATAAGCAGTGCAGTAGTGTCGTTCTAACCTCGGACGCATTCGCACTTAGGATAAGTAGATTTAGGAATTACCATGTAATCTTAACTATAATAAATGTAGTATAAGTGATTATAGTTTCCATTTGCATCCTCCGTCGTGGCCGAAAATGTAATTCGCGTAATATAGTAGTGTTGTGGACACCAGTTTGTTTAACTTAGCCTTACCATATATGTATTTTTTACATCTTTTCCATTTATATTTCCATATCGCAAGTACAGAATTATTTTTTTTTTTTTTACAAAAGTACAACCGACTTCCAAAAACCACTACAAGCTGAAAAATAACTAATTTAAGAAGTCAGTGTCTTTGGTTTTTGTATATTCGTTTTTGACACCGGCTTCCTAAGTTCCTAAGTAAATTAGTTATTTTTCACTTTTTAGTTCTGAAAAATACTATATACTCAGTTGCATCCGCTCAGACTGGAAGCTGAAGCAAATATAGTTGGAAAACGACGTAATTTTACTTAAATTTTTACCCGTAATTTTGAAGAATTTCCTCGACTGCCTATTATCTCATCATCATGGTCTTCATCATCAGATTTACTGCAGACCATTATTTTAACCCAATGGATGCAAAGTTCTCATCAATATAAATGAATTAAGTCCAAACACAAAGTAGCTACTGTAAACCGTTGAGGAGTTCCTGGAACTGGCCTTTGTCTTCATCATTAGAGCCCTTATGACAGTCACAACCCATCTAGGTCTAAAGTTCTTATCAATATAAATTAATCAAGCCCAAACACAAGGTAGCTGCTGTGAATTGTTGAGGAGTTCCTGCGGCTGTCTCCCGGCTCCATCATCAGATCCACCTTTATTAAATTGTAGTGCTTTAAAATACTTAATGAAATTACTAAGAAATGATTTGTCTGGTCTTACATCATCAGATCCTGATGTCCTAAGCATGGGACCACCTTGGAAATATCTTAAATAAAAGGATTATCAAAATCGGTTCATAAACGGCGAAGTTATCCGCGAACAACATAAAAAAAGCATATATCCGGTCGAATTGAGTAACCTCCTCCTTTTTGAAGTCGGTTAAAAAGCAGAGGATTCGCAATAACTGTGATAGTATATTTATACGACAGCAGTCACGGATCATTTGCTGTTAGTTATTTAGGAGTACTATTGTCTACCGCGAGGGCAGGTTCGAGATGGCGTGAGAGTTCCTAGAGGTATTCGGGGAGGCCTTTAACCAACAGTAGGACAGTAGGTACAGCTTAAAGAAAAAAAAAAAACAAGTTACTTTAAACTGGAAACGTAACCGTAAAGAGTACACTTGGATGAGATCGATATAGAAAGTGGCAACACTTGTTTAACGCTTAAATTGACAGTTGATATTTATGAGGTTTGTAAACGTCAATGTCAGATCATGCAGCTCACGGAGCTCACTATTGTGTCGATACGTGTTTGCAAATGGTTGCCTTACCTTCTTATATCGAATTGACTGAGTCTCTATACAGCATCAGCAGTGCTATGCTGTAAAAATCTCAATGTGAAAGCTTAGATGCAATGAGCTGTCATTGCTGCCAATACTTAGCATCAGATGAAATGCCAGCTCTTTTCAAGGTCATTGTACGTAACTTTTAACTGTGACATTTTTGCATAATGGTCCTCCTGATAGTATCTACTCTAGTCCAAGATACCACAGTGGCTCAAGACTTAAAGTCTTTGACCAGTATGTGTTGCCAGTGACGACATACGGAACTGAAATATGGCCACTTACAATGGGCCTCATACGAAGTCTCAAGGTCACACGAAGGGCTGGCCACGCCACAATAGCGGCGGTAAGTCCCCTCTTAGAGGAGTGGCTAGAGACGTCGACATCAGTGACGGGGTCCACGAGGACTGATGCCTACTGGATCAGGGTTGCGGGTTGGTTAAAAAAGAAACTGTGGCCATGACGCACAGGTAAGTAAAAAAACACGGGTGGGTTTTAGTCAGTAAAAGTCTGACATGCCCTGCCGCTTGGCCCAGAGCGTGAGAAGTCATTTGATGATTTCCCATCCAAACCAAAAAACCCAAGAGGAACCAAAGTCACCGACATAGCTCATAGAGTCGCTAAAATTATGTGTTTGTGGGCGGGGCACACTGCTCGTAGAACCGATCGATGGCCGCTGGGGCTGTATGGTTCTGGACTGGCGGCCACGTACCGGAATTCGTAGCGTATGGAGGCCCCCAACAAGGTGCACCGATGACCTGGTGATGGTCGCGGGAAGCCGATGGATACGGGCAGCTCAAGATCGGTAATTGCGGAAAACCTTTGGGGGAGGCCTTTGTCCAGCAGTGGACCTCCATAGGCCGAAAAAGAAGAAGGAGAAGATAGTATCTATATTATCAAGTTTTATTATTGTATTTAATGTACTTTAAAGCATTAATTAGACTGTGTCTAGTCCTTTAACCATTATTTCGATCATATCATATTCATAATATTCGGATATAATGAGTCAATATAGGTGTCTGTGAGAGAGTCTGTATGTGTGGCTTTTATTAATTAGTGGATACGTTTGTTAAGACAAATTTTCGTGATACTATTTCTACATTTTTTTTGTGTGTTTAAACATACATTAATCTGTATGATGGGCAAAAACTACTGAACATTATATTTATATAAATCAGAAGAACACATAAGATTTTTTTTTGGCTTTCTCACAGATTCGAACTTGTGTAGGTGAAACTATTGGACGCTGCTAGTAGATAATTCAAAAATAAACAAATAAATAATACTAAGCACTAAATATTATGTCGTAATAACAGTTATGTCCTCTTTCTATCTTCTGTAGCGGTGCCTACAACGCAACATGCGAACAACGCGTCTTACTGACGTCACACGAATTCTACATCTCGCAATCAGAGTTTACCGTGCAACTAGCATATATACAAGTTCGCGACATCAACCAACGGGCAATTAGTGGCCCGCCAGACAACTAGTCTGGTTGGAGGATCCTCCCTTTTCTAGGTATGGTGGATGAGTGAGCTTTACACGCTGTTCCTCATACCTTCACACTGGTGATCCCGACGAACCAATCTCGACCCGATTCCGACCCGATCCCGAACCGACCTCGACCCGATTCTGACCCGATCCCGAACCGATCTTGACCCGATTCCGACCCGATCCCGAACCGATCGACGATTCCACAAACACTGGCAGGTACTCCATTTTTACCACATTAAACCACTTTACACCACTTACTTACTTTACCACTTACTTTGTTGGCTTCTGATAGGGATGTATGGAAGAAAAAGACATGTTGCGCCGACCCCAAATAAATTGGGATAAGGGCAGGAGAATGATGACAATTCATTGGTTCATTAACGTTAACATTTCAATTGTTCTAAAATCTAAATGTTGGCATAAATAAATCTCTCAAACTATACAAATAGATTTTACACATACAATATTCCCTCTAAGCACCTTAGTTTTTACTACACAATCTTGCTACGAACACATTGCCGATGATAATAATTAATGACTTCATAGTGCGAGACTTGTTTGAAGTTGTTTACAACTTTCTCGACGTAAGTAAATGGACGTTATGACAAATTAGTTTAACTTCGTTACACGTATAAATAACAGGACAAGGTGATGGATAACGGCGAGCTTCCACCTCGAGACTCGGCTCCTCGAGTTCCTTGTACTAAATGCAACTTAGGTTTGTGAGCTTAAACACTTACTGTATAGTTGTTGGGCGGGGTCTAAAGTTATGTTCAGGATCAGGAACTAGTGTTATGTTATTTTAGACAAGTCTAGTTAAGCTTATACAGTTCTTAACCAAATCTATGTTATTAAAAGCATTGAATTCGTGTGAGTGTGACGACCGTGATCGCTACAATGAGATATATATAAGTATGTATAGTGTATACAATGGTATTAAATTGCATTACCGCTATAATTTTTCTGTTAACATAATTTTCAGTTTTTACTTCTGTCTGTGACTGCCTTTTTTATTACATTTTATCAGACTGGGTTTATTAGCATTTTATCTTAGTTTTGTTCGCAATTTGTATCTAAGCTTGTATTTTCTTTTGAATGACTTCTCAGAATTCTTTGAGGCTTAACTTAACTTAGTAATCATATTTTCCTTTGATTTTAGTGTGGAAATGTAGATTTCCGTATAAATTCCGGGACTACTCGTAATATTCCAGTGCAGCTATGAACTACGCTTCGTTATACATTCACTGTGATGTAATCCCTAAACGACCCTTTACAAAACAAAGGCACCGAACGACACACGAGTATATCCTTAGTTTAGGAATATGCAATTGCAATACCATTATCCAAATCCTAGCAGTAGCATTATATTCTATGTATTTACATAGAATATAATGCTACTGCTAGGATGTATTTACATAGAACATAATGCTACTGCTAGGATTTGGATAATGGTATTGCAATTGCATATTCCTAAACTAAGGATATACTCGTGTGTGTGTGTGTATTGGCGCGCTCCAAAATTGGAGCGCACTGCATAGGTATGGCTCTAACATTCACAAAAGGTAACAAAAGTAACGTCGGTGACACAAATATGTATAATCTTTAAAGTAAGTCGCGTTGGCGTAAGTGGCAATTCAATTTTAGCGGCGGGAAGTGCTGCTCCTTCACACATTCAAGACTGTCCTTGCAGCTAGTGTATGAATTATTCAGCTTTATGATTCTGCCGAGAAAAGTAATTAAGTTTTCCTTCGTAGAGCTTCGCTTGCGGCTGGCTCTCTGTTAATTAATCATCCTACCCGTCGCTTTTCTCCACTTTTAGAAATAGGTTAATAATGGTTGTCTTTTTCGCATCTTTTCTGCCGTTTCCATTATTGAATAAGCAAATAAATTGCTAAGAGTTTTAATTAAACACAAAGTTCAGTTTTTGCTAGTGGCCGTGTCGTCGCTGCAAACTTATTTACATTAATGCTGGAATTTATTTGTTAGTAGACAGAAACATACATATTTATTAAGTGTACTTCTTTTTTATACTTTGCACACATGTTTGTGGGGCATTAACTGTTTGTAGAGGAAGCGGTAGGTAATATGTAAAACCAACGTTATGCTGTATTTTAATCTTTGAAATCTTTTCACTAGAAGCTAATTAGTCGTCATCATCTAGAAGGTTATTTAAAAAACACTTTAATAACCACAATAAATTAAATTTTCATAACCTTCTAGCACTTTTACACTTTTTTTAGTATACTACATACTATCCTATCTGAAAAGTGCTCAAGCGATAAGCACCACGTAATCATCGCTTTCACAGTTGAATAAGTGTTTATTGAACTGGTTTTATAATCCCTGTTTACTGACCTCTCAACATTTGCAAGAACTAATGTGTGTGATTCTCACATACACGTAAAATACATGAATGATTCTAGTATTTTAGCAGAACGTACCAGTTGTACATTTAACACCCGAAACATAACGTAAGTGCATGTGTGTTTATGTCTATCATAATTACAACATGGCTCTATGCATCTGTGTGCACTGTGCACGAATTAGCTAGTGTCCGTACAATGTAAGAGAATAAGGCCCGTGACTCACTGCAAGTAACTGACCCATTTCCACCCTTACTTAAAAAAAATAACATTAATTACTAAACAGGATTTTTTTAAAGAAAAGACGTGAAAATAACACTTCACTACGGCACCCTTAAAACTAAAAGAGGAAAACGGCTGTTATATTATTTACTCCAGTTAACATTATGTAAGTGGTGTATAAAACTTCCAGAGATAATTTTAGTCTATAATAAACATAAAAATATATTCTTATGTCCCCAACGTTATATGAACACTTCAAATAACAATAACAATGAGAAGAAATGTATAGGACATTAGGACGAAAATAAAAAAGTTTCAATATTTGTTTTAATTTCGTAAAAAGGTCTGTTGGGGAGAGAGCGTAAATATCAATTAAGTATTCCAATGTTTTCTTGAAAAGAAACAATAGCCTGAGTATTAGTTAGAATTAGTTAGTTGTTCTTAATTAGCGGGGACAAATCCTTTCACTAGTATTGCTCGTTCTAATTGCAGCATTAGAGGCAAAAAGAAAAGCTATTGTAGCGTTGTCTGTTGGATCTGTTTTATTTTTAACGCTCTGAGCGTTCACAACGGGGTTTTAGAGTTCGCAACGTTAGAGACTATTGTTCGGACTAACAAACGATTCATTGATGAAAAGTATTTCCGATCTCGTATTATCCTTACATAGTGTAACAATACGACCTACGGAACTGATCGCGTATTGAGTAAGAAGTTGAATTAGTGTCTATTCAATTCCTTTACTTACTCAAGATATGTATGTATGTTTTCAAAGACCATTTAATGTCGTATTTTCAAAGAACTGAATGAATGGAAGCAGTATTTGGAAAACTCGTCCACGGTTACTTTAAATTAAATGCTTTAAAATCCGGGTTTCAGAAAGAGGGAGAATTATGTACCTAAAGCAACTTTAGAAAACGGTTTACCTGTTCATGCACTATTACATTTCCGTGATCACAAAGCTAAAAATAATGAACGACCCTAATTTATAGAGCACTTACTGCAGACGTTTACTAAAATAATGTTCGGTAGCAACCACGACGGATGTCTGAGCGGGCTCGTTTAGAAGCACCGGTTTAACTTAGCGCAAGAGGATCACACGCTCCATCGCGTAACGCGCCTGAAGATCCGCTCAGAATGGAGCCCCTACTAATTTAGGATAAGTGCTCACGTTCCGAGCTCAACGATTCGCCTGCGAATGGAAAATACCTTTGGACTACCAGGCTTCGACGCACCCCACGACAAATTACGCTCGCGGTAAATACGAACTGTCTAGTTCACTTCGGCAGAGCTTCGGCCGGCATTGATTGCTCGCTACAATGAAATAAATGGTCGTGTTGGTTGTATCTGGACCAATCGTAGTCTGTAATCTTCTACGTTGTACTATCGTTATCCAGTATTTTCAGGCTATCACTAGATTCGATAATAGTTATTGGAATTGACCGTGGACTGGCTAATGATGGAGTGGAGCTCGCTTTGTTAATTTTGTCATGGTAATGCATGTTTCTGTCATCATTATCATCTCAGCGTTAATCCCAGTCGTATACCCAGCTTCTCAGCTTTGAATTCTCGGGTCTAAACTTCGATATTTTCCGTGAAGCGAATGCCGTCTGACCCCCACAACCCGAAGGCGATATCGAAACATTGCAGTTAGACTAATTGTTGGACTTTTGAGGGCTCCAACAACCGGTAACGACTGCCATTAGATGTTCGTATGGCAACCGGATTCAACGACTTATCGTTCTTTCCGAGGCACGACCAGACCAGTGCAAATATTCATATTCATGCATACAAATATTTGCACTGCGTGGGGATCAAAACCGCGCCTCCTTCCGCAGCGGTAGCGTTCGCTACTGCTACGCCACGGAGGCTGTCTATAATGCAAGTTTCTGTATTATCCATTGCTTCAATGTGTACCACAGAATTTATGTGTTAATATTTATAAAAGGAAGTGAATACGTATTTTATTTCGTGAATTATATAAGTCATGAACCTTTGACAATCATTACGGTAGTCAGTTATAGTTTAAGTTCGAAAATATGTCAACCAGGGACTTTTGTATCATTTTACCCAGTCTCTTCATGTAAAATAGTGGTACTCATATACATCCGGTTAAACAGGAAGTTGACTCGAACATAATTGAGAAAAGACTAGAGAAAAGATGATTTAGTGTTTACGTTTAGGCCGCAGTTATATTTACTTACGAGCTCAACAATTATCCAAATCATTACTCAAAAATAAACTGTGGAACAATACATTCTCAGCAAACTAGGACAGCGAAAAGATTGATCCCATGATCAATAAGTACATCTCGAATTCCTAGTTGAGTGCACGCGGGACGGAACGTGAGTGCATTTTGTCGTCGAAGAAACCAGTGAAGCATACCCGCTGCATAAACACATGCCTAGAAGCGAACAGCTAAGCTTCTCGCCACCGCCGCCCGCCCGCGACGCAACGCCCGATTTTTCTACTGGCTTTGAATATTGATGTTGTATAAACACTAGTAGAACTGTGAAACCAGTAGCCTCGCCTCAGTTTTTAGTGATGCTCGAATTGTTTCCAGATTGAGGGCACTTTAAAAGAGGGTTTTACGACATTGGAACAGCCGTAATGAGTGAACTAAATCACAAAGTTTATCCTGCGGGGACCTGTTGTTTTGTGACGGTGACAAATTGCTTAGAACCGGAGTTGTCTCTACCTTTGCTAGATCTTGTTACCTTTCCACAGAGCTTAAAGACTAAAGTGTTCAATCAGTGTGTCCTGCCACTTATGACTTACGGAGCCGAAACGTACTCACGGTACGGCTGGTCCAATAATTTGGAACGGGCTATGCTTAGATTCTCTCTGAGGGATTGAATCCGCAACGAAGTGATCCGGCAGAGAACCAAAGTTGTCGACATAGCTCACAGAATAAGTAAATTGAAGGGGCAATGGGCCGGCCATATTTGCCGTAGAACTGCTTACCATTGGAGTAGACGTGTTCTTGTGTGAAGTGGAGACCGTGAATTGGTAAACGAAGATGGTACGCCCCCAGGCTAGGTGGAGCGATGATCTTCGGCGAAAATTGCTCATAGTAGCTGAATAAGAGTTGCCGAAAATGGTGATCAATGGCGTTCAATAGGAGAGGCTTATGTGGGCCTCTCCTATAGAATTTGTATTTGTATTTCAATGCAGTCCTTTGCTGTGCCAAAGGACTGCTATAAGCTGATAATGATGATGAACTTTGTTAAATGTATTTTGATATGGATTGCTAATACAAACATGATATAAAATTATCTAAACTAAAAGCTTTCCATTTGCAGGAGCCGCTGTTTCCACCTAATATATCCGAGATTTAATTAGTGAGCTATTATCGGATACATTGTCGAGAAACGTTCAGTTGTACCTAATGCAATCAGCTATTTTGTTCCCGTATTTATAAGCAAGCCTTCTGACATTGTGCCGATTATGACGAGAGGTACCTAGACACTTATACGAGTAACAAGTGCTTACTTTATTAAAAGCAAGTTTTCTTTTTACCTCTCAAGAAAACCTTCAGCTGAGCGGGGGCAAAAAATAAAGGTTGTTTTTAATTTTCCCTGAGGTCAAGTTGGTAGGTGCTAGGTACCTACCACCGCTGACTCTAAATACTAGACAAAACAGATGTGGCAGATATAATTTTTTATGAACGTGTGTCGTAAACTCTGCTCCTCCTAATAATAAAGCTTTTAATTTAGACGCGGGGTGACAGAAAACTGAGATAATTATAATATTAGTGCAATTATTTTAAACTCCAATGAAGCTTGATACTTCCGAGTTTTTCCCTCACGTTGTTAACTACGATCCGGACGAAACGTTTCGGCTCCTCCTTTATACAGCGTACATCGAGGAACTGGAACAATTTGCCGCCTTCGGTGTTTCCGTCGGACTACAATTTAAGTGTCTTCAAGGCTAGAGTGAATAGGTTGTTAATAAACTAGTTCGCTTTACCATTCATGCGATAATTTATATTAAAAAAGGTGTTGATGATCCTACGGCGTTCGCTTCGCTGTGAAAATTATAACGTAGCTCCTTTGGCGACCTTATTCTTAAAGATGTTCAAAAATAGAATAAGGAAACAACGATGTCGCAATATTACCATTTTAATACCAACTGTCGTAAATATTAAAATTTAGCTATCTAAGGTTACCCATGTACTGGTGCCGATTCTGTTCTTCACAAACTAAATAAATTTTAAGTTATGTGCATCGTTTCCTTTTCATTTCGTTAAGAAAAGGATAGAAGATAATATTTTAATTTAATCCTGTCAAATTAAGATACTCCGTAGACATTTTAGACGCGATTATACGAGGTGCGCGGCGGCGGCGGCGCGGTTTACGTCAGGGGCGCACTAATTTGACAGGTCTAAACTGACATTTTATCTTCTGTCCTTTTCTTAACGGAATGGAAAGAAAAAGATGGACATAACTTAAAATTAGTCTAGTTTGTGAACAACAGAATCGTCGCCACCTTATTATATACCTACGTTTTTTAAGGAAATAAAGAATAACTTTGCCTTGTTTATAAAATATTTGGATATATGAACGAGTGCTTGACTGCAATCCCGCCTGGTGGTAAGCAGTGTTGCAATCGTTGATGGTACAGCGCACTAGTTTATTAAGCCTATTCACTTAAAAAACTTGGGAATAGGTAGGATGACGGCAACTGCCGTCATCCTACCTATTCCCAAGTTTTCTCAAACAAGTTTCCAAGTTTCCAAGTTTGCTCAACTGAGCGAGGTGATGCAATGTTAAACCCAACAACACGACCAACGATATTGTACCAGAGGGAGATTGATCTGGTGACTATCCATGACCAAACTTCCGACACAACAACCTTTGGTGCATCGTACCCGGCACACATCGCAACACAACTGCTCAGACCCTTATATTATCGATTTCTAGAAACGTTATCTTAAGATTATCGTTACAACCTCCAAAGATTGGATAGTAGGTACATTCTTCGACGTAATACATATTTCTTGCGATTTAATAAAATAATTCACAAAAGTTATAACGTAAGAAAAATGTTGCTTTTTACCAGAGTGGAAATTTTCGCCCGCGGTTTGTGCAAAAAAGGTCTTCTGCCGTAAGCGATTTGTGAGAAAGGCGCGAAGCTCTCAAAGGTTTCCCTCTTCAATAAGATGGCCAAATATTCAGGATAAGTGCCAGTTTGATAATTCCGAGTGGTCTTGAAAACTTTTAACATTTCAGTTTATCTAAGTAATGTTAGCCCGTATTCTGTTGAGTACTTTTGAGGTCTGGGTTTTCTGCATTTAGAATTTTGTAGAAGAGATACTTAAATAAACACTTATTTCTTTAATGCAGTTACGCACTCTGGTATTTTGAAGAGTATAAATTAATCCTTTTTTCACAGTGCTAAATGGGTAGACATAAAAAGTGTACGATTTTATTTTTTCGGTCACGGTCGTCTACATGCTCGCCTGCGACGTGGAGGCCCCTGGTTCGATCTCCGGCCAGGTCATGGTGCAAAACGTTTTTCCTGATTGGCCTGGGTCTTGGATGTTTATCTATATATGTATCTAATATAAAATATAGTATCGTTGAGTTAGTATCCCATAACACAAGCCTCGAACTTACTGTATGATTTGTCCGTATATATTTATTTATTTAATATAAAGCTTAATTTATTGATTGAGATTTTGTATGAATACGCCAGATGCTGAAAATTCTACCACGCCGCGGTTGCTTTTCTGCTAATTATTTCCACAGGAGCTGCATTTAGCAAAAACACGAAACAATAAAATAAGCTTTTGTTTCGGCAAACGGAAACGTTTAAAAAATAAAAAACAAATCTTATAAACAGTCTCAAACCTCGTTAAATAAAAAGCTTGTAAAAACGCGAGAACGTACCACGCATTTACGAAGTGGGTAGCGAAGTAATTAGTTATTTTTCTGTTTTCTTTGTTGAATGGGTCTGTGTTGTGGCCATTACGTTGGTTCGTGGCGTTCCACCGGTATCCCTGTAAATGTGAGGCCACGCCAATTGCCCGGGGCAATTTCTGTGAGGCGTTGTAATTAACACCTCAAAGTATCCCCATTTAGAGTGAAGAGCGTAAAGATCATTGCATATACACCTTTAAAATGGCGACCTGATTTATATTCTGTTCAAAAAGTTATTAAACGAGACTGAGCTTACTAAAGTAAAGTATTGAAGTTATAAAAAATTCAATTTTAGGTTGACATTTAGTATATTAATGCGTAGAGCTGTGCCTACACAAAACTGATACGATACTGAGCTGTGATACTACAAAAAATGTGGGTGATTTGGAGATGAAAATACAGCTCTTAATATCTAATCATACAGGCTAGCTTTTGATAAGAAATGCATATGAAAGTATATACCTACGGGATCACGGTCGAGCTACAGTCTTAAAAACTAGTCTGCATGGCACCTGCGTGCTGCATGAGGACGACGCCGACTGCAGCAGTTGTAGCCATCCTGAGACTACAACCATCCATCTCTTCATACAACAGGAAGCAATAATGGCGGCAATAAGTCTTAATACACTAAAGCGTTGGAATAAGAGTGTACACCGCACACCACGCTGGTTGAGGGACGCTACAAGGAGTTTCCCATTGCAAAAGATAATAATTTTGAACAAAATACATTATCTAAGATAAAAAAGAAAATACAAGATCCAACTTCACGAGAATCACTGATGCGAGAGATGCGCTTTAGAAAGCTGCAATTTTTTATCGGATGAATCCACAACACGTACTGAAATGTACAGGTACTGAAATGTTCTCAAAGGTCAACGTACGTACATAAAGTCACAGCATTACCAATCCTCAACACAGTGTTTCAGCTCGAATGTTTGGGCATTTCTCTAGAAACTTTAGCGTTTATGGTCAGGGTAGCACAGACCCATTCGATCCCCATACTCTCAGACGCATGGCTGTCCTGCAAACACTGAACATTTATACTGATTTTGGGCTAATATGCGAGTGCCATAAACGTCCCACGAAACAGGCCATACGTCTAATTAAACTAAAGCTGTGTACAGTTCCTGCAACTATAGATGCAAATTGGTTATTAAATAAACCCCATTTTGTCATAGGAGTAATACATATTCCAGTGTGCACATACACATTCCAGTGTGTGTATACGAAGTAGTTCTAATAATGTAAAAAAAGAAAATAAGTGTCATATTTGTCAGCGTGGTCTGCAAGAAGGATGACAAAACAGACACGCAAATGCTTCTAAACTACGTCCAGTGCAAAGTACTTCAGTAACCCAGGAACCTTACGTGAGACAGTCAGTAACATCAATGCTGGCCTCCATGAGGGTGAGTTGGATGGGAAAATCCATTTTCCCACAAGCGCACAAAATACGCATTTTGACGAAGAGTTGCTGACACTATACTACCTATTATTAAGTTAGTACCTCGTTCTCATTCTTCATCATCTACTTAACCTTTACCCAACAATATGTGGGTGGGCTTCCAGTTTTACTGAATGAAGCAGAATAACTGCCCTATATTTATAATATTTATTATATAGTTTTTATCGGTTCGTGGCTCATCTTCCAAACGGCTGAACCGATTTTGACAGGAATTTCACACGTCAGATAACTGAGATTATGAGAAGTAACTTAGGCTTAGGAGTATTACTTTTCTGTTAGAAAAAAGTACTAGAGTTTCTCGAAAAAAATTATAACCATTGGAATCCAATTTGTTTTCGACATGCACGCGAACGAAGTCGCTAGCTATGTAGTTAATGATAAAATCAAAACAGAGTTTTGTAGCACAAATAATATAGAATTCCAGTCTGATATTAATTTGTAAAAAGGTCAATATTATTTTTGAATATCATAGTAAAATAATTGTTCGTCGTGTCGTATCGGTATTGGTTACGGTGGTATTTTTTGTGCTAGCTGGATAGGGTTAATAAATATATATGTATTAAAAGGTACCAAGATATCGCATTTCTTGAAGTGGTTTCTAGTCAAGTTAGTTAGGTACTTACTGAACTCTGCAAACCAAAATCTAAAGAAAACTAATAGTATATAGGTTACACAGGTGGTTGTCAGATCGCGTCCTTTTTAAAAGTGATAGCCGCACATTTACCCGATGTCGCTTTCATCGTCACTTTTTGTTCGGTGAATACAAAGTGAACACGTGGTCATGTCTACAGAGAGCGCTTTCCGATTGTTTAATAAAATTTAAATCGCGTTTCTATGTCAAAATTCATAAAAACAAAAGCGTAGGTCGCAGACGCGGCTTTAGACTTTTCGGAACTCCGCCTACGACGCCTACGACTTCTACACACGAAGAAAAACTAGTTTATTTTTATAAAATTTTCATCTAACTTTGTATGATGAACTGGTCAAGGCATCGGCTCCGTAAGATCACGCTTGTCTCTTAATTTGACTCTTGCACCCCATTGTACCGCCTTAAGATTGTATGAATTAAAATTGCCTCATTAATACAAGTGTTGGAAATATCTGCACCACCGCAGCGTTTGTGGAATGCATCCTCGGGCCTCGACCCGGATCGTTGCTGATCTAGCAAATAATCCGTTCATCTTTTTAAGAAAAAGTGAGGCTGATATACAAATAAATTTTACGAGGCAGACTAAATTAACTTGGTCAAAAATGTACCTGTATGAAATATTTCAATTAGTTTTTAATATTTAAAAAAGTTTTAGGTACCTCAATCCATACTAATATTATAAATGCGAAAGTAACTCTGTCTGTCTGTCTGTCTGTTACGCTTTCCCGCTTAAACCTCTCAACAGATTTTGATGAAATTTGGCACAGACAATCTTTAGACCCTGAGGAAGAACATAGGCTACCTTTTATCCCGGAAAAATTTGATGTTCCCGAGGGAAATCTAAAAAGCGCGATATAACCGAACTCCACGCGGGCGAAGCCGTGGGCGGAAAGCTAGTAAGTAATAAAAATACCTTAATATTAATGAGGCAGGGGACATACTTCTTTCATTGTTCTAGACAACCAAACCACTATAGCTAATCAAACCCAACAAGTGTTGTTTCAATGTACTTCATTATTCCTGAATCAACCGGAATGATCACAAGAAGAAAAAATATTTTGAATATTACTTATGTGCTTTCGTGCCTGTGGCATAACTAAAGGACCTTTTGACCAGCTACCTTGTAACTCGGAAGTCTTTTATTTTAAAAAATTTACAATTCTTGAAAATTCTTCTAGCTAAAATTGATTACTACTTACCTCCTAAATAAATTACAAAACTTCTTTCTCGAGTAAAGTTCAGTGTAACAACAGTGAACGTATTATTATTTAACTTGTAGCAGCTCTCGCTTTAGTATGCGACATGTACGAGTAAGTTCAGACATATTGCTAGTTTCATGCGCCAAAACGTTTGTCACGAAATACTTGAATGCGAAATGAAGTTTTGGCTTTTTGGCCCAAGCTTAAACAAACGCTAGAATGGTCAGTTTAATAAAAAAACAGGAAATCTAAATTCAAAAATTGTTTATTCGATTTAGGCTAAGAATACATGTTTTGAATGTCAAAAGTACAAAAAAAAACTCTCTCTCTAGAAAGACTTTTCGTCAACTGGCGAGCGTCAATCTCGCGACTTGGCATCTTTGTTCTTTTTAGGGTTCCGTAGCCAAATGGCAGAAAACGGAACCCTTATACATTTATCATGTCTGTCTGTCCGTCTCTCCGTCCGTATGTCACAACCGAAACTATAAGAGCTATACTGTTGAAACTTGGTAGGAAGATGTATTCAGTGAATCGCATCAAGATTTTGATGCAAATATAATAATAATAATAAATATTGGGGGCTCTCCATACTTAGAACTGAAACTCAAAATTTTTTTTTTCATCAAACTCATACGTGTGGGGTATCTATGGATAGGTCTTCAAAAATGATATTGAGGTTTCTTAAGTATTTTTTTTCTAAATCGAATACTTCGCGTGACAGACGCTTCCAAAGTGGACAAAAGTCCCCCCGTCCCCCCCCCCCTCTAAATTCTAAAATAAGAAAATTAAAAATATAAAAGAAACATATGATGTACATTACTTACTATAAAAACTACAAACGAAAATTGTTTTGAACGAGATCTAGTAAGTAGTTTTTTTTGATACCTCGTAAATCGTAAACCGCTTATTACCGCGTAATCTTTCATACAAATAAATCCTTTAATTTCATAAATCAATGGTACGGAACCCTTTGTGCGTGAGTCCGACACGCACTTGGCCGGTTTTTTTTTTGTCTTCAACTCCCTCTTACCTACATGTAAGTACATGTAAAGTCAAATAAAAACTGATTGAAACCACAATAACTATAAATAAACTATATCCCCTTTGATTTTGGTCCCTTAAAACTTGGAAGTGTTTCACGATTCATTTTGTAGTGCAGTCACCTTCAGACACAGACTCTAAATGACGAATGTTGATATAGAGCGAGTTTTTACATGATCAAGCACACATCCATGGTGGTTACGTTCAATCCTTCTCTGTATGAGAGGACACCTGTGTCCAGCAGTGGGACGGTAAAAAGGTTAATGATGATGATGATGATGATACTACATCCTAATCCCAACTAATATAATTAATTAATACGAAAGTTTGTGAGTATGGATCTTTCACGTTTTCCACGTTTGAAGTTTCTTTCACACAAAAACTTCTCCACGGATTTGAATAAAATTTGGCACACAGGTACTTTATAACCAGGAATAACACTTAGATTAATTTATAACCAGGAATATCCCGATATTCCTGCGGAATTGGAACTTAAGGGTGGACTCTAGTGCCGAGGAATTTGAGAAATAGGTATTTCAAGAAACTGTTGCCGTCGCGCCGCTTTCAATCTTTCCCCGTATAGCGCGAAAGGATAGTTGCAACTCAGGCTGATTTTACCTACAAAAACGTTGACCACAAGATGTTTCTTATTCCGCTGTTTTCTTTTTCAAAACACGACAGATCTCAATTATTTTTATATCAAATTTAAAAAGAAAATAATTGAGATTATTTTCTTTTTTCTCAAAAACTTATCGTATTTGTATACTTAATAGTCGTCTGAAAATCGTGGTAACAATGGGTTTTTTTTCGGGATTTTGAAATATCATCATTCTTTTATTAATTAAGTGTTTAAAAATTAAATAATAGGGAAGCATATGCGCAACCCTATTATTTAAAAAAAAAAAAACAAAACAAAAAAACGTGTGGCACTCGGGGACTGCCGCGGTAAAGCTATGGCATAGCATTTTTTATCAACTTATGCAATTATAATTATTTAAATTTTATACTAGCGGCCGCCAGCGACTTCGTTCGCGTGGAGTTAGTTATGCTCTGCTCCAATAAAACATCACGCTGCGACTAATAAGTCGCAGCGTAATGTTTTATAGCCTTATGCCTTTCTGGATTAATAAGCTATCGAATGCAAAAATAATTTTTCAAGTCGGATCCGTAGTTCCTGAGATTAGCGCGTTCAAACAAACAAACAAACTCTTCAGCTTTGTATATTAGTATAGATGTTCGCAAGTACCAAATTTTGTCCAGAAAAACGCATAGTACTATACATTGAATCTGCGCTCACCCGCAGGGCTGCAGATCTGCATGATAATGCAGATAAAAAACGCAATCCTGCGCGTGGCTGCGGGGCAAATCGCAAAGGTGTTCACACCGAGTTCCGCAGTATGTAGTTAGTAGGAAATATATAGTACACATATAGAACAATATATAGTATTTTTTATTCCGCCAATTAACGTATACATTTGTATAAGTATATATTTTCTTTTTTGTAGTTTATTTATTTTTTACCAGTGACGTCATCGGAAAAGTGCGAAAAACGGTGGCGATTTAGCGACTAAACTATATTTAATCTTTTATTTTTGACTTTGATAAAGAAATAGAAGCTATGCTATAGCTTATAATTGACGTCATTTTCCTGATCAGCGCCCCCGAAAATCCTGGTCACGACACGCAAGTCAATCATCTTGGATATCATAAAATTGGTGTCGGCCATCTTGGATTTTAAAAATGACGTCATTATCGTGATCAGCACCCCCGAAAACCCCAGTCACGACACCCAAGTCAAAATATCATGAAATTTGATTTCGGCCATCTTGGATTACAACAATGACGTCATTTTCGTGATCAGCACCCCCGAAACCCCAGTCACGACACCCATGTGAAAATATCATAAAATTGGTGTCGGCCATCTTGGATTTCAAAAATGACGTCATTTTCGTGATCAGCACCCCCGAAAACCACTTTCACGACACCCATGTCAAAATATCGTATAATTGGTGTCGACCAACTTGGATTTCAAAAATGACGTCATTTTCGTGATCAGCAACCCCGAAAACCGCTTTCACGACACCCATGTCAAAATATCATAAAATTGGTGTCGGCCATCTTGGATTTAAAAAATGACGTCATATTCGTGATCAGCACCCTCAAAAACCCTTGTCGCGACACCCATGTCAAAATATCATAAAATTGGTGTCGGCCATCTTGGATTTTAAAAAAATGACGTCATTTTCGTGATCAGCACCCCCGAAAACCGCTGTCGCAACACCCATTAATAATGACGTCATTATCGTGATCAGCACCCCCGAAAACCCCAGTCACGACACCCAAGTCAAAATATCATGTAATTTGATTTCGGCCATCTTGGATTTCAACAATGACGTCATTTTCGTGATCCAAACCCCCGAAACCCCAGTCACAACACCCATGTGAAAATATCATAAAATTGGTGTCGGCCATCTTGGATTTCAAAAATGACGTCAGTTTCGTGATCAGCACCCCCGAAAACCACTTTCACGACACCCATGTCAAAATATCATAAAATTGGTGTCGACCATCTTGGATTTCAAAAGTGACGTCATTTTCGTGATCAGCAACCCCGAAAACCGCTTTCACGACACTCATGTCAAAATATCATAAAATTGGTGTCGGCCATCTTGGATTTCAAAAATGACGTCATCATCGTGATCAGCACCCCCGAAAAACCCAGCCACGACACCCAAGTCAAAATATCATGAAATTTGATTTCGGCCATCTTGAATTTCAAAAATGACGTCATTTTTGTGATTAGCGCCCCCAAAAACCCCTATCACGGCACCCATATCGAAATACCCAAAATTCATCGAAGTACCAAATTGTAGGCGAAGTTATCCGCAAACAAACATAAAACTTCAAGCCACACCTCCGTGCCCGTCGGAGTGGGGAGCGTGAGGTTTTTTCGTTACGGAATTTCTGGATTCGATCCCCGCGCTCAAGGCCCGCGATAGAAGTTATGCTTAGGAAAAAAAAAAAACGTTGCTCTAAAAGCGTTATCCACGAAGAAAACAGCGGAATACGTTTGTATGGAAAAACTCAACTAAAGTGCCATCTTAAGCGGGCAAAATAGTGAGGGGCAGCTAGTAGTTGATAATTAATAAGTAAATAAGTAGTTTTAAATTACTGTCATGTTGGTTTATCGTATCCTACTTACATCCCAATATTGAAAATTCTTCTTCGTATATAAATGCATAGGTCTTTGAGAATTTAGGTACCTACTTACCCCTATCGCTCCGCTGTGTGCGATAGGGTCGTCACAATGTTGGTGTGGTAGTAAGGGCTCCATTTCGTAGGAGAAGTTTTGAACTAAAGCATGAAGTGTAAATATACCCTCCAATCTTGATAATAACAATTTAAATCGACAAACCAACAGTTTCCCTCTGGAGAAGTACCCTGGCCCGCGTCTCAATGCGAAGTGACCGTTCGACAAAACCCACTTTCCAAAACGACTCTGTTTACGTGCTGCCATTACAAAATAATGCCACAGCGTTTGCCCCGCTACTACATAAATTAAATTAGGAACTTTCATTAAAATGATATCGTTATCCATGACATATGAATGTTTGTTAATATTTCACGCAAAATTACTAAACGGTTTTGAATGAAATTTGGTACACAGGTGGTCTATTACCGATATTAACATACCCTTTTACTTTTATCCCGATATGTCCACGGGATCGACTTATGTGGATGAAATCGCGAGTCGCAGCTAGTATTAAATATTTATCTCCGAAACTATATTTATTGAATTTAAAGTAAAATCTACAAAACATCTTACGCATTTAAAGTGGATACCTATAAAAATAAATATAAACGGACAAATCACACAGATTGAGCTAGCCCCTAAGTAAGTTCGAGACTTGTGTTATAAGATACTAACGATACTATATTTATAATAGATACATATATAGATAAACATCCAAGACCCAGGCCAATCAGGAAAAATTGTTTTCCATCATGACCTGGCCGGGGATCGAACCCGGGGCCTCCACGTCGCAGGCAGGCATGTTGACCGCTGCGCCATGGAGGTCGATTCTATATTAATACATTTCATTAGTCGTCGGCTATATTAATACATTTTTAAAAACGTTTATGTAACTGACTGTAAATGTAAATAAATATGACACACTTTCGCGATCGAGCCAGTTGAAGACAAAAAAATAGGCAAAATTTGAAGATCCAACTCCCGAGCGCTGGCGAATTCGCTCGCTACTTGATGAATATGTCTCCAAAAACGACTGCCTTTCGCCATTTCCTAGTGGATAGTATGAATCTAAGAAAGAATAACTATAGTTCAAGGATCTTAAATAAAATTAAACTAACTAATCCTTAGTGCGTTAATGATAAATTAATTATCGTACAATTAGAATCGCATTCAGTCGAATCAAAGGTCAGTTCATCTTGTAACAAATTAGCAGTTGCTAGACTTGCGATTCCGTTTCAGTTAGCTAAAATATGCTCCAGGAGATTTGGGGTTCTGGGCTGATAAATTACTTATTGTGTTATTACAGTAAATTTCGATGCTTGGATGGACTTTACTTATGGTTTCTTGGTAATGATTTAATAATATAAACAGTTCCGTTGAAAAATGTACTTTGGTTTTGTCAATGGTAGTTGAATATTGACAATTTCCGTGTTCTCTAAAGTTGTGAGTTTCAAATTAATTTTCAGACGGTTTATTAAAATTGTACCTAAAAGTAATTACATAAGGTATGTTTTGGTACAACCACTTTTTACGATCACAGAGCGACTCAGTTTAGTTTCATTTATTATGTCTAGATTAAACAATGTAAGGGAAAGATTCAATTAACCCTACAAACAAGCGACGGGGTACCTCAACTTGATAATTTAGCCTTTATTTATATAGCAGAAATGAAGTAGGTATCCAAGAAAACAGCGATTTTCCACAGACGAGTAACATTGGTACGTCAAACGAAAGTTATTCCTGCCTTTTGCATACAAATTAGAACTTTTAATTAATTATAGGACTTCATGTTACTAATTGTTAATAATATAATTATTAGGAAAGTTCATAAATGTATTTTGAAGTTCGAATGAATAATTAATTAGAAAGCCTATATTGTTCAAGTTCCAGGTAAATTTTAGGTATTGAGAAAATCAGAATCAGCTGGTATTGTTAACATTAAACACGAAATCAAGAACTGCAATATGCACACTAGACTCTACTAATGTGACATTTGAGATTTAAAATTTAGTATTTAAAAAAAATCAAACTGGTAGTGCAAGATCCACTACAAGGTTGATTTTCATAACTAAAAGCAGTTATCTGAACAATTTACTATTATGCAAGAAGTAAATAATATATTATTATGCAAGTCTGAAAGTTTTTCAACACACTTGATTCCAATCCACTCTCTTGTGTTACGTAAATCCGACACCGTTCTTACTCAAACTAAAGAACATTTTCCAGGTTACAATGGAAAAGATGTAGGCAACTGCATCTTTTCCATTGTAACCTGGAAAATGTTCAACAATAATTACCAAGACCAATTCTAATCCCATCCAAGCCAGAATTAATAATAGAACGGGTACACAGATAGTAAGGTTGCTGTCCTAAACCACTGCATAATTACGCACGATGAGATGAGATGATTAGCTGGCGATGCCCGTAATCAAGGATCGTTACTGAACATGCATTGCACACACAAACAGACAATGATGAGCTTAGAATAGTCGGCGATGACGTGTGTCTAGTTAATATTGGAGGCAATCATGGCTAACTAATTTAGGCCACATATACTGTTTTATTATGGGGAATAAAATATGTGCCTTATTATTTGGTTGAAGTTTAAGTCTTATACAACAATTCTAAACTAAATCTACCCCTTATCATCATCATCTCAGCGCTAATCCCAGTCGCATCCGCAGCCTTTCAGCTTTGGAGTCGGGGGTCCGCTTTACCAGTCTAACTGCTGATTTTTGGCTAAACTTCGATATTTTCCGTGAAGCGACTGCCGTCTGACCTTCAAAACCCGAAGGCGATATCTAAGCATTGCAGTTAAATCAATTGTTAGAATTTTGAAGACTCCAACAACCCGTAACGACTGCCACTAGATGTTCGTATGGCAACCGGGACCAACGGCTTAATGTGCTTTCCGAGGCACGACCAGACCAGTGCAATAATTCATATTCAAGCATACCAATATTTGCACTGTGCGGGGTTCGAACCCGCGCCTCCTTACGCAACGGCCGCGTTCGCTACCGCTACGGCACGGAGGCTGTCAGAAATTAAACTAAATCTACCCCTAAAAGTACAATATGGAATCTATTGATTTTGAACCTACTAAATTTTTGCTCGTGAACAGATTATTTTGGTTCTTGACCTTAATTCATATACATATGTAGTTCTGGTGACACTACAACACGAAAGAAACCTGGACTCATTTTGATTATAGAGCCTGAATACCGAGATAAAGATCCTCTACAGTTAACGCTTTTATATGAGGAGCATCGAGGACTGGAACAATTTGTCAGTGGCGGTGTTTCCGTCTAACTACAATTTAAGTGTCTTCAAGGCTAGAGTGAATAAACTCTTAATAATCCAGCGCGCTTTGCCATCAACGATTGCATCACAGCTTATCATTACGCGGTATTGCTGTCAAGCACGTTTATAATGTTGTTGATTTGAATGAAGTTGATTTGGAGTGATAACTAAATTCGAGAAATAATTTTGAAATTCTAACTTTTTTCATAGAAATACTTTCAAACGTCAAGTTCCTTGAATAAAATTTGTATATATATATATTTTTTATTTAGACGTAAAAATATTTTTTCGTCATTTTCATTTTCTGTATTATGCAGTAGTTCAAAAGGTCAGTAACGTAATAATAAACTTATAGTAGCGATGCGACCGATAATAAATGAAACATGGCAAGTCGTTAAACTGAACTTGGAGGAATGTAGCCGGTTAAGCGTCCCTGGTTCAATCCCTAGGGGCTAAGGTAGACACGTAACGTTCACTCAGCACTCGAGTTTCTACTATCCTCAAAGACAATTTCACTGTTCTTTTCGGCTTACGATATAGCTGACTTAAAACTTAATTTTGTTCAAATACTGTTTTGTCAAATTACGAAGTCTCGAATCTCTATGGCATTTCATACCTTCATTAATTATGATCCACCGATAGTGAAGGTATGAAATGAGATGTTTTGGTTGAGTATTGTTATAGCAATGTATGAATTAGTTACTCATAAAAAGATATTTATGTGGAAATTTTTCTCGGTGGTAGGCCATAAGGTGTTTGGCTGCCGGCAGAAGTTACCACCCACCAGACAAAGTCTTGCCGCAAAGCGATTCATCGTGTTCCGGCATGATGTCTGGTGAAGCCGTACGGAGGACGGGTCTGAGCCGTTGTGTTGCGATGTATGGCGGGTACGATGCGCCAAATGTTGTTGTGCTGTGTGGAGAGTCACCAGATCAATCTCCCTCTAGCGCACCTTCGTTTGGTCGTGTTGGTCTTGGGTTTAACATTGCATCACCTCGCTCAACTGCCGTCATTCTTCCTATTCCTTAGTTTTTTAAGTGAATAGGCTTAATAAACTAGTGCGCTTTACTATCAACGATTGCATCACTGCTTACCATCAGGCGGGATTGCAGTCAAGCACTAGATTATAATTATTTAAAAAAAATGACATCTCAGCAGCCCTACTATATACACTATTTTACAATTGTGCCGAAAAAGTAATGTAATTTAAATTTAAAATTTAGTAGGTACATAAAATTCTTAACTTTTGACTGGATTTGAATTAATTAGTTCATGAAAATAGCAAGAACAAATATAACTTTTAAATGAAATACATGTTTACAGTTCAACGTATTTTTCAGGAACAAGGCTTTTTAATCTTTTAGCATATGAGTAAGGTGGGTAGGAACTAAGATAAAGTGTGAACGCAGTGATTTATTGAATGAAAAATGCATTTATTCTGTAACAAGACCACGTTGCAGACTTTGCCCAACTCATATATCTCAAACTCTTTCGAGATTACAAAGTTATGCCCTCTCCGCGTTTTTACAGGAAAAGTGGATTAAGATTTTCTATATCTACCTAATATATCAACATTACGGTACGGTCGTATGATTTATAGGCCAAGTTGAGGAACTTCTGCATGTCATCCACTGGCTCTTTGCGAAATTTTCTAAAGAAACTTTCAACTTTTTACATTAGCATGGTGATGGTGACTAACCTAGGTATTTTATACCAATTTTTATTCAACACTTAAGTTTTTCTTTGAAACTACATAGGTGAAGATAAAATTCCAGTTTCATGTTCGTACCTAATGTGAAACAATTTAATGCTCGAAGATTGCTACGTTTTGCTTAAATGCTCACTGTAAACGTAATCCATACTTAATATTATAAATGCGAAAGTAACTCTGTCTGTCTGTCTGTCTGTCTGTTACGCTTTCCCGCTTAAACCTCTCTACCGATTTTATGAAATTTGGCACAGACAATCTTTAGACCCTGGGAAAGAACATAGGCTACCTTTTATCCCGGAAAAATTTGATATTCCCGAGGGAAATCTAAAAAGCGCGATATAACTGAACTCCACGCGGACGAAGCCGCGGGCGGGAAGCTAGTTATCAAATAAAAATTTGGCTTTTTCACTTCAAAACTCTCTCTCTACTAATAATAATAATGTTTCTTTTTTAGGTAACACCTCTAGAATTTAAAACAAACGTAATCAATAATGGTTTAAAAAACCGCTAGGTGCTGCGGCATAGCGGAGTACGGAACTAATGATATTTGTCTGCGCGGTGATTAATGGCAACCGAGTCGCGGATTGTTCGAGCGGGATGAGTTCTGAAGAAGCATTCACAACCCGTGAAATTAACTTTCGTCGCCTTCCGAACAGCCGTCAGTTTATTTTCACAGAGGCGTTTCACTTTTTGTGACTAAAGTACCGAACACTTCTGACGTTATTGGGAATGTTCAATTATTATTGCTTCCCTATTAGGCACATGGTAATGAGATTCCGTTTAAGGCTTAAACCAGGTTAGAAATTTCTGAGAAAATACTTTTGCATCCAAAGTAAATATTTCTGAGAAATTGTTTCTTATTTTGGTGTTAGGAAAGTTTTAATAAGCGTCATGTATGTACGTAGAGCAAAGTAAAATTAAGTATCTCGTGTAGAAGGAGATATAGGTAATCTAATAAATATACCTTAAATATACCTTACATAATATTGCCATGTGGGGTACAAATTCTGGAAAAAATAATCTAATATCACATAAGGTCACATTCTAAATATGTAAGTCAACACCTACTCACTGATCTTACTTAAAATGAATCAATCTATTTTGCAAAATTAATCATCATCATCATCATCATTTCAGCCGAAAGACGTCCACTGCTGGACATAGGCCTCCCCCAAGGTTCTCCACGACGACCGGTCCTGCGCCTCCCGCATCCAGCGGTTTCCCGCGACCTTCACCAGATCGTCGGTCCACCTTGTCGGGGGCCTACCCATGCTACGTCTTCCGGTGCGTGGTCGCTACTCGAGAACCCGTCGGCCCCATCGGGCATCGGTCCTACGGGCAATATGTCCATCGCACTGCCACTTTAGTGTTGCAATTCGTCGGGGTATATCGGTTACTCTCGTTCTTCTGCGGATCTCCTCATTCCTGATTCGATCACGCAGTGAAACCCCAAGCATAGCCCTCTCCATTGCCCTTTGAGTGACTTTGAGTCTTCTTTTATGGCCCATTGTTAGCGACCCGCCTCAATTCCATAAGACATTACATTTTTTTAGATTAGATTAGATTTGTTTTTCTTGATAATTAATTAGCTATGTCAACTTCCAATGATGACCCGCCTGATCGTGGGGGAGACATTTTCCGCAGAGATAACAAGACGTTTAGATCGCCGCCGCAAGCCTCCGCTAAGCGTTTGTTTTGTGAAATGTCTCCGACCGACAATTTAATAGATGATAGGTCGAAGCGTTTACAAACTGCACCCAATTCTCCCGAAAAGTCGCCTACATTAAATATTTCCAATCGTAGCGACGGGAACAGTAATTATTGCGATTTGATGACCGAGGCGTCTGTGTACCTGGCCAAAATCAACGAGCTGGTTAATGATAACGGTTCTCGTATAAATGTCGCGAACAAATCAGCAATTATGGATATGACTCAACGAGTTACAAGTATCGTGTCTTTGTTAGCTTTAAAATCTGAGTGTAACGAGACAAAGCTTGCTAACACCGAGCGCGAATTGGAAATAATTAAATTAAAATCCTACGATAAAACCGGTAATGAGGACAAAAACATGTCGTACGCGGATTCTTTGAAACTGCGGTTGCCTATAGTTACCCCGGCTATTGAATCTAGAGTACCTCTTCCTTGTCTCGTCGCCTATCCGACCCAGGAGCGATCAGCTGACTATGCGTCATCTTCCGCCACTAAACAAGCTCTTATGAAGGCGATTAGACCGAGTGACGATGGTTTTCAAATAGTCGGTATTAAAAAAACCGCCAAATCAGGCGTTGTACTGCGCGTTGAAAACCAACTGAAAAGACTAGAATCGGTAGACGCTATAAAGTCTGCGGGTCTTCGTTTAGAAAAACTAAAAGGTCGCCGCCCCCGTCTATTAGTCAAGTACATTTCCGCCTCTATGGAAGACAACAATTTTTTGCAAGCTATATAACGCCAAAATATTAAAAACGAGTTGCCAATAAAAGAAGACGACTTCATTAAATCCACGAAAATAGTCCGTAGGCGTTCTACCAATAACGGTCGGAAATGGGTAGGAATAGAGATTGAACCTGAGGTACGGAAACATCTTATGTCTAACAAGGATAAGTTATTTATTGACTGGGCCACGTGCCGTTTTGTTGATGATATCGAGGTAGTTCGTTGCGTGTATTGTCAGCAATTCGGTCACGTGAAAAAGCATTGCGCTAATAAATCACCAACCTGCGCTATATGTTCTGAGGCCCACGAAACCAATGTTTGCCCGCATAAGGACGATTTAAATTTTACCCCGGTTTGCGCGGCGTGTAAACGTTTTAAAAAACCTTTTGACCATCGCTGCGGGTCTGAACAGTGCGGTACCTACAAATTAAAACTCGAACAACTTATCCTACATACTAATTACTAATTAAGATGGATAGTCTAAGCATAGGGCAATTAAACCTTCACAACGATAAGGTGGCGACATCAGAGTTAGATAAATTAATTATTGACTACAACTTAGACCTTGTACTCATTCAAGAACAATATCAAAACTCAAGTTTACGTCACAGGGTAGTGCAGCTGGATTGCAGGGCGCGAGCCGGAATTTATGTTGCGCGGTCTTCTAACTTTACGGTAACGTCTATACGTGACCTCATGACGCCACACTGTGCGGTTGCTGAAGTCTCATCAGCTTCTTTTAAAGTATTCATTGTAAGCTGTTACTTTCAATATTCAGATCCTGTTACTCCTCATATAGATAATCTCCGTCATGTCTTGCGGTCACTCGCAGGCTGCAAAGTGATCGTTGGCGCGGATGTCAACGCGTCATCGTCTCTGTGGTATTTTTTTTTTTTGGGACAAAACCCGCCACACTGTTCCCAACCCACTGCAACTCCTGAAAGCCAGAATCAACAGTGGAGACCGCCAGAAAAACGCCGAGCAATGAAGCTCGACGAGTCCCGGAGAAATGTTTCAACTGTCTTGGGTCCCGCAACGAAATTAATCAGAAAAGAATAGCGGAGGAGTAAGAAAAAAGATATTTTTTCCACTTCCCTCCATAATAAGCAGGAGACAGAATAGAACTAGGCCAATCGGCACAAAGGGACATTATTGCAACTGGGAGAAGCCCAGATTGCCAAGCACCACGGAATAACATTTGATCAAGTTAATGGGTCCTAAGTAGGTATTTGCTGTTACAATTGATTCCAATAATAGGTATGGCAAAAGCGCCTGAACGCACGGAAATTAGTTCTAGTTTCAACAAGGTCCGTATAATAAACAACTCCGGATGTAACTTGTACACTATCCAACATAATATTGCGTTCATTCTGCCAAAGAATACACTCCCACAAGATGTGATGTGCGGACTGTTCAAATTCACAGTTCGATGTAGAACACTGACACAAAGGCGAAGGAACAAGTTTAAAAGAATACAGTTTACTTTTAAAGTTGCCATGACCTGTGAGAAATTGGGCAACGCAGTGGTCAACCTCCAGCCATGTCTTAGCCAGCCGATCGCCAACGGATGGAAAGAACAGATGGAGGTGCCGGCCCTTGATGGAATTATCCCACCTACTTTGCCATTCGGATAAGAGGTCCTCCCAGACGTCAGTCTGAGGTTTAAATAATCTAGAAATTCTATTGAGGTCGCGTTGTGTAACAAAGTTAGTGTCCATGGCCTCCCCCCTCGCGGAGTAGTACATTGAAGCACGTCGCTGTACTTCAAGATCGACTGGAAGTACACCTGCCAGAACGGGTAAGGCTTCAGTACTGACTGTTCTATACGCCTTGCATAAAAATATCAATGCCAAACGTTGGCTTTGAAGCAGTTTACGTCGCGCCGCCCCTATGCTGGCCCTATCGGCCCAAACAGGTGCACCGTAGCACATACATCCTAAGTAGGTAGCTCCATATATAGTTTTTAAAGTTAGGAATGATAGACCCCAAGTTGCTTTGGATATTCTAGTTAGGGCATAAAAGTTCCTTTTAGCTTTTTCGCCAACTATTTTTATATGTTCGATAAATGAAAAATTCCTTTCTAAGACCATACCAAGGTAGCATACGGATTGCTGTTTTTTAACGGGAACGTTATTAAATTTAATAGTAGGCAATGATTTAAGATTACCTTTTAGTAGAAGTTGATAGGTTTTATGCGGCGCAAACGCTAGGCGGTTACGATCACCCCACTGAGATATTAGATTTAGGCAAGTATGGGCCAAGTTCTCAAGTCCGGCTCGGGTACTTGACTGAATGAGCAGTAGGCCATCGTCCGCGTAACCAGTAAGTGAACAGCCGCAAGGAAGCGGGATCGCGAGAAAATCATCAAAACCCAAATTCCATAAATAAGGACCGACAACTGAACCCCGAGGACATCCCATGGTTAGTGCTTTAGTACTAGAAAAATGACCGAGCTTAAGTACCGCGGAACCGTTTATAAAGTACGAGTAAACGAGATTATATATGTTTCTATAGCAACCGCGGTTTTTTAATTTTAACAACAGCATAGGCCACCAAGCGTTATCAAAAGCCCCAGAAATATCCAAAAAGATACCAATCACGTACTTGTGTTCCGACTGGTTAACGGTTCTTCTGACAGAAAGCGCCGCGTCGACTGTTGATTTACCGATGGTGAAGCCATATTGATTACTATGAAATTTTGGACCGTTCGGTAGTAACCGTGGAACGATGAGGCGCTCAAGAAGTTTCCCCAAAGATGGTAGAAGCGTGATAGGCCGATATGACTTCGGATCATCCGGTGGTTTATCACCACACTTTGGTATTATTCGTATGAAACCGCGTCGCCATTTACGAGGAAAAACGCCTTCAGCAATGCATCGGTTATATACAGTTAAGATGGCATCACCCGCTGTTTTACACGCTTCTTTAATCATCCTATTAGATATTTTATCTTCCCCTGATGATTTGTTGACCGGTAGTTTTCTAACAATATTTATAAATTCGTCATTAGATGGTACGTCTGACATTGGTGATTCAGGTGGCACAGGAGCCCACGCTCGAATCTGTTGGTGGTAGTCGCTATCGTTAGCCGGTGAATCATCAGGGATGAGTGTATTAATTAGTACTTTTGTTGTTTCCTCTATGCCCGTGGTATGCTTATCATTGACCTTAATGTTTTGAACGTATGCAAGGTCGACCGATCTGTTAGCTTTAAATTCGTGATATAAGGGAGACCACGGACCCTCCCTGTCAAGTTTGTCAACGATTTTCCGCAACAAGTTACCCTTAGATTTTTCCACCGATGCTTTGTAGCGTGACTTGGCAACTCTAAAAGCATTTAAAGCGGACGTAAGAAGATCTCCAGTAATCTTTCGGCTCTTGAGTTTATTTAACTGTCTACGCGCTCTGCGATATCTTTTGCGCTGTTCAACCAAATAATCACTCCACCAGTCACATCTATAGTAATATTATATACTATACCAATATTATATATATATATATATATATATATATATATATATATATATATATATATATATATATATATATATATATATATATATATATATATATATATTGGTCATAGATCCACGCACGATCCACCAATATTCGTAGATGTGACTGGTGGAGTGATTAGTTGTCTCTGTGGTATGGCAAGGTTCGGGCAACCGATACCTAACGACGCTGCGCTGTTGAGGATTTCATTGCTGAGATGAACCTATCGATTCATAATACCCCTGATGCACCACCTACTTTTTGCAGCCAAATAGGCGAATCTTGTATTGACGTCACACTTTCTAGTGCCGACGTACGTTTGGATAGGTGGCGTGTCCTACCGGACGCGTCTTGTAGTGATCATCGCCTGATCTTGTACGAATTTGATCCTGGTTATATTCAGGGTCCGTCTCATATTCCTGGTAATTTCAGATATAGATGTAAAGGCGCGAACTGGGAATTTTTTGGCTCGCTTTTTGCATGTCACGCCAAAGAATTCACTCGGGACGGGCTGTCAGCCGAAGAAAGTGCTGACATTATGTCAGAAACCTTTACCTACTGTGCTGACATCGCCATTGGTCGTGGATCTATGACCAATATTCGTAGATGTGACTGGTGGAGTGATTATTTAGTTGAACAGCGTAAAAGATATCGCAGAGCGCGTAGACAGTTAAATAAACTCAAGAGCCGAAAGATTACTGGAGATCTTCTTACGTCCGCTTTAAATGCTTTCAGAGTTGCCAAGTCACGCTACAAAGCATCGGTGGAAAAATTTAAGGGTAACTTGTTGCGGAAAATCGTTGACAAACTTAACAGGGAGGGTCCGTGGTCTCCCTTATATCACGAATTTAAATCTAACAGATCGGTCGACCTTGCATACGTTGAAAACATTAAAGTCAATGATAAGCATACCACGGGCATAGAGGAAACAACAAAAGTACTAATTAATACACTTATCCCTGATGATTCACCGGCTAACGATAGCGACTACTACCAACAGATTCGAGCGTGGGCTCCTGTGCCACCTGAATCACCAATGTCAGACGTACCATCTAATGATGAATTTATAAATATTGTTAGAAAACTACCGGTCAACAAATCATCAGGGGAAGATAAAATAGGATGATTAAAGAAGCGTGTAAAACAGCGGGTGATGCCATCTTAACTGTATATAACCGATGCATTGCTGAAGGCGTTTTTCCTCGTAAATGGCGACGCGGTTTCATACGAATAATACCAAAGTGTGGTGATAAAGCACCGGATGATCCGAAGTCATATCGGCCTATCACGCTTCTACCATCTTTGGGGAAACTTCTTGAGCGCCTCATCGTTCCACGTTTACTACCGAACGGTCCAAAATTTCATAGTCATCAATATAGGTTCACCATCGGTAAATCAACAGTTGACGCGGCGCTTTCTGTCAGAAGAACCGTTAACCAATCGGAACACAAGTACGTGATTGGTATCTTTTTGGATATTTCTGGGGCTTTTGATAACGCTTGGTGGCCTATGCTGTTGTTAAAATTAAAAAACCGCGGTTGCTATAGAAACATATATAATCTCGTTTACTCGTACTTTATAAACGGTTCCGCGGTACTTAAGCTCGGTCATTTTTCTAGTACTAAAGCACTAACCATGGGATGCCCTCAGGGTTCAGTTGTCGGTCCTTATTTATGGAATTTGGGTTTTGATGATTTCCTCGCGATCCCGCTTCCTTGCGGCTGTTCACTTACTGGTTACGCGGACGATGGCCTACTGCTCATTCAGTCAAGTACCCGAGCTGGACTTGAGAACTTGGCCCATACTTGCCTAAATCTAATATCTCAGTGGGGTAATCGTAATCGCCTAGCGTTTGCGCCGCATAAAACCTATCAACTTCTACTAAAAGGGAATCTTAAATCATTGCCTACTATTAAATTTAATAACGTTCCCGTTAAAAACAGCAATCTGTATGCTACCTTGGTATGGTCTTAGAAAGGAATTTTTCATTTATCGAACATATAAAAATAGTTGGCGAAAAAGCTAAAAGGAACTTTTATGCCCTAACTAGAATATCCAAAGCAACTTGGGGTCTATCATTCCTAAATTTAAAAACTATATATGGAGCTACCTACTTAGGATGTATGTGCTACGGTGCACCTGTTTGGGCCGATAGGGCCAGCATAGGGGCGGCGCGACGTAAACTGCTTCAAAGCCAACGTTTGGCATTGATATTTTTATGCAAGGCGTATAGAACAGTCAGTACTGAAGCCTTACCCGTTCTGGCAGGTGTACTTCCAGTCGATCTTGAAGTACAGCGACGTGCTTCAATGTACTACTCCGCGAGGGGGGAGGCCATGGACACTAACTTTGTTACACAACGCGACCTCAATAGAATTTCTAGATTATTTAAACCTCAGACTGACGTCTGGGAGGACCTCTTATCCGAATGGCAAAGTAGGTGGGATAATTCCATCAAGGGCCGGCACCTCCATCTGTTCTTTCCATCCGTTGGCGATCGGTTGGCTAAGACATGGCTGGAGGTTGACCACTGCGTTGCCCAATTTCTCATAGGTCATGGCAACTTTAAAAGTAAACTGTATTCTTTTAAACTTGTTCCTTCGCCTTTGTGTCAGTGTTCTACATCGAACTGTGAATTTGAACAGTCCGCACATCACATCTTGTGGGAGTGTATTCTTTGGCAGAATGAACGCAATATTATGTTGGATAGTGTACATGTTACATCCGGAGTTGTTTATTATACGGACCTTGTAGAAACTAGAACTAATTTCCGTGCGTTCAGGCGCTTTTGCCATACCTATTATTGGAATCAATTGTAACAGCAAATACCTACTTAGGACCCATTAACTTAATCAAATGTTATTACGTGGTGCTTGGCAATCTGGGCTTCTCCCAGTTGCAATAATGTCCCTTTGTGCCGATTGGCCTAGTTCTGTTCTGTCTCCTGCTTATTATGGAGGGAAGTGGAAAAAATATCTTTTTTCTTACTCCTCCGCTATTCTTTTCTGATTAATTTCGTTGCGGGACCCAAGACAGTTGAATCGTTTCTCCGGGACTCGTTGAGCTTCATTGCTCGGCGTTTTTCTGGCGGTCTCCACTGTTGATTCTGGCTTTCAGGAGTTGCAGTGGGTTGGGAACAGTGTGGCGGGTTTTGTCCCATAAAAAAAAAAGTCATTACTGGCAACACACACTGGTCGAAGACTTTTGTCTTGAGATACTGCGGTATTTCAGACGAGAAGATTTTACGTAGCTTCCCGAAAGCAGCCCAGCCGAGTTGGATTCGACGATTAACCTCTTTCTCGAAGTTGGACCTTCCTAACTGGATAGTTTGTCTCAGGTACACGTAACTGTCAAAACAAAAATAAAATCTAGTGTGCTAAATTAATAATCCTTTATTATTCTCTATTAAAACTTTTGGGGTTGAACAAAGACACTTTTATGGTTAATTACAAGGCAACAAGGGTTACAACTTACCTATATACCTAGTTAAATGCCGATGGAAAGAAAAATTACATTTCAAATAATAACAATACTTCTAATGATGGTATGAACTGATTACAATAATAAAATACAAGCATTCATATAGTTTCATTTTATCAAATTTTATATGCTTTTATTAACATTGTAGTGTGATGCATTTTCTGTTTTCATTTATTGATTTTGCACATTTTGAATTAATATTCAATTAGTGTAATATTCGGATACTATAAAATTTAATTCTATAAATAACGATTACTATAACGCACCTTGCGCCAAATACTATCCACTGTTATTAAATCATACATGATTTAGGGTAGGTTAGAGCAATGGTCTCGACGAGGCGGGCAAACTTTTTGAGCGTATAATCGCAGATCGCCTCATCGGCCACTTGTGCGGAGACGGGCCGAACCTGGACGACAACCAGTTCGGTTTTCGTCGGGGGCGCTCCACCATAGACGCAATCATGCGCGTGAGAGCCCTGGCGGAGGATACGGTATCCCGGGGTGGGGTGGTGTTGGCGGTGTCTTTAGACATTTCCAACGCCTTCAACACCCTACCCTGGAGCTGTATTAGGGAGGCCCTGAAATACCATCGGGTGCCTCCCTACCTCCGCCGCATAGTAGGGGCTTATCTGGAGGATAGATGCGTCATCTATCGGGGACGTGACGGTGCCGGTCGGCACCAAATGTCGTGCGGTGTTCCACAGGGATCGGTCTTGGGACCGCTCCTGTGGAACATCGGCTACGACTGGGTGCTGAGAGGCGAGCTTCCGTCGGGCGCCGACTTGACGTGTTATGCGGACGACACGCTTGTCACTGCCCGGGGAAGCTCGCACAGGGAAGCGACGTTGATAGCCACGGCTGCGGTGTCACAGGTGGTGACCCGCATCCGGCGCCTGGGCCTGGAGGTGGCCCTTGACAAGTCGGAGGCCATGGTTTTCCATGGCCCCCGGCGTGCGCCGGCGCCGGGATCACATATTGTGGTCAGTGGTGCCCGGATAGCTGTCGAGTCCACCATGAAGTATCTGGGATTGGTGCTCGACAGCCGATGGGAATTCGGACCCCACTTCCGGCGGCTGGCGCCCAAGCTGATGGGTGCAGCAGGCGCGCTGTCAACGTTGCTTCCCAACATGGGGGGCCCGAGCGCCGCCTGTAGGCGGTTATACGTGGGAATCGTGCGGTCCATGGCCCTGTATGGGGCCCCTGTGTGGGCGATGGACCTGACGGCCGGAACACTCGCCATTCTGCGCAAGCCGCAGATGGCGATGGCCGTCAGGGTCGTCCGCGGGTATCGCACGATTTCCTACGGGGCGGCTTGCGTCCTGGCCGGATCCCCGCCCTGGGACCTAGAGGCGAAAGTACTCGCGTCATTATACCGATGGCGCGAGGAAGAGCGGACACGGGGCTCCAGTCCGGCGCAGCGGCAGATCGAGCTGCGCCGAGAGGAGCTCCATCAGGTCCTGGTGGCGGACTGGCGGCAAAGGCTTACGCGCCCTACCGCTGGCCTCGCTACCGTCGAGGCGATCCGGCCAGTACTCGACGACTGGCTCGGGAGAAGGCACGGCTCCCTGTCGTTCAGGGTGACGCAGGTGCTGTCGGGGCACGGCTGCTTCGGCAAGTACCTGTGTCGCCTAGGCAGGGAGCCGGACGCTTGGTGCCACCACTGCGTCCAATGCGGGGAGGACACGGCGCAGCACACGCTCTCCGAGTGTTTAGCTTGGGAGGAGCAGCGCCGTGTCCTCACAAATGAAGTAGGAAGCGACCTGACGCTGCCGACAGTAGTGTGGAGGATGGCCGGCAGCGCAGAGTCGTGGGACACGGTGGTGTCCTTCTGCGAGGACGTGATGTCGCAGAAGGAAGCTGCGGAACGGGAGAGAGAGATCTCAACCCCCTTCCCGGGCCGCAGAAGACGCACCGGGCGCCGAAGAAGGGCGGATAACGCCCTCTTCCGCCCCCCATGAATGGGTCCAGGGGCGAGGGACATGGGGAAGTCCCCGCCCCCTATTCGATGGACCCCGAGGCGGAGGCGCGCGCGAGTGTCAGCGCGCGCCTCTGAGGCGATGCACGGGGTAGCTTAACACCCCACTACCCCGTGCCGGAGACGAGGCCCGGACAGACCGGGCCAGCACGAGAGTGTGGGGCTGCGGAAGAATTTAGACTCCCGCGGCCCCACGCGCGCTCGTGACAGAAGAGACACCGGGGTGGTTTTAGTCAGTAAAAGTCTGACAGACCCCGTCGCCCACCCTAGGGCGGCGGACATCCTATGAGGATTTCCACCCCGAAAAAAAAAAAAAAAAAAAAAGGTTAGAGCAATGGCGAGCTAAGAAGCTAGCGTTCCTCTGTAGCGGCCGCCAAGCGCCACACACCCGGATATAATATATACTTTTGTATTGATAAAAGTGTTATTATTTACTCTATTATGCATCCATTCAGAAGATCTTGCATGAAGTGCTTGGTGTCCAGCCAGTTTGCCGTTGGATACCGCATCTGCTTTCCGACGATCACAATGCGGCCCGCATCGGATGGTATAGGAAAACTCAGCAAAGGTTCAACCGAGGAGAGCTAAGTCACGTCTATGACATCATCAGTGGTGACGAATCTTGTATCTATGCCTGCAATCATGATTTCAAATAACAATTTACAATCTGGGTCTTTCAAGACAAGCCAAATCCGACTAAAGTTGTTCGTTCTCAAGGCCTGAACAACGGACCATTTTGTGACTATCTCACTTGAACAGTTTGTTTACCACAAAATTATCATCAAAAAAATCTAATTCAAAGCAACGCATCATCCTGCACCAAGACAACATATTCTTGACCATCCTCCATAGAGTCCTGACCTAAGCCCTGATGATTTCCTTTACATCCCCTAAAATTAAGAAGTCTTTGTGGTCTAAGGTCCCAGTTCGGTTAAGAAGCAGTCGACGCTTTCAAGTCAGCCATTTTGAACACCTTTAGAGTCGAATATATGTTATAATAACTGGTTTGAGCTTAAAATAAGCGTGGTGAATATTTTGAAAAACAATAATACATACCTATGGTAGTTATGTTTTTTTTTAACGACGAAACTTAAAAGACGTGCCTTTCAAGTTCTGTAGTTTTTATTTTTCTATGTCCAATATTTTTTTAAATGATATGCAACTTGGTATCATACATATGAATTGTTCTTTTACCACTTATAATTCAGTTAATATCACTAGAAATCTCTACAGATGAACCCTGATTTCTAGTTGGAGAGGTCTTCAACGATTTATATTGCAGTACTTACTTATATGTTGTAATGACTGCTATAGATATGATAAATGAGTTAATATTGCCTGCTTACCATCAGACAGGATCGCGGACAAGCACAAAGTTGTGACACACATTAAAAACAAGACTATTTACTAAGCAATGAAAGATGAAATACTCTAATTATGTTTCTAAATATCTTGAGTCGGATTGATTTGACTGCCTTGTTGCCGTTGGTAGAATAAGCTCACAAGTGATAGTACTTAATGTTGTTAATTTCGATTGTCAAATCGAGTAAAATATTTTAGGCTTTTCCATCTATATATGCTTAATGCAAGAGCTAGACTACAAGGTTAGTACCCTTAAAAAAAATTGAAATTAATTTAATAAGGCTCTGCTCATATTTTAAAGTAGTTTTTTACCAAGGATATTTTGGTGTAGGTATGTAACTAGGTTAAGACGCCTCTGGAACAGCCGTGGTGTAATTAATGTTCGTATGCTCATCAGAAACACCAAAGTAAAATAAACCAGAAGACAATTTCATAATTGTTTAACTTTATAATCATCAAAGTTGAGTCACGCAAACATCCTTCCTACGACGTCATTGCGTTGTGTTATTCAACCGAACATGAAATTTTGCGGTAGCTGACAATAATTATGTTCCACGCAGTCGCGGCATTCTGTATGTAATACTACCATGCCGTTGTAACGTATTGCTAAGCGTTGCTGTTTTCACGTCACACTCGGTAAAATCTGTTGTTCATAGACTCGCAGAATTTTAACCTACAGGGTCCTATTTGTACCTACCTATGATTACTTGATTGATAATTTAATTTTATTAAGGACTGATATGTCAATCGGCATGTATCATTTATTGATTCATAGGTAAAAGTTGTCGTCTGACAGTAATTGTATAGAAGCCTGTCAAAAATTGACAATTTGTTTCTGTTCCATCCTAGGAATTATTTTATATTTGCATAGGATTTGTGAAATAAAATTTTCAAAGAATTTTTATAATTTGTTACACGTGTTATTGGCAAAATTGTGGTATCTATTCCACAGAGACCATTGATCAAGAGATGAGGTTGAATCTCACCTTGAAAAAAGAAGAATATTTGCATGGGTTTTTCCTTCAAAAAATGATAAAGTGTTGAATGTTATGTTTATAGTATTCAAAAAATAAACAAAAAATGTCGAATGTTATCTTTACATAACATAAATGACATATTATAAACACTAGCTTTCCGCCCGCGGCTTCGCCCGCGCGGATTTCGGTTATATCGCGCTTTTAGATTTCCCTCGGAAATATCAATTTTTTCAATAAAATGTAGCCTATGTTCTTTATCAGGGTCTAAAGAAGAATATTTGCATGCGTTTTTCCTTCAAAAAATGATAAAGTGTCGAATGTTATGTTTATAGTAATCAAAAAATAAACAAAAAATATCGAATGTTATCCATCCATACTAATATTATAAATGCGAAAGTAATTCTGTCTGTCTGTCAGTCTGTCTGTCTGTTACGCTTTCCTGCTTAAACTTCTCAACCGATTTTGATGAAATTTGGCACAGACAATATTTAGACCCTGAGAAAGAACATAGTCCACCTTTTATTGAAAAATTTGATATTCCCGAGGGAAATCCAAAAAGCGCGATATAACCGAAATCCACGCGAGCGAAGCCGCGGGCGGAAAGCTAGTGTTTATAATAGGTCATTTAAGTTGTGTAAAGTGCGTGCGTACGTGGTAAAATTATCTCACATATTAAAATTATTCCCTAATTAAAAATGTAATTTCAGGGTTCTAAAATGTGTCGACCCAAATCAGATTCTTGAAAAAATTGTTTAGTTTATTTCACACGTGTTTATTTTGACGCATTTCTGTCACGTTACCTACGTGACAGATAAAAAGTCTATTCCAATCACAGGCATTCATAAGAAATGGCTTTACTCTACCTCAGCAAATCTGAACAAAATAAATGGATTATAGATTAAATATCTCCCAAAAAAAAAGATTATCTTAAAATGTTTTAAACGTAATTCGCTAAAATGGTTAAAAATCGTCTTGGCGGGCCTTTTTTTTTAATCCCTTCACTCATACACTGTTCGATGCCATAATTTAACTAGTTGACTTACGAAAGCAATAGTAAGCAAGTTTTGACAGATCCATTGTACAAGTTTGTCAAACTTAAGCCAACTAAATCTCAGGACAAAAGCACTTGTTAGGCTTCACTTGAAGAAGTTGCACTAGTGTACAGTTCAATGTACATACCGCAGTGAAGGGGATGGGCCAGTACACCGCTAATGGATCGGCGTGCGACATGCTCTATGTCAATAAATGATCTGGCTTTTAATGCTGCCTTTGTTGAAGTAGGCCAATTACTATCAGTGATGGTAATTACGGTCCTGTTGGTGCAATGGCTTTTACGTCCCAAGTGGCGAGCTCTGGTAACACTGTTTTGATTGATTTTAACAATAGGCAACATAATTACTTAAAATAAACCGAAAACGTTCATTGGAAACTTTACCCTTATATTCAAAAGTGGATTAAAAGTTTATACCAATTTACAATTAATTCGATTTCCAGGAAACGGAAACAATACGGATTTAAATAATGATTTGAGTCACAGTTGAATAAGACGTCTAAATTATCGAATTGTGAACTTCACAGTTTTATGTTGTTGCAAAACCAACTGAAACTTCGACGGTTTTAGGTTGCTTTCAATATGAACAGAGATTTCCCTGTTCATTTTCAAAGCAACCATAAACTACGTAGACTATTTTGTACTGATTAGGTTTTAAGGTGCATCTAGGAGGCATGTGATAGTTAAAACGCGAAGTGGTCATTTCGCTTCACTTGTGACTGAAAAATAAAAGTGTGTCGTAAATACAGCACATGCCAGAACTCGGCGAGAATATTACCTAAGATTTGAAAATCAGCGTTCTATTTGCAAATATGCATTTTATTTGCGATTCAGTCGGCTACTGTGATTTGGAGATCAATATGTAAATGCATTCGTGAGTGCACGCGGCCCGACGGAGGCGTGAGTGCATTTTGTCGTAGAGGAGGAGGCAACCAGCCGTGACGCCGCGATCCACTGTTTCTGACTTTGTGAGACCAACCTTGCTCTGTAGGATTTAAATTTAAAATTCTGTCACATTTTATAACATTTCGTTTCAGTGTAGTTTAGTTTTAGAAGCATTTATTATGCACATAACTGTGCTTGTTACATAATTAATAACAAGTTGTGACTCTCAAATTGCGACTATGTTTTGTTATTCCAATTTGTCTGTCTGATACATTTTACTTTGTTTGACTCGATCTTATTAATTTTTCAAAACTAAGAATAAATTTTAATAAATTATTACTCGTCTGTAATGCTTTTCTTGGGTAAATAATAACCAGCACAAAAGAAAAACACCGTAAAAATGAGTTCAAACTTTTAACGAATCCGGTATGAATTTTTTATAGCCTTTAAATCTTTTCCCCGAAAATTGTTTTATTTTGTGCATTATAAACTTGCTTAAAATATCATCTGTATTTTACAGATGAATTCGCTTTTACGATTTCCAACTAAGATAACAGTGATAAAAATTCTTGACGTAGAAAGGCTCGGAAGACAGGTGTCAAAATAACATTTTCCTGTCCAAGTCATCCGCCATTAAAATTTACAAAAACGCTTTATCAAAACAAAGATTAATGATGGTATTTTGTTTAATAGGCGAGCTATTTACAACAGAAACACGGTACACAGTAGTGATTGAATATTTGCATGTTCACTGGTATTAAAAGCCTCTATCGTGGCTCAGCGTCGTAAGTTCGACTTAATTTTCGCTTCGAAACGACTTGAGAGAATCACTAGTGATTTGATAGGCGTGTAGTGTTGATCGTTACGCGTTAACGAGACGTAATTAATATCGAACCACTGATAGTCTAATCTGATTTGACAAGGCGATCCAAGAAGCTTTGGTTGGGATAAGAGATCGGCCGTTATAACAGTATCATTAGATGTGGACCGTTATTATTTAGTGTATTTAGTAATTTGCGTGATGAGTTTACTAATTGATCTCATATCTCTCGTATACCTTCTTTCAGTTATAATGTTCGTGAGATATGCAGTTGATAATCTGTCTTAGCATTGTCCATTTCATCACGAAAGACAAAGGCTTGAAAAAAGACAAAGGCGAGACGTCAAACATAATATTCCGTTAAAAGCAAAATTTTTCTTTGAGCAAAACCTAGGAAAGAGCTAGTGTTGACATGAATATTAATAAATTGGTTCGCCTTATTACAATATTTATGGAAGTAGGTAAAACTATGGATGTTGAATAATTCAAAGTTATGCCATAAATCTTTTTAATACAAGCCTCTCTGTACGTTGGGTAAATTTTTGTACGCTCTGCCCAACGTACGTATCTACATGCTTACCGGTATTCCATCTAGTAAAAGTTTAATTACAAAGCAGATCCCGAAATCGGATAAGCAAACCGTTTGATTCGAAGTACGAGTAGTACAGATAAGTTGAAAGTAAATTAAAGTAACCACACTGCTTAGTTTGCTGACTGTTCACGATTATACCTAAGTAGTTAGTCTACGGTGTCAAAATTTGTTGGTATGCGGTTGCAACACAAGCTGTTCAGTGAAGTTAAATACGACTTAGGCGAACTTCTGCGACATACCGAACTAGACTAAGACGCCAGTTTTGGCTGCGAAACTAGTTGACTTTGTTTCAAATGTACGTACCTGATATAAGTCCTTGTAGCTAGGTACCTACTTCGCCAAGTGAGACTTACCATTATGGTTTTAAATGAATACTGTAATTGATATTCAGAGATGAGATTTTGTGTTAGTTCAAAATAGTCTTCAGAGTCACTTAGGTGACTGTCCTTTTTCCTATTCTGTAAAAGCACATTATTAAAGCAGCGCCCTTATTGCGTAACACATCATTACTTTCAATTGGAATCATTTTAAAGCCTATTCCTAATCCATTTCTCCATGTGTTTGAAAAGTGTGTTTGCTCAACAACGTACACAACGCAATGGATGTTGTTGAACTGTCAAAATGAAACCGATTGCTACTGATATGTATTGTGCAATTAACCTGCTAAATGTATCAAAAATTTCAAACTGAATTGTGTTATATCATTCCAGTTACAAGAATCGTTACAAGTTACGTAAAACTATAAATATGTAGTGAATAAAGAACTTTTGTCTCAGACTACCCCATCCCCTGTATTACTTATAAAAATGACCGGATACCGCTATTTTTCTTATACAGCCTCTTGATATTCAAATCTCTGTGATAGCAATTCTATGCAGAGATAAGCAGAAATATTTTCTGAAATAAAGTAAATAAAATACTCTGCTACGAATTTCTTCGGAAATATTTTTTTTCTCGACTAAATGAAATATCATGTGGTTTATTTCTTTTTCTTAGTAACTAAATGGCATCTCAACCGCTCCTGGTTTCCTTTTTATCATATTTACGGGTTTTCTCTTATCTGGCAACTTTATCGCTTTTGATAATATTATTTGAAGCCATAATTCTCCTGAGTGTTCTTAATTTGATTTCTATTATCCTTTTCGACAATTCTTTTTTTTTTTGCTTTGGTTTCGGTTAATTTTAGTCTCATTTGGTAAATGTATGAGTACAATAAAGTGGCTGATATTAGGTCCATAAATATGAAATTGGCGTTTTGTCGTACTGGCCACTTTGATCTTAAACACCTCCTCTTTGGTTTACAATTCCAAATTGAAATTTATACAGCTCAAATTTATGCAACTCATCAATTAGTGTCTCGAAAAACGTATTTTTTTCTTTTGTTTTTTTTTTTCTACGTCTTGAGTTAACAAAATGGTTAATTTAAAATTTCCCGTTATTTACGAATATGAGTGCCGCCGTGGCACCAGTGCTGCAGAAACAGCTCGAAGAATTAATGATGTGTATGGCAGTGGTGCGTTTTTGGTTCCAACGTTTTCGTTCTGGAAATTTCAACCTACAGAACAATCCCCGTGGATGGCCGGAGACCAAAGTCGACAATGAAGAATTGAAAGCTATTGTGGAAGCGGATCCATCGCAAACTACGTCCTGGTTAGCTGCAGGCTGCGGTGTTAGTGATAAAACTGTTTTAATCCACTTGAAACAAATTGGGAAGATAAGAAAGCTAGAAAGGTTGGTACCTCATGAATTGATTGAAGCAAAGCGACAAACACGCGTCGACTGCTGCGTTACATTACTAAATTGGCACAATAATGAAGGGATTTTAAATCGAATCATTACCTGTGATGAAAAGTGGATACTCTACAACAATATAAAGCGCACATCGCAATGGCTGAACCCCGGTGAACCATCCAAATTCTGCCCCAAGAGAAAAACCTGCCCCAAATTAAAAAAAATATCAAAGCATCGCTTTAAATAATTTTTTCGTTGCAAATTATAAACTAGTGCTTGACCGCAATCCCGCCTGATGGTAAGCAGTGATGCAATCGTTGATGGTAAAGCGAGCTAGTTTATTAAGGGCCTACTCACACTAGCCTTGAAGACATTTAAATTCTAATCCGACGGAAACACCGCCGCTGGTAAATTATTCCAATCCCTCGATGTACGCGGTACAAAAGAAGAGGCGAAGTGCTACGTTCGGATAGTCGTAGGGTCAAAAACGTAAGGGTGGAAACTCGCCGTATGACAGGCCGACCGGCGATGTAACGGAGATGAAGATCAGTTCCCTCGGATACTCTCCAAAATGCATCCTATAGAACACCGACAGGCTGGCTACCCTTCGCCTGTACTTCAGGCTTAAGAGACCATTTTAAGGTAAATCTGGGTCGCCAATTAGCCACATCACTTGCCTCTTCAGTGAATCCAAAGTTGATTGATGGCATTATGCAGCTCCAGCACAAATGGAGCTGCAGTACTCCACACACGAACGGACCTGCGCTTTGTATAACGTTAGAAGCTATCCTGGTCTGAAGTACCGCCGGGCCTTCGCGATAACGCCAAGTTTCTTGGCAGCCACCTTGGTCTAGGACCCAATAAACCACCCAAAGTTTAGATTCGAGGAAATCTCAACTCCCAAAAGCTGAAGGCGGTCGGTACACTCCAAGAATACATTTAGAAAAGTAGGATTCAAGCTGGATGGGCTTCTTTTGGGTGGATAGACATGCTAGATTTGGCTTTGTCCCATTCGGAGACTGTTTGTTGTGTAATATTCGTACGGTCTACTATAGCCTCTCTTACTAGTCTGAGCACCCGGCAGGTATCTCTCCATATCGCATAACTATGGATACCAGGCGTCAGCAGATCGTTAATATGCAGCAGGAACAGAGTTGCAGAGAGAAGAGACCCCTGAGGAACACCGGCATTAGTTGACATGGGCTCCGATGAGCATCCGTCGACAACAATTCGATAGAGACAGAGTTCAGTCAGGAAGTCTTTTACCCATCCAGTTAGGCCAGCGGAAATGCCGTACGCTGGAAGCTTACTCAAAAGGCCAGCGTGCCGTACCATTCGAAGGTCTTCGAGATATCAAGGGAGACGACAATCGCTTCCCCATTTTTCTCGAGAGTATCGCCCCACATATGAAAGGCACTAGTAGGTCCCTAGTTGACCGATTGTGGCGAAACCCATACTGTCCGTCACTGTGGAGATCGATACCTTCCAGGTATGCCAAGAGCGATGCACGTTCCATAATCTTGCAGAGTACGGAGGTTATTGAAATCGGCCGATAGTTGGTAGGATCGGTGCGACTACTCTTTTTGGGCACGGCTGCACGTTGGCAAGCTTACAGGACTTGGGCATTATACCAGTCCTAAATGAGAGGCGATAACAGCTCGTCAATAAGGGAGACAACTCGGGCGCACATGCCTTAGATGCATGCATTACATGCCACAATCAATTTGACAGCCTCCGTGGTGTAGAGGTAGCGAACGCGGCCGTTGCGCAAGGAGGCGTGGGTTCGATCCCCGCACAGTGCAAATACTTGTATGCATGAATATGAATATTTGCACTGGTCTGGTCGTGCCTCGGAAAGTACGTTAAGCCGTTGGTCCCGGTTGCCATACGAACATCTAGTGGCAGTCGTTACGGGTTGTTGGAGCCCTCAAAAAGTCTAACAATTGGTCTAACTGCAATGCTTCGATATCGCCTTCGGGTTGTGGAGGTCAGACGGCAGTCGCTTCACGGAAAATATCGAAGTTTAGCCAAAATCAGCAGTTAGACTGGTAAAGCGGACCCCAGACTTCAAAGCTGGAAAAGCTGCGGATGCGACTGGGATTAACGGATGATGATGATGATTACATGCCACAATCGCTGGAAACCTATCTCGACCACTGGCCTTATTCACGTCCAGATGACAAAGTACTCTCAAAACCTTCTTGTCCCCGTGCGAACCTCCGGCATTGAAGTGTTGCAGTGAGGTATTTTTGGTGGAGTCGCACTGTTAGTATCAAGCCGTGAATTGTGGACAAAGAGGGATACAAAGAGATCTGCTTTCTCTCTCGCCGTTTGAGCCAGTGTTCCATCAAGCTTCACCAGAGGAGGCAGTGTGACCGATTTGGCAAGGGACCACAAAGATCAGCTACAAGATGGCTGCACAGAGAGCTTGTAGCCAATATAAGGCATAATATAATGCGGATGAAGCATGCCTTCTTAAGAACCTTTTTGTAGGACTTGGAAGTACGGTACGGTCTCTTCTTTGAGTTTAGATCCGGAGCTTTGCGGTCACGAGCGTCAACCCAGGTGAGAAATGCCGTGTGCTTACGCTGTTCAGCATGAACACAGTCAACTTTGAACTATGGTCGAGAACCATTAATACGTATTTCATTCGAATCCATTAGTTTATAACTGCCAATATTATTAGGACATCAATGTCAATTATTATGTTATTAGTAGTCGCCTTAATACCTAAAATATTATACTTAATACAGCACAATATCGTATCGTCCACGTTTTCCTCATCGGGGTAAGCCTGCCGTTTCGCCGAGCTTCAACCCATACACTATGATATATTAGTGAATACATGCCGTTGCCATTACGATATTATCACAAAATGACTTTAGCCGAGCCCTTGTGTACATATTAGGTTTCATAAAATTCATGTGCTTACTTCACAGCAATTCCCCTCAAATGTTTCGTAATATTTCATGATTCCGTTCTCACCTTAATTTCATTAGCCGCTGGTATTCAAGCGTTTGTCCCAGTAAAAAGCCTTAAACATTCTTGAAACGCTCGAGTTTTGCTGAGGTTTTGCATATAATAACTCAAGCGTGATAATCTTTGCTCCCGGGCCTTAGGTACGAAATGGAAATTCTATTTATGTTCCTAACATAGCTATCTCAGAACGTTCGCATTAGCATTTGTTTTCACACTTTGTTTGTGAGTATAACGTACCTATATTAATTACCTGGATATTGATTGATCGAGGGTTCGTGTGTGAGCTCTCGCAAATGTACAAATAAAGCAGACTAAGGCGCCGGGAGGCGATCTGTTACGGATTGCAATTGAAGTGCCGTAATTTCTATTGGTATCTACTTATACGATCGATTGACTATTAAGTCCATTCAAATAGTAGGCAAATGCTGGCGAAGCAGCAGGTTATTTCTAGCACGTTGGGACTGGATTGCAGTAAATTGTGATGGCGTTTTGGCCTCTCGCAATCGACCGAGTCACTGGGGTGGAATTAAACGATTTATCGTAGTCACGGAGTCCGATTTCCACGGATCCCTGTCACGGCTACCAATATTGTTGCTACATAGACCTTTCTAATCGTATATATAATGTTGTCTCTTTTTGTCGCAACTTCACACGTAAGATGTAGGTAACTTACCGACCGAATACTCAGGTAGTTTATCTTCTGCTGAACGTAATTTGTAAGCATGTCGTATACTTACGTGGTATGTACGTATATTTCCTTACCTACATAGAGACATTTCCTAAACGCAGCTCCCTTGCAAAGACTTTTATAGTAGCCTACTCGAGACGTCATTGTCACTGCGAAAAAGAATACAAAGCTTTCTTAATCTGACGGAACGCGGAGAGGAAATTCGTTTCCATTAATCTTCAGTGTGTATCTACACATGGCGCCATTTACACAAATTATTATTCTATTGCTTATATCGTAACAACCTTACGGAGGTAATATATCATGGCGCTTCATATCACGTGGGCCTACTCTTACTCCACAGGGACAATATATCAACCCCAATTTATTTTCTCTCCCGCCTTTCAAAGCTTCCGCTTTTTATTCTATGTCATCACATTTATATAAAGTAATATGATTATCCTTAATTCTCTTTCTGATTCACAAACAGTTCGAGCAGCTATTCGTTTCGTACTATTACTTACCGAGATAATGTCCTTTGGAGTTCGTTTGCAGTGCCGTCTGTGTTCAAAGGAATAGAGAGTACATAATGTACATTCTTAATACAATCTAGAGTGAAGACTGTGTCCTATGAGGGGACTGTGGATATAGCTACATCATAAGAAGTCACGATAAAATTCCAGGTTGCGAGCCAACACGTTAAGAACTGGCTTTGCGCCCCCATAGGGTGGGTTGTCAGGCAATGTGGAAGTTTGCATGAACGATTGGATATTTGTTACTTTTCCACGAAAAAATCTACTATTTCTATCCAGGGTTAACATATAGAACACATACAATACAGCACAGAATATTGGGGTAAAAACCCCAATATTCTGTGCCAATACTAGCTATGGAATTAGACAGTAGTGGATTCATTGGGTTTGCATGAACGATTGGATATTTGTTACTATTCCACGAAAAAAATCTACTATTTCTATCCAGGGTTAACATATAGAACACATACATACAGCACATAATATTGGGGTAAAAACCCCAATATTCTGTGCCAATACTAGCCATGGAATTAGACAGTGGTGGATTCATTAGTAATATTATGTACTAGCGGCCGCCAGCGACTTCTTTCGCGTGGTTTAGTTATGCTCCGTTCCTATTGGTCGCAGCGTGATGTTATATAGCCTTCCTGGATTAATGGGCTATCCAACGCAAAAAGAATTTTTCAAATCGGAGCAGTAGTTCCCGAGATTAGCGCGCACAAACAAACATACATACAAACAAACAAACTCTTCAGCTTTATATATTAGTATAGATAATAACTTTGACAAGTAGAGAAAGACTTTTATATTTGTCATTAATCTGACCCGATCCACGATCTCTCCAGGAGTTTCCTACCGGACACGGGAGTTTTGACAGCAGACACCTGGAGTCTTTTTCACATGCAGGCGGATATCTACATGTCGTGGATCGTCGAAATTATTTGAAGAAAAGTTGCTGATTTGGTTTACGTAGTAGAGGGGCAAACGCTTGTGACGTTATTTTGTGATGGCGGCACATGCACATTAATTCAAAATTCACCTACGAAATGGAATCCTTACCACCATACCAAGATGCGGACGACCCTACCGCTCTGCCGTCGCTGTCTGCGACATACATATAATTAAAACTATTTCGTTGCTGGCTACTGGAATCGGTTAGCATTTAAGTACATATATGCTAACCGATTCCAGTAGCCAGCATGGCAAGATATGTATCAATGGCGTGATACAAAGTCGAACAAATATGGCCACAGTAACGTTTGGATTTCTTTCAGCGAGTTCTCAAACGGGAGGTTTGCCGGGTTGCGCGTATCACCAAGAATCGCGAACGTATTCAGAACACGTCTCGCGCTGCGGGGACACGAGATACAAATCCAGGGAGACGGTAGGAATCTGTATACCTTCATGTTCACCTTAGCCTTATTTATACACGATTGAAAGAAAAATACGTGAAGACGCTTCACAGTTTTGTCCCATCGCTCTATTGTGAAATATTTCTACACGACAAACATAATATTTCTTAGACTTAACATATTTTGTTTCGGCATTGATACTGATTGCACAAACGCGCAAACTAAAATGAATACTTCGTTTTTAATGTTTCATTTGAACACAAAATAAATATATGTTTGCGATTTTTATTCAATCCTACTATCATCATTAATTAATCTAGCCAGTAATGTTTTGATTTATTATCAATTGCATCGCAGTTGACACGGTATTTACCAAACCATGACAACGCCGATAGGGGTGCTACAAATCATGTCGCGTATGAATCACTAACATAACGGGCATGCATCGAGTGCCAAGCTTTCACTGGGAAAATGTTCCGCTGAAAATTCAAAACTGCGTAGAACAATCTAGCCTCTGGGACCTAATCCCTCATGCAAAATAAAAGCTGTGGTTGAAGCTTTCACTTTTGCTGTTATTGCGGGGTTAGCAATTTTCTAAATGATATTTTACATGGAAAAGGCAATGGAAAATAATATTTTGTTTTTATCAATAGGTCATAAATTTAATTTGTGATATGAAACATAAAAGAAGTGAATGATGGCCTGACAAATGAGAGGGATGAAAAACATGTGTTGCACGGACTCTAAATAACATGATACTGGGTTCAGTGCAGTTCAGTTAACATATATCATTAAATTGAACATGTCATATCGAAGTTTGTCCAAAATCAGCAGTTAGGCTGGTCAAGCGGACTCCAGATAAAGCTGAAAAGCTTCGGATGCGACTGGGATTAACGCTGAGATGATGATGCTTGCGCCGGACACGCGATATTTTTATGATTCCAATTCGTTACCTTTTATTGCTTTTTCCGTATACTCATACTTTTTCAACCTTAATAAACTTGAAACTTCTGGGAATAAATAAAATGTGTACTCGATTTTTTTGATTTTATCTAGGGATATAAGTTGAAAGATACTAAATGAAAATGTAATGTGCTGAAATACTGTCGTGTAAATACATAGATTGGGTGAATTCTCAATTAAATTTTATTAGCGTTATAGTAACGTATGTCTCGAAGATGACTGAAGGTGAAGGAAAATATCTTGAGGAAACCTGGACTTTAAGTCTTAAATCACCAACCCGCCAAAAACATGTGTTGCACGGACTCTAAATAACATGATACTGGGTTCAGTTCAGTTCAGTTAACATATATCATTAAATTGAACATGTCATATCGAAGTTTGTCCCAAATCAGAAGTTAGACTGGTCAAGCGGACTCCAGACTCCAAAGCTGAAAAAGCTTCGGATGTGACTGGGATTAACGCTGAGATGATAATGATTAAATTGAACATGATGATCGAGTACTTTTTTTTCAGACAGCTAATCATCAAATGACGTCTCCCGCTCTGGATGGAGCGGAAGGACGTGTCAGACTTTTACTAACTAAAACCCAACCGTGTTCCTTTATTGACTGTGCTGACATTTCTTTGAGGAGTGTGTGGAACACAACGCGCCGTCGACCCGGGTCTGATCCTTACCGGGCGGTGAGCTGATGCAATCGGACGCGAAGACCACCACAAGCAAATTCTTCCAGTCCTTCGATATACGCGGTATAAAAGACGAGGCGAACATCACATATTAGTAGAACTAACGTTATAATAGTCGATTGAACAAGCCATCTTAAATTCAAGAAAGGATCATATCCAAAAATCCGGCCACGTGACCACGGGCGTACCCAGCTTCTGCAAGTCAGGCCTAGGGGATGGGGGATAAGTCAAGCCAGGGGGGGCAAGTCAGATTTTTAGGGGCGAATCGTCCACGGCTATTTTGTCCTACAATTATACAAGCACATCTACATGAAACATTAGGTATTCGTTGTGTAGTGTATAGGGCAAACAGGCGCAAATGATCCTGGTTCATAGGTAGTTAAATAAATAAAATTAAACTTAAATGGACGCATTCAAATAAATTGCTTCTACTTAGTCTCCTTTAAGAGTAATATTCGAGGACGTTCTGTAAAATCTTCCGTAATATAGATAGTGAATGAATATTTTAAATCACCTACATTTGGTTTAGATTCTTCAAAATAATACGTAAAATGAAATAAATGCTAAATGCTAATCGCTCACAAACTCAACTCGCAACTCCTTACCAAAGATTTCCAATTACAGACGAGCGCAAGCGTTAAAACACTTGGCTAGATTCCGTAATTTTTGTGCTCTATAGTCGCACGCGATTTTTTGGCAATTACACCATACATTTTGTCAGTGTCTACTGCGTATTTTAGGTATTTAAAAGGATACGTCCCGTAATTAGGGGAGCTTAAACACAATTAGGAGATCCGCAAAAGAACCAAAGTGGCCGACATAGCTCTTCGAGTCGCTAAAATTTAGTGGCATTGGGCAGGGCACATTGCTCGTAGAACCGATAACCGATGGGGCAGTTCTGGAGTGGCGGCAAGTACTGACAGACGCAGCGTAGGGAGGCCCCCAACAAGGTGGACCGATGACCTGGTGAAGGTTGCGGGAAGCCGATGGATGCGGGCAGCACAAGACCGGTCATCGTGGAAAGCCTTGGGGGAGGCCTTTGTCCAGCAGTGGACATCTATATGCTGAAGAAGATACATGTTCTGCGAGATTTCCAGAATTTGAAGGAGATTTTGATCCCCCCCCCTCTTCTGGGACCACAACCGCTTGACCGACCTTCACGTGCATGGGGCACGTGAGGGTCGGTCAAGCGCATTGAACCATGACCAACCTACACAAAACAATATCCTATCATTAGTATTTGTTATAGCGGTAATTGAAATATATCAGCTGACAGTGGTGTTTTAGTAGTAGTAATAGTAATAGAATAGAGATTACTAAAACTCAGTACTAAAAATGAGTACTGCTTGGTACGCCTTGAAATATACAAAACTAGCGTTTATTTAATGATATATGTAACACTTCACGGAAAATTAACTGTTTAATCTACAAGCACCTGTAAAGTAGATTGTGAATAGTATTGTTCATACAATTAACGTCTGGTGTAGATGTTTTAAATTATCCGATGCAAGTGCAATAAAGTTGCAATTATTACTCCCCGTCATGCAACTATGGCTTGTAACATGCTAGAATGAACCTTCTACCTGCACCAACAACCCAAACATTTAATAAAGTGATAAAACGCTTGCGCCGGACACGCGATGTTTTTATGATTCCATTCCGTTACCTTTATTGCTTTTCCGTATACCCATACTTTTTCAACCTTAATAAACTTGAAACTTCTGGGAATAAATAAAATGTGTACCCGATTTTTTGGTTTTATCTAGGGATATAAGTTGAAAGATACTAAATTAAAATGTAATGTGCTGAAATATTGTCGTAAATACATCGATTGGCTGAATTCTAAATTAAATTTTATTAATGTTATAGTAACGTATGTCTCGAAGATGACTGAAGGTTAAGGAAAACATCTTGAGGAAACCTGGACTTTAAGTCTGAAATTGCCAACGCGCATTGAGCAAGCAAGGTGATTATGCTCAATCCTTCTCTGTATGAGAGGAGACCTGTGCCCAGCAGTGGGACGATAAAAGGTTGATTATGATGATGATGTCTCGAAAAAGTTATGTACACAATTTTGAATTTATCTTTTGTGAATTTCTTAGAGTAGATTTTCCAAACATTTTATTTCTTCATCCTAAAATCCAATAGCAAGTTAGGTAATACATGAGAATTTTTGCGGCGTATTCTTAAATTGCTCTGCGAGGCTGTTTTCTTCCCACATATCTTAGAAATCCACCCTAAGCGGCGTTTCACTTTTTGGTTAATATCTACCTATTGCTTATTTTCCTCGTTCATAATGCCTCTAGGGATTCCGGTGGCTCACGTGATTTATGGCTTATGCAAAGAATGAGAGGATATTTTCTACACCATAATTCAGGCTAGTTGAGATTAGAGGCGGGTCTGTATAGAGGATGATATATCAATCTGTTCGTTTCGCCTTTTTATGCCGTCGTATATTACGTACTATTGTCAAATAAATAAAGAAATGTTGATTCCCCTGTATTTGCCGAATTTATGTGATACTAACTTTATTTCAACTCACCTAATAGTAAGATGTATCAAATATCCTGTTACCTTTTTTACTATACGCTAGTGATTTCACTAAATCCTATCCAATAAATGCCTGCTCAAATAATAATACATAATATGTTTACTCTCTGAACAAATAAGTTTTTCATTTATTACAAAACTTTGTGGACACAATAATCTTTGTGTAATAACTTTGACAAAAATCGATAGTAAATATGATTCACAAATAAATATTTATACAACATCGGACTCACACAGCATACATACCACATGTGCGCTACGCAGCGTAGCACTTGTACGCTACGCTGCGTAGCAGTTACAGGCTACGCCTTTCCCTCTACAATATTGCTCGGATTGTCTTTATAGTCTATACGGAGTCTATAAATAATGTAAACCTGTCCAGATTATAAGGACCCTTAAGCTAATGATGTAGCCGTGAAATTTAGATTTTCGTACGTTAGGTGCAATTTGAAAGTCAGTATCTGATTGTATGATGAACAAAATAATAATAACCAGCTTACTAATGAATCCACATCATAGCATACCTCTTTGTTAATATGTGGAAAATGTTGTGCTTATTAAATTGATTTTGTTGTGTTTACCTTAGTGTTACGTGGTGTATGTAAAGATATAAGTACGTTTTTTTTTTTTTTTTTCAAAATAAAATAAAATATGATTCGAGACTGTAACATAATTAAATAATTATGAACATAAAAGAGAATAAGCAAAATTGTCATCACGATATTATTTTTTTTTAATTATTTATAAACCAGCGCTTGACCGCAATCCCGCCTGATGGTAAGCAGCGATGCGATCGTTGATGGTAAGGCGTTAAGAGCCTATTCACTCTAGCCTTGAAGACACTCAAATAAATAATAATAATATAAATAATAATAATTTAAATGTATTTTAAAAATATGTCAGTTACATGCAATTAAAATGATTTTATGATAGCACAATTACGTAACACAGTACCAATAGCAATAGGTTTAATTTTGACGGTTCAACAACATTCATTACGAGATTTACGGTCTGGATCAGACACAATTTTCGAGAATATGAAGCAAGGGATTACTGATATCCTTCGAAATGATTTAGATCGAGACTGTCAGTGCAATACGCAATAAGGGTGCTGGGCAAAATTTGAAACTATGGACAGTAGTGGGCAAAGTGTTCAAAGAAACAGTGAACTCAAATTTAAAGGAAAATAATCTATCTATCTATACTAATATATAAAGCTGAAGAGTTTGTTTGTTTGTTTGAACGCGCTAATCTCAGGAAGTATTGGTCCGATTTGAAGAATTAGTTTTGCGTTGGATAGCCCATCAATCTAGAAAGGCTTTAGGCTATATAAATTCACGCTGCGCCTAATAGGAGCGGAGCATAACTAACTCCACGAGAACGAAGTCGCTGGCGGCCGCTAGTACTGTATATTTACTTACTGATAAAGCATTTGTATGAGCCGAGTTGGGATGTTTTACGTTATAAAATAATATTTCTAGAGGGGCAGTAATAGGCTGTTTTGATTACATTAAAAGAATCACTTAAAAATAAACAACTTTGTATTTGATCCTTTCACACTGGTTCCAAAGTTCTTGGAAAATAAATAAAAAAGCAACTCAATTCCCCGAATTCAGTTGATCGTCTTTGGATGATTAAATCATATCCCATGGCAATAGAGACACAAATTCTTCATCCATACTTCCATACCATACTATAATATTATAAATGCGGAAGTATCTCTGTCTGTCTGTCTGTCCGGCTTACACGTCAAAACTACTGAACCGATTATAATGAAATTTGGTACATAGATAGAACAAACAAACGCGGACGTACATATTGCTCCCATTATTTTAACAGGCGCTTATTTTATATAAACACGCGGACGGAGTCGCGGGCAACAGCTAGTACTAAAATATTTTATTATAATCTTCCAAAACTCCTTATTGCGTCATCAGGCAGTAAAACAATCAAGAGGCATGTCCAAACATAAGTAAACAAGTTCCGCTCATCAATCCAATCGCCTAATGGCTATCGGCGGTTGACTGTACATTGTATACCCTGTGGCCAGTCCCACAATAGTCTATATCATTAAATTAAAAGCTTTCGTGTTTGAAGGCTATTAGTAATATTCGCGGCACCTAAGCCCCATCGGTACAAGGGCACGGTTGGCTAAACAGTTAACTAATTTATTATCCATAAATTCGGATCCAGAATTTGATAAGACACGTCCTCAGGGTTTTACGAGTTTTGCTTGCGCTTAATCGGTTTGTAGATTGAAAATGGTAGAATTTCGGTATCGTGTTGAGTTGAGGTACTAGCTGTTAGTTCTAGCTCGATGATTCACAGCATAAATAGGTTCACTGATAAGCAAGAAACTCATTTAACTGAACTGTTATCGTTGATGATTCACTGTCGTTTTCTTTCCATTCGATCGTATTTTCCTCCATAATGTGAACGCTGAAGGATGTTTGCTCATATTTTACAAGGACCATTACTTTTCGGGAAGGGTTCGAAAATAAACACATTATTACGGATTGCAGTCTCATTTTACTTTATGGTTTTGTATTATTAAACTAAGATAGTTACATCAAAACACACATTGCGTAACAAATTGGACTGGAAGATATGTACGAACCAGTGACAAAACTGTACCTAAAAGTAGGTTATTGCTGATATCCCTTACCTGTGTTCATTCGGATACAATATTAATTTATTACTTATATCTTGTCTGTAATTAAGTACATAATAATAAGTACAACATAGGACTGTACTCGTTCACCACTAAGTCCGAATAATCAGCAATAGGTAGGGTTGTCCTAAATATCATCTAAAAAGTGAATTGTGTTTCGTTCGACCACGAAGCATGTCTAACACGAAAAACGTAACTCTAAATGCCATTTTGATAAATATATCATAATATTGTCATTGTTTTACATTAATTAGTATTAAGTATAATACTTTACAAGTAGTTCGCTAGACGAAAATGTAGAAAAATGAACTTAGCTTTTAGTTAAAGAGCATAGTTTTGCGTTAGCGTAACATCAAACAAATGAACTAAAAGTTACCTTAGGTAATTGATTCTAGGCTATTAAACCAATTGTCTATACATAACATTACGTATGTAGTTACTTTAAGATGTACAGACTTAGAAATAAAATTGAAATTCATTATTCATTAGTTCATAACGTAACTAGCCTATCGCCGGACTTACTTTAAATAGTTCATTTTGCAGCAAGAGTAATGAATGATTCTTAAAGTTAGGAAAATCGATTACATATGCCACACGAAGAGTGTCAAAGAATATTTAACTGAAATACACTGCTGAACTATGAAGGAGGTTAAAACAAGTCACAATTGTAGATCAAGTGTCCAAAGCTTGCACAAAGCCTCACGTCACTCATACCTATAACTGTGAATATTAATCTCCGAGGGATTTACTTAGAACGTACTCACATGAGCTGAACTTACTCACAGATTACACACTTGGAATTCATAATCTAGGATAACGGACATTTCGTAACATTTATTAGATATCTTGATAAAACATTAAAGCGGCTTGTAAAAAAATTCTAATCTATAGTTATTAGTTTATATACATATATTACAAAATGTCTGTACTAAGATTAAACTATTAAAATAATCTCAGGTGACACGAAAAGTTAAAATTATTTAAAAACATTTAAAATTATTAGCGCGTCACATTAAACAAAATTTTGTTTGCACAACTTTTACATTTACAAAAGTTCTTCAAAATAAAATATGGCACGGGAAATTCTAATGTCACTGCAATCATTTTGAGATTGCAATGTTTTATCAAAATCAGGAAGTAATTAAAACGTAAAAGTTTAGTCTATTTTAGTCATTATCTAGTAAAAAATATACCCTGAAATTGATGCATTGTCAGGAAACAATGTTGATTGCAATGATCACACAAATAGGCAGGTAATAGGCTAAAAATAAATAGGTAAATACTATTTGAAAGGAAATTACAAACACAACCTAGTATTATGCATTAAACACTGAGTATATATAAAAATCCTAAAACAGCTACTGTACAATTACTATGGCACTGTCATTTATAAATAATTGCTAAATATCATACTTCACATTATAAAAGGAATGGCAAAAATGGAATCAAAATGATAATCTTATTATCAAAAAAAATAAGTCAGATAAAGTTAGTCAAAATATTAATTTACGATTGCTTATTCTTGATACATTAATAATTATGTCGTGAAGACATAGCTCAGAAGCTGGAATGTCACCATTAGAGCCCGATCATCATAATTTTCTACACGAATAAAGTTTTAGAAACTTTTTTATAATTTCTCACATGATATTTTTGCTCTCGCTTATAATAGAAACTATTTTATGTATTATTGACTAATCTATTAACTAGATTATATATTTCTGCTAATTTTAACAACAAAATATCAAGAGTCTTTTTTATTAATTCAGTACTTTCGCATAATTAATATTTCATTTTTTTTTTCTTTATACCTCTGATGTGTAATCCGAGCACCGATTTAAAAAACATAGTAATTGATATAGTTCCTATTAGATCTAAAACTACAACGTAACGTATTATGGCAACAAACTCTTTTGGTAAGATAGATATGAATACTTTTTATACGAGGCGATATGAAATATATTTATCTCTTTAGAGATATGCTCATGGACTTTTTAAAAAGCTGTAAAGATGAAATAATACGAACAAAATATCGGAACGGATATGTATCGGTAGGTACATTATTAGACAGGTACTTTTAAAACACTATTCAACACAACAACTACAAAATAATACTTTTTTTAAATCTCACAATCCACTTGGCAATTTACACTGACAATCGTGCGCCGGTCGCACGACTAGGTCGTATCATCAGTCACAATGTCGTACCGTGGTCGCAGGTCGTATGGGCGAGCTGAGATCAATATGTTTTCCGTTCGCCTTCACACTGGCGACACAGCCTCGCAAGCCCGTGTACAAGGCAGCTGGTAAACCCAGGGGCAGTGATGGAGAACCTCCTATGAACAAGCCATCATATAACTCTGCTATTTTGTAGGACAACAAAAGATTACAATATAAAACATACATTACAAACAATTCATTGTTTTCACTCGTTCTGTATGCGTAAATATTCAATAATATTTATTTGAACTGTTAACTGTATTGAAAATAAATCAAATATGTGGAAGCTTTTATCGTTAACAGGCAATAGTGCGAGTCTTAACTGAACATAAATACGATTGATGAGAAATGTTGTAAGTAAAAAAAAATACATACCAATCCACAGCTTGGGGTTTGCTTTTGAGGGCACTAACAGTGACTGCGAATACCCTCTAACAGGCGGAGTATCGTCCACTTGCAGCATGGCAAGTCTCTTCCTCCGCCTCACGGTGGCCGTGTGCCACCTTCCATCATCAACCCTTGCCTTAGACTCCACACACTGGAACCAGTCCTCATGGGTCGCCAAGTTCATTTCCTTTATGTCAGTATCCGTGTATATAAGCTGGAGTTTTCCGTCGCTCAGACCCAAACCGATGAAATCTCGAGGTCGTATACCAATTTTCCGCCTCCACATAAGGAGCCCGGAGTCGTTGTATGTTCGGAATTTTATTTCATATCTAATACCGCGGGCGCCGCTGTTCCTAAAATAGTTGGTTTTATTTAATATCGTGTCTTAGGATATAAGACCTTATTGTTAGTAATCATTAAGTGTTAAAATTCATATTACATGCATTTTTTCAGTGAGGTAGGATTTATTTAGTTAGTATGTAGTAAATACAATATATAGAAAATATCAGAGATTTTTTCATTGCCTGGGAGCATTGTGTTTTATTTCTTTACAATCTACATGTAAATAGCCTAACCATGGAAAAATACTCGTATCGTAAATAATAATCGCTAAATAATTTGGTGATACATTAAGCCATCCTTGATGTGTTGTAAGTATTCCATTTGGCAATTATAACAAGAATATCTCTTCTGAGATAAAGGAGCACCATTTAATATAGGTATATAATGCCTAAACGATACAATTTCCTGAATTGCTTTTTTTTACACAAATGAATAAGGAATCACTGTCGTAAAATACAGTTAAAGAATACGTATAGAAAACTACTAAAAGACTTTCTGAGCATAAATAATCCTGTATCTACAAAGGCACAGCGTTTACCACTAAATATAAATTACAGGCTCTCCTGTTTTTACGCACGCGAGTTCATTACTACCTTGCTTATAGGTATAAACTGGTAGAGATGCTAATGTAAAAACTAGGAATTTGCAGATCATCCAGAAATCTCTAGGCCAGCATGCAGCATCGCGATCGGACCCAAGATTTCAAGATTTTGTTTATGGGTTAGCAGGTAAAACAATTTTAGAAAAGTTGAAATGCTATCCAAGCCAATCGTAACATTTGTGAGCAAAAAACTTCAATTATTTCTGCTTTCGGGCTTTTTCAGTTTCTGTAAATGGCATTTATTTTGCGAAACGTAGCACAAACTTTACAAAGATTTATGAATAATGCAGTGTTGCAAAATTTATCAAGGACGGCCAAGAAAGTACGTAATTGTTTTGTTTTATCGATGACCTTGACCAGTTGTAACGATCAGTTTTTTCAAAAAGCACCTAAATCTAATTTACAGTAGATATGAACAGAACAGGATAACAATCAATTTAGCAAAATGTAAATTGAGGAAGGCAAAAATAGAATGTTTTGGCTATAACATAAATCAGGACGGAATAAATCCACAAGAAAATAAGGTCGAGGGTATACAAAATCCACCACCAACCATTATGGTTTCGTATCTACAGCCGGTATTTTTTTAAAGACCACATTCAAAAAGGCGGATCTAACAAAATATTTGGATGGGGCCACTTTTGAAAAGTGCAAGTCATGACAAAAGAGCGTCATTATGCTAGCCCGGGAGATGCATCAATCACGTGCGTGGGCGCAGTTCTAAAACAAAAAAGAAACTATTTTCTAGCTATTTTTCAAACAGGCTATCAGCAGTATAATAAAAATACAGCACATATGGCCGCGAGCTCATCATCGTCCCAGTGTTAGTCCCAGTTGCATCCGAAGCCTTTTCAGCTTTGGAGTCTGGGGTCCGCTTTACTAGTCCAACTGCTAACCGCGAGCCGCGAGCTAACAGTAGTTTATTTGTCAACACGCACAACAATAGCAGTCCCTTCCGCCCTCTAAATGTATACATGTCAATAAGCAAAATACTAATCAGCATTCATATTATATTACTAGCTTTCTGCCCGCGGCTTCGCCCGCATGGTGTTCGGTAATATTACGCTTTTTAGATTTCCCTCGGGAACATCAATTTTTTCCGGGATATAAGGTAGCCTATGTCCTTTCTCAGGGTATAAAGATTGTCTGTGCCAAATTTCATCAAAATCGGTTGAGAGGTTTAAGCGGAAAAGCGTAACAGACAGACAGACAGACAGAGTTACTTTCGCATTTATAATATTAGTTTGGATTTTCTGATAGCTAATATTGTGTATAGAAAAGGTACGTAAGCATAACTAGTATTCTTTATTCACCTATTTTCTTTTTACTTCATACATAGCTACTGTTTAACATTTCTATTACAAAGATAAAATCAGACAAGAGATATTATATAACGCGTAACACAAGGGTATACATAAATGCCAAGGGCACGGATTCTTTGGATGATCAAACCATTATGGAAGAGTTTCTTATTCATATCGTCTCATGTTTGGAAGTTATGATCATTTTGAATTCATTTACAGAAACCGTACTTTTCAAATTGAAATAAATACATCACCAGCAGAAAGTTTATTGCGGTACTGGCAAGTATCCTAGGGCCCTAATCTGCTATTTTTATAAATTTGTCATTCTCCATTGTCATTTCATTGTTATTGTGCTAAAAAGTTCGTAATCTGCTAAATTTATAATGATCAATCAATTCAGTCAGTCCTCTCATAAAGGAATGGTGATAGAAACCCGTTAGTAGAAATGATTTTCTAAGAACTGCTAAACCATTTGAACATTTTGATGTCTGGTGAAGCCATACGGAGGACGGTTCTGAGCAGTTGTGATACAATGTGTGCCAGGAATGATGCGCCAAATGGCATTGTGCCGGAAGTTTGTTGTGGAGAGTCTCCAGATCAATCACCCTCTGGTGCAGCATCATTGGTCGTGTTGTTGGGTTAAAACATTGTATCACCTCGCTCATCTGTCGTCGTCCTTTCCATTCACTCAGTTTTTTTGAGTGAATAGGCTCTTAAAACTAGCGTGCTTTACCATCAACGATTGCATCACTGCTTACCATCAGGCGGGATTGCGGTCAAGCACTAGTTTATAATTATAAAAAAAAATAAGAAACGTATGAAATCGATAATGTTGGATCTATTCTTAAATTATTTTATTTAATGGTTTAAGCACAACAACAACATTATTTTTGGTCTGTGCGAAACCCGAAACACGTGTCCAGTATTTTTAAGCAAATAATCTATGTACAAAATTTCAAAAAGATATCATGAAAAACCAAAAAGTTATGAGCTTGTTATCCTACTTGGTTGTCCCAACAAATGGTCAACGCTTCGCTCGGGCGGGCGAACGGTGCGTTGACTTGTGGCGTCAGCTGTTTCGCAGGCGTGTACACGCGCCAAGTAGTAAGCTGCGTGGCGCGCTCGGTAATCATACTGCACGAATTTCAAAATGTATTTGGCAAAAAATATAACATGGTGTAAAAATGATTGAAATTGATTCTGAACAAACTATATTCAGGTTTCGTAGGTTTAAATAAAAAATAACGTCATTATATGGTAAATACAACAAATACAGCACCTACAATTTTGACTCACTATGTTGTTAATTTACTATTATTATTGCTATTGTTACTTGTTTTCATTTAATTTTTATCCCATTTCAATTCAATCTCAAAATAGAAAAGGAAATTAAATCAAACATCAATATGTTTGATTTAATTTCGTTTTCTATTTTATATTACTTAAATTAGGTCCGTCTCGGTCCTTGCAAGGTCAATATTTATGCACTTTTGTAGCAATGTTTGACAATATGGAATGCAATAAGATACGGAATCAAAAGTTCTCTTTTCCTTTCCTCGTGTAACAAGTTCAATATACCTATCTATTCTAAAATTAGATTGCGATGAAAGAACTTATTATTAAGGTAGACGAATTGGGTCTTATTTAGACACTCAATTTTGTGTGTTAATAACTAATTAGTCTTATTAAATACCTTCCTATATTATAAGTCTAAGTTCAGCTTCTCTGTCTATTTGCCAATCTGTATGCTCGACATGTACTCCGTAATTTTTGAGATTAGCCCAAAACTGGATTCGGTTCATTTTCTTATCCCGTAACCGTGGGAAACGAGAAGCAGGGAATGTTTAAAGTACCTTATTATCTACTTAGCCAGTATGTATTTTAGGAGTGTGTTTAATATAAACAAGTTGATACCCTGAATATCTTCAAAAGCACGTTCGTCTTGTATTGTTTCCGTAAAAATAAACATTTGTGATGAACACTTCTTTACGTGTTACGTGAGTGCAACCCTAACAAAGGACTTGAAAATTCCTGGTAAATTAAGAACGTGTTTAAACTGTACTTGTAAAGCATGATCTTTAATCGTGGCTAAACAATTACAGCCGCATTGGTCAATCGAAGCCACGCTACTGAGTTCTGTTCGTGGATGGATGATATTACATATTACTAGTTGCTGAAAATCAGCACTGTTCACTATAGTTTCGTCTGAAGTCACAGCATTTTGCTGAGCAACGACCTGTTCTTGCACAGATGCAACGTATGGTTTAACTGTTGTTTATTTTGTAACACAAGTAGTTATTGCATCACTCTGCCATTGTCAACTCAACCTGAAAACTTGATCAATGGCCTCTGTGGAATAGGTACCACAATTTTGACAATTACACGTGTAAAAAATTATGGAAATTCTTGGAAAATTTTATTTCACAATAATGGTGGATATCGCCAATGACAGTTGAAAAAGACGGCTGCGTGAACCGTATATGAGGGAGGTTTGAGGCAAAGTCATGATGTGGCCACTATGCTTCGATATTTCAACGTTCTTTATGAATTATTTACTGAATGCACTTTCTACTACATAAATCACACGCTTTTATTAAGTAAACGACACTATAAATAATTTTAAAAGACCAATGATAAATGCGCGTGACACTCATCTTAGCTTTCCCGTCAAAACTCACCATTTTCTTTTTGTATTTGTTGTTGTGTTAATTTGTTGATGACAGACGGGTATTTTGTAAATTGTCAATGTCAATTATCAAATAATGTTGTCTTTGACTCTAGCTATGACACCAGGAAAACGTTGTTTATATTTTTTTCGTGTTCGAGTACGAGGTTTTGGAGGGTATTATATTTTTGTGTCTTTTCTTTATAATTATAATCTTGTGCTTGATCGCGATCCCGCCCGATGGTAAGCAGAGATGCAATCGATGATGGTAAAGCGCGCTAGTTTATTAAGAACCTATTCACTAAAAAAAACGAGTGAATATGAAGGAAGACGGCAGTTGAACGAGGTGATGCAATATTATACCCAACAACACGACCAACGATGCTGTGCCAGAGGGAGATTGCTCTGGAGACCCTCCACGACCAAACTCCCGACACAACAACATTTGGCACATCTTACCCGGCACACATCGCAATACAACTGCTCAGACCCGTCCTCCGTATGGCTTCACCAGACATCATGCCGGAACGCGACGAAACGCTTGGCGGCAAGACTTGTCTGCTGGGTGGTAACTTCTACCGCCCGCCGATGTTATGGCCTACCACCGAGTAAAATTATTATTGATTATCATTTAATTGTACTAATGTGCGTTTTGTTTGTGCGCAATAAACAATTTTTCTTGCTTTCTTTGTATTTATAGAGACCTCTTTTTTGTTTTGGATGAGAAATCGTCAAACAACCTCTCCCGCTCTGGGCGGAGCGGAAGGTCGTGTCAGACTTTTACTGACTGAAACCCACCCGTGTTCCTTCACTTGCCTGTAGGCCAGAGTCACGGTTTCTTTTTTAACCAACCCGCAACCCTTTTTTTTTTTTTTTTTTCGGGTTGGAAATCCTCATAGGATGTCCGCCGCCCTAGGGTGGGCGACGGGGTCTGTCAGACTTTTACTGACTAAAACCACCCCGGTGTCTCTTCTATCACGAGCGCGCGTGGGGCCGCGGGAGTCTAAATTCTTCCGCAGCCCCACACTCTCGTCCTGGCCCGATCTGTCCGGGCCTCGTCTCCGGCACGGGGTAGTGGGGTGTTAAGCTACCCCGTGCATCGCCTCAGAGGCGCACGCTGACACTCGCGCGCGCCACCGCCGCGGGGTCCATCGAATAGGGGGCGGGGACTTCCCCATGTCCCTCGCCCCTGGACCCATTCATGGGGGGCGGAAGAGGGCGTTATCCGCCCTTCTTCGGCGCCCGGTGCGTCTTCTGCGGCCCGGGAAGGGAGTTGAGATCTCCCTCTCCCGTTCCGCAGCTTCCTTCTGCGACATCACGTCCTCGCAGAAGGACACCACCGCGTCCCACGACTCTGCGCTGCCGGCCATCCTCCGCACTACTGCCGGCAGCGTCAGGTCGCCTCCTACTTCATTTGTGAGGACACGGCGCTGCTCCTCCCAAGCTATACACTCGGAGAGCGTGTGCTGCGCCGTATCCTCCCCGCATTGGACGCAGTGGTGGCACCGAGCGTCCGGCTCCCTGCCTAGGCGACACAGGTACTTGCCGAAGCAGCCGTGCCCCGACAGCACCTGCGTCACCCTGAACGACAGGGAGCCGTGCCTTCTCCCGAGCCAGTCGTCGAGTACTGGCCGGATCGCCTCGACGGTAGCGAGGCCGGCGGTAGGGCGCATAAGCCTCTGCCGCCAGTCCGCCACCAGGACCTGACGGAGCTCCTCTCGGCGCAGCTCGATCTGCCGCTGCGCCGGACTGGAGCCCCGTGTCCGCTCTTCCTCACGCCATCGGTATAATGACGCGAGTACTTTCGCCTCTAGGTCCCAGGGCGGGGATCCGGCCAGGACGCAAGCCGCCTCGTAGGAAATCGTGCGATACCCGCGGACGACCCTGACGGCCATCGCCTTCTGCGGCTTGCGCAGAATGGCGAGTGTTCCGGCCGTCAGGTCCATCGCCCACACAGGGGCCCCATACAGGGCCATGGACCGCACGATTCCCACGTATAACCGCCTACAGGCGGCGCTCGGGCCCCCCCCTGTTGGGAAGCAACGTTGACAGCGCGCCTGCTGCACCCATCAGCTTGGGCGCCAGCCGCCGGAAGTGGGGTCCGAATTCCCATCGGCTGTCGAGCACCAATCCCAGATACTTCATGGCCAACCCGCAACCCTGACCCGATGTATAGAAACCCCTGGCTGTTATTTATAGATCTCTGACGGTCTTTACGAATAGTCTGAAGACTGAAAGTCTGACAACGAATCATACTACGGGATACCTTATTAGCCGTTAACTAGGTTATGGAGGTCAGTAGGTGAGTAGATTGGAAGCTGACCCCAGCATACTTGGAAGCTAGACAGTTGAAGTTTTTATATACACAAAATGTAAAGAAAACCCTGTCCGATCTGTAAAAGTATTGTTAACCATAAACTACTTCAACAACTTAAAAAAAATCCCTCTAATAATATTATTTCGCAAAAGGAGGTAACTTAATACATGTGCGGTAGGCAATACAGGCGCGGGCGAAGGGGGGCAGGGCACGCGGCACGTGGTCGGTTCGCTCATAATAATACCTTCGAAAATGGTGTTGTTACTTTTTTTTAAAAATACCAAATTTTGGGGAAGATGGAATTATTTCACGAAAAAAAAAAAGATATTTCAAAATTCATTAGTATTGTTGTAGTGTATTTCATATTTTATTTGGTCATGTGTTTACCTAACCTTTATTATCCTTACGGGTAGGACGGGGTTTTTTTTTACATATTGTATAAATATCCATATGATATATGATAAATATATATTGCATGTAATATTTTTAGTATTATTTTAATTATCGTAATTTTTACTGATTACCTTTCTATTATTTCTATTATAAGTTATACATTTATATTTATGTTATGTCAAATCAAAATCCATTAATACTTTATGCATTTCGTTAATGTAATTATGTTATCAATTTAAATGTCAATGAATACGTATAAAAATTTTGGTATAAAAATTATAAGAACTGGTTATTGTACCTAAGCTGTATTAACAATCGAATAACTAGCATATGGCATCACTTTTCGGTACTTATTCAAAATGTTAGAAAAACAACCTATAATTACTGGCTATTATGTAGCTATTTACCACCTAAACGAGTAAAAACCCGAAATTATGGTAAGTTTGTCAAAACGATTACTATGAGCAGAAAACTAATGACTTTTATATAGCAAGCAAAATTCTTGAACGTATTACATACGTATACATTTGATTTCGTATAATTAATCAGTTAAGGACCAGTTACTTAGTCAATACTTGGTAAAACAGTAATAAATACAGTACAGTTTGATAAACAATCAAATTAGTAATCATGTTGTGTGACGAAGAAAACCTTTAATCAAATGCGGAAAACAATGAAAATCTGTTGTTTGCTGAACAACTCCATTGTACCAAAAGTTTCGATAAATTAAAGATGTAAATAGAAGAACAAATAAAATAGCAGGCTGTAAGTACACAAGGACACTATCTGCAAACAGTATTTACAATCTACGTTGTTACCTTAACCTGTTTATGTAAATACGTAAACTTCGATGTAACTTATTTGAGTTCCCGTGAACATTCGAGGCGAAGGCAAAGGAAAGCTTGTTGATGCGTATTATTACAGCACTTTACTATCAACATTTTTCCAATATTATAATTTTCTATTTAAGTACATTTTCTAGGAAAAAACATTTATGTATTTTCTCTTTATTTCTTCCCCTGACTACCTCTTAGAGAAACTGAGTAGCTACACCGTTGAAACAAATTGCTTATCAATAGTATTTGTCAACATAAAAAATCACAACGATTCAATACAAAAGTAGTATAAGTTACTCAAAATTCAAACAACATGGAAACACTGTCAGAACGTAATAACATCATCAAATAAAACACATAAAAAATGGAAAATAAGGTACAAAGCGACACTCTCCGATATATTAAATAAATTATGGTATTATGTATAATTAAATTCAGCCAACTACTCAAATTATACTTTAAGTGGAGAAATTTCCACGTGTCACCATTAAGTACCGATGTTTCTGAACCCACACGAGTGGTAAATATTCCCACTTCTACTATAACTACGAGGAAATAATAAATATATAATTTTTTACCTAAACTAACTGCTGTGACGCATTACGACTATTATATGTAATTATGTGATGATTCCTTCAAATGTTATCTCACACCGTAGTGCCCCTCACCGACGTCTGTGTTAGTATGTAAGCTAGAAAGATAGAAAATTAGTATCAGTTATAATTAATAACAATTAGCATACATATCGAAATGTTGCATTCGATACCGTGTCTCGCAAAGACATTATTAGTGAGTAGATGTAGCAATAAAACCCTTATACAACAATAACTGTAAGTATGTTAGACAAGAAAGTCAAGAAAACCATATTCATAAAATGGAAAATTTACAACTCTGTTTTATTATGGCAGAGTTAAATTTTGTTAAATAACATGAACTTTGTACATTAGGGAATTTTATACAGACGTTATTTGTGGAATTAATGTGCCTTTTATGGTCGGTTACCTGCGACTACCCCTGCTTCTGTAGGAGAAGTAATTGTTTCCGTCGAAGTTGACCGGCGTCCTCTCGTTGAGCATTTCTACGTTGATTTGAACCTCGCAGTTCCTGCCTTGGTAACCATCGCGACAAGTACATTTGTATTCGTTTAGTAGAGGGATACAGGAGCCGTTGTTTTTACATGGAGTCAGACCTATTGCAGAAAATGATTGAATTTTACACGACCTTTCCTAAACCATCAATGGAAGCCAGATAAAAATGAAGACAGTTAAAATATTAGTAAAATTTTATTTAATATTAACCTGTGATTATAAATGTATAAGTTAAATTAAAAGTTATTAATTCAGGAGATTTACTGTACCTATTTATAAATTCATTAAGACCCTATATTGGAATTTTATTTAAAAAAATATATAGTACCTACCTAAAAACATTTTCCTATAAGTATTATAGTAGTATACCTTCAAACGACACATCTTTCAAATTCCCTAGACATTTTGTAAAAGAGTACGAGTGTCTCAGTTTACTTACCGTCTCCACACGGCGGTCCCGTGTACTTAGTAACTCCAGTCGTGGCACAAGGGAGTCGATCTTCGTCTTGCACAATCGCACACTTTGCTGTATCATCCCCATACAGAGACAAAGGGTTCCCATTCACAAAGACCTGTTGCACCGAGCCTATGAAACTGCTGGTCACGCCTGACATCTTGTGCGGACGAATGTAAGAGCTAGGAAAGGTGAACACTCCGATTGAAAGAATAGTCACGGTGAAATGGCGAAAGTTAAATCTATTTCCGACAGTTTTTATTAGTATGAAAGTCTGGCAAGTTGCCTCACTACGGAAAGGAACGTGGTTGTGGGCCATGTTCGTGTTCGAAACGAGACAGCCGTTTCCTTTTTATAGAAGAAATTGTAAACATCATTTTAACAATGTAGTTTTAAAGTTAACTGACAGAATATGTATATTATGTGGGATTTTTTCTTCTGTTAAGAGAGGAACAAAATTAAAGATTTCGAATATCACTCACGGTAAAGATCCAATGAAAAGCGGCAGAGTGAGTTCTAGATGTGTTAGCGGAGGAGACGAGTGTCCTCTCTGCGTAGGATGGTGGTCTAACTGCAGACTGCCATGGCGACCTGACCTAGAAATTCGAGCTCGGTGCCAACGACCCTTCGTTATAGGCACCGGTGACCTACACAAAACAAATATAACACATTAGCTTAACCACCCTTTAAACATGAAAAAATATTCAGAACGTTTATGTTATCGCATAAAATAAATTTTTCCTTATATTAAAACACGGCACTTACGTTATGTTCGCAATACCGCTCCCCAAATTGTATCTAAACTGAAGGTAACCATTAACCAGGTTAATCGCTATAAAATCCCCCTTGGCTTTATTAGACTGGCCGGTGTAAAGGAGCATTCCGGAAAATCGGTTCGTTAAAAACCAAATTTCTATGCGGAACGCTTTGCCCAGACCTTCAAGAGGCGGCAATTCAATGTAGCTCGTCCCATTGAACTGAGGGGACCAAGTTTCCTGTACCACATTTACATCTGTAAACAAATTGGGCATGTCATAGTTCCACCATACCTTAATTACGTTAACATAATTGTCATCTTGAATAACGGATGTTAGTACATAATAATACTGACCATTGTTGCAAGTATTTCCATTGGAACCAATTTCACCTCCAAACAAACAACGGCAGACGTGTCCGCCGTCAGCTCCTATGTCACACAATAGCCCCTCGTCATATCCGCAGGGATTCGACTCGCACGGATCTAATCTTTCGTCACAATTGGCTCCTTGAAATCCGATAGGGCAGCTACAAGTATATTCGGTCGCCGACCCGTCTATAGATTTACACGTGGCTCCATTCCTACACGGCATACTCATACAGGGGTTTGATTGGCACTCTCTAACATTTTCCATAGCAACAACTAATGAGTCCGGTCGGCCCAATTTCTTTGTCACTTGATGACGTATTATCCTCAAATATTTTACGCAACCGATAAAACCAATCCGGGTGCCAATATTATCGAAGACTCTGTTTGAAGACATTTATGTATTAGACACTTCATTGATTATTAGGTAATAGTTAGGAGTATAGTGATGTTAAACATTTAATTTACCTGGAATAGTTAGTAGGCACGCTGCCAATGTAGGCGTCTTCATTCAAATCTAGTGCTTTTAAATGGCCACTGGATTGGCCGACCACATCTTCCATATCGTCGACTGATAAAATCCCGTCGCGATGGTATCGCTTCGCTGACACCTTGTGATACTCGTTTAATGTTATCTTTTCCAGTGAGGTAAGTATTAACACTCCGTTTCCAAGATTATACCTGTATTGAGAATGAGATTAAAATGTAAGCGAAATTCAGAAGCAGATCGCTTTATCAAATCCAATAATCTTTGTATTTTATTAGTTGCATAGTGATGCTTGAAAATATTGCTTACCTAAACTCTAAATATCCGTTCACTAAAGCTAGTGAAACAAAATCACCAGTGCCATCTGGTTTCTGCTGATTGTACAATATAATGCCGTTCTCCGAAAAAGCTTTAAATTCGATATCGATATTCAACTTGTGATACGCTTTCAAGGGTTTTAGTCTTATATAAGAAGTGCCGTCGAACGACGGAGTGTCTATGTAGGCGCCCAGTAGTCCGTCCTTTGCGAGGGACTCGCAGTTCAATCCGGTGTAAGGACCGGCACACAAGCAAGTGTAAGTGGATCCGGGTAAATCAATACATGTGCCGAGATTGTAACATGGCTCTGACAAACAAGCGCTGTATTCTTCAGTCGTCTCTTGTGGCGTTTGTTCTGTGAAAAAAGGTTCCATTGTTCTGTTAAAACAAATGAGACTAAACGCCTCATTTGTTTCAAGAGAGTTTCATTTTAAGAAATATCTTAAAATACAAATTGAATGTATAAAAGAAAAACCTAATACGCCTTAAGCTGTTGCGGCTCGTGGGCAGCGTAGCGCCTATTCATAAACTTTGCTCTGATAAAAAGTTACAAAATAAGGTACATACTTCGTAGTTTTCTTTTTATGTGTATTTGTAGCAAATTGTTAAAACTTTTACGACATAGAATAAAAATTCAGATAATCTACATAAACAGGTGGTCTACCACACAGAGAAAGCACTCAGACGCATTAAATTATGTAAGCAGCTTATATAGCAATTAGTAACGATCATGAATTTCAATAACACATCTAGGTATTATTTCAGTAGATTACCGTTCGAGCAAAACGGGGCCAGTCATGCGCCACTTATCACCCTAAGAGAGCTAATCAGCCAATGGTCTAAGTCGGCGGAATGGAGTTTGCTCTCCGAGTCACATGACTGAGTGAGATAAGCCTTCATACGAGAATATTCCCGGGCGAACAGACAAGCCACTCCAACTTGTCAAGTTTATAATTACGAGAGAAGGAGCTTCTTACTTTGCAACTAAATCAGGGAATTTTGCCACACTAGTAAAATGATGAGCGCTAAGGGTAGCGTAATATAAGTTTCTGAAAACGTGTAGACGTAAGTTGTTGGCTTATATACGAAATTAAGTATTACCTATTTTTGGTAAATTGTATAACATTTTTATTATTTTTTATTCATGTTACGGAATTCTTTATAAAGATATTATATGGGGCATAATTTCATATAAATAATTTCTTTTGTCTGTGTCTGTATGCTTACAAAAATACATATGTTTTTTTTTATGAAGGATTACGACTACTACTTTTGCATCGCTCGCGTTTAATTCGGAGTAGCACGGTTTCCCATTCCCAAAGGCCCTTCCTCTATTTTATGGGCTGGGGTAGATTTCCAAAAAAGTACCTAAGATAGATATTTTTCATTGGTGACAAAGAGTCTGTATACCGATTTGTAGCTTCCTTGAAAAGTGCGAAAAGTCGCATATAAAATTTATCTCCTCTTTTAAGGAATTTCAAGAAAAAATGAAAAATGACACACGGTTTTTTTGGCGTTTTGAATCAATTTATTAACTTTCTACAAGGAAAATGAAATGAGAAATGCTCTATATAAACTTCACTGCCTACTTTAGGAAAGTGGAAAGTTATAAAGAGACAAAAGTAGCCTATATCACTCCATCCCTTTAACTATTGTCACTTCATTTTGTCGCTCCGTTTTGCCGTCAAAAAACTTACAAACAAACAGACACACACTTTCCCATTTTCAACATTAGTATGGATTATTTTGGAAATGCTGAATGAATTACGAAAATTTTTCACCACACTATTCCCAACTGCAAAAGATACCTTCTGTTATAGACAGTTGCACAATTCCTTTAGGAACCTTCATTAAGCATAGCCAGTATACAAAAAAATAAAAAATAAAAGCAAATGCTTTGCTTGTATTTTGGCGTGGCTAGCTGGCGTGAATAATTTCATTTTATGTTGTGTTTTCTTGTGTTCATTACGATACATAGTATTGTCTAAAGTCATTTGTTTTCTTAAATGAACAGACAGTTGTGCTGTTGGAGATTTTGTTCCGCCACTTCTTCTTCCCAGCGAAACCACTAGGAAGTGGCCTAAGGCGGGCGTTTTGGCGGACTATCTTATGTAATATTGACGTTCAAAAGTGATAATTCTCAGTAAAATTTGAATAAACGACTTTTGATTTTGATACAATGCATGAGATCAATATTTGAGATTAACTTAGCATTGCACTATGTGCCTACGAAGGTAATACTTCAAGACCAAGATAGAGCATAATAAATTTATCAATAAAAACTACAACAACATATAAATGGCTTTATATTTAGTATAGCACTTACCAACACATGCCTTCCTATGCAGCGTAGGCACATGTCCCGCGCGACACACGCAAGCTGCGCGGGCGCACTCCGCACCGGGCAGTGCGGAGCAATCACCGTCGTCTGCGCATAAGTCGCCTAGCAAAGCACCCACTGCCCCTGAACCCACTGTTGCTGTAGTTGCTATGAAGAAAAGTTATAATGTCACATATTTGAGGCCAAAAGGCTGGAATGCGGAAGATAGGTATATGAAATTTGTTGATAGTTTTATTATTCATACTGTGGACTTCAAAATCGTGGTAGCCTAGTGGTTAAAACACCAGCCTCTTAAGTATGAGTGTGCGGGTTCATTCCAGGATAGGCTGTAACTTTTCTAAGTTATATGTAATTTCTATGTATTACTTGGACATAATGATGATGATGATGGACTTGGACACAAGTGACTGATTACAAGGTAAAGGAAAACATCTTGAAGAAACCTGGACTTTAAGTCTGAAATCGCCAAATCGCATTGAACAAGCGTGGTGATTACACTCAATCCTTCTATGTATGAGAGAAGGTCTGTGCCTAGCAGTGGGAAACAAAAAGAAAAAAAAGAATGATAATGATGATGTGGGCTTTGTAGTCATCTAGCTATTAAAGCAATTTAATCAGTAATGTTTGAGACTTTCTTTCAATACATTTAAATAGTAGTCAAAAACGTTTTAAGGCAGAAGCTTAAAATAAATTTTCAATATAAAAACAATAACAGACCACTTATATCTAAGCTATAAAAGCAAAAATTCGTTAATCCCTCTGTCATGTCTAATTTCCACGACCATAAAGTCTACCTATTGCAGGTAATAAAATTTTAAAACGTATTTATCTTAATTGTTGTAAATCAAATATGCAACATTCAGCGAGGCAAAACTCCAATAGAATGGAAAAATAAAAGTATTGTTTAAAGGTAAATCGATTTCGACTTTAAATGCGTAAATCCAAAAGCAACTCTGATGACGGACGCGAAAGTAAAATTAAATATTGACGCCTCAATATTGACGTAATAATAACAAAGGATGGAAAAGCGGATGCTGTCTGATAAAATTGTTTGTCCGCAAACGTTTTTAATGAAACACTTTTTTTTGCAAATAAAAAGTTAAACGCCACTGGCTCACCTTTGAATTTTTGTCCGGACAGGATGCTGTCAAAGTCACTGGGTGTTTCTTTCCTTGTCCAGTCGTATTTATTGTAGTATTTGTCTGGGTTGAGAAGGTGCCTGGTGGACTTGGAAGCAGCGCCGTCGTCCTGCTGAGTGAACTGAATCGGCGAGGATGGCCGCGGCGGGCCAGCGGTGCCAGCAACTTCTCCAAGCTTGCACGGCCCAAACGCTTGCACTACAATATCCTCTTGCGTGCGACACGCTTGCAATTTGAGGTGACACTCAGACTCGTAAGTTTTGCCATCGCTACCGCATACCTGTTGGTTTTGGTTAAACTTAGCTACGTTTCACGGGGAAAGTTACAAGGTAAATTCTTCGATGTGAATATAAATGGGCTATACCTCCCTGACACAGAGAACTTCTAAATTGTAATAAATTATAAGTTATTAATAATTCGTAAGCTTATAATGGAGTTAATATTCATGATTTGAAAATACAATATTAGCAAGTTAGATTGGAATAAGACTGTGTGCTCACCAGCATGTTGGTGTCGCTGTCTGAACAAGGCGCGGCGGCACACTCACAAAGCGCGCCGCCCGTACGTTCCGTGCATAGCGCGCCAAAGTAACACGACAGATCCGCGCATGACGATACCACTCCACCTGTTTCAGCTACAGGAAAATGGTCAGAAATTAATTAATGTAAACTTCAAAGCAAACTGCAAATGCTCCAATCTCACAGGAACTTGTATGTCCGAGCCGTTTGGGGTTGAAACACTAGGGCCATGGGGTCCGAGTGCACACCTCATATTTCAAGACATCGCCAAGCGTTTAATCGACTCTTTACGTGACCAGAGGGCTGGGTTATTTTTTTTTTTTTAGCGATAGAATCAGCATCGCCATACAACGTGGCAATGCTGCCTTTTGGACACGTTTCCTGTTGACAGCGATGCGGATGATTTTTTTGATGCCCTCTAACTATTTTCATTTCTCCTTTAGAGTCTTGTACATAATATTATTTTTAAACTTTTTAAATTATGTAAATATTAGCCATGTAATTAGTGTTGTACCGCAACTTCAAAGTGTATAATTTATTACATGTATGTACATAAACTAACTATAGTAGTACATTAAAGTACCTACTACTTAAATGTTCCGTGGTCCCATGAATAGGAGTATATTAGGCTGGTTCTATTTGTAAATAGATGAAAGCCTTTACATGTATTCTAGGAATTCGTCCCGTACATACAAAAGTACTTTCCTATCCTAATCAAAATCTCCGTTTACTGAATAGGGGATTTTGATTAGGAGGAATTGCGAAAGTTGGTTTCCCAAGTCAATATATGTTGGCGGCCTAATTAAATTGATACTACTGCACAACATTCGGTAGATACATAAAATTGTATCCTTACGGCCTTTATACAAAAAGAATAACAGCAAGAAAATTAAGTACATGCACACAATCTTGCTTAAATAACTACCTACAGAAAAGAAAAACGGTTAATACGAAAACATCTTGACATGGGTCAGGCATGGAATTGTTGTAAGTACCTTTGTAATGAGGACCCTAAATCTCAGTGAAGAGTGGGGTTGTGTATTTTTTTAAAAGAAAATACGACTTACGGTCGGAACACCCGTTGGGTCCTAATCTGCGTCTGTGGTCGGCACACACGGTACACTTCTGTCCTTGAACGCCGGTACGGCAAACACATCGACCAGTCATTTGTTCGCAATCCTCTCTAACTGAACCAAACGCTGAGCATCCGCACGCTAAAATAGAACATTATTTGTGAAAAGAACTAGGTAATTTCGCTCGAATGTAAAATTTATTTTCTACACAAATTGAAGCTATAATGATGAAGTGGAACGCATCAAGATATAATGAAAAATATACGTACGAATACATCCAGTGTGACCAGAACCAATTCTCGGCAGCCCCCAATAGCCGGGCTCACATCGGTCGCACTTGAGGCCGCCCACACCGGGCCGACAAACACACTGGCCATCCTCGTCGCATCGATCTGACACCGAGCCGAGTCGGTTACAACCGCAACTCGAACTCGTGATTGGACACCCTTCCTCATTAGGACCCGTGGCTGCGGTCGAACCGTCCGAACAGCACCCATACGACGAATCCGAACAGTGGGACATCTTCTTTTCCTCAAATTGTCTCGAATCGTCTGTGCAAGAATGTATTTACGAAATTATAACCAAAATTGCTCTGTATGTACAACTAATCCCACACGAGTGGATATCCTATTTTCTAAGATGGAGACAAAGGATTCGAAGCGGCAATGGATAGCGTGATTGTATTCAATTTACTGCTTGGTGCCGTGTACAGTTAGTATCTTCACTCTGACAAATCACCAGTTAGGTATCATATTATATGAATGAAACCAAGGTTTTCTTTGTGAAAATATCACAGAATAGTAAAATTATAACTATAATAAAATAGGATGGTAAATACAAATCAGTTTCTATTTTAATTAAAACAGATTAATTATAAATCTACAAATAAATGAAATCAACTGACTGAATAGAATATCTGTCTGGCAGAGATATAATTATAGCTGTACATTTCTAGGCAATACAAATGGTTATTACACTTGTTGGATGTTAAATGTTTGAAAGTTTAGTCTAAATGGACAGCGTATTCAATTAGGGTAATGGCTATGAGACGTATTAAGTTAGAATGGATAAAGTATAAATCAATACAAACAAACTAGAACATAGATTCAAACATTTAAGTGAAATAGATTTAGAGAAATTATTGAATGTTAAATCGGTAGGAACGCAATATCGAATAAAAGCATAAATTTCTATTCATAGTTATTTCCAAGTGAATACATAATACTCACTTTTAGGACAACATCGAGCCGCAGTCAGTGTGATATGACAGTAGCTGCCAACAGGACAATCCTGTCGGTGCGGCCCGTTACCACAGTCTATTTCGAGGCCAGTGGTAGGATCAACCATTGCTTTATTATTACCGCACGGTCTTACTTCCATACCTGCAGTTAACAACAATTCATTGCCGAGATGGATAGTTATGTTCAATTATACTTACTCGACTAATATTTTTATAATCTAAGGGAAAGTGTTAGTATGTGTTAACAAGCATGATGACAAACCTTTACAAAGATCCAGCGGTCGAAGTCTTAACTCGAGTTGTTTCTGACATCCCTCTTTACGCATAGCACAGAGACTGGGATAGAGTCGGAAGTCTGATGCGCAGACTGGGAAGTATTCGGTTTCGTGCGGACATTCGAAAAGGCAGGAGCAGCGGGGATAGCCGTCGGCGCCTATCTCACAGCTGGCGCCGAAGTCGCAGCGGATGTCGCGGCAGGCGGAGGGCGCGGCTGTACCATCCAGCTCGGTGGCGTGCCACGCGGCCGTGGAGCCGTCCTCCGCCTCCGTTGTGGTCATCGCGGTCGTCGCTATATCCCCACCCAAATATTTGCGTGTTAGTCGAGCGATAAAGCGGAAAGTTAGTTAATCGATCGACCATCGGTCGCTTTATTGAAATTACTGCTAACAAGTTAACAGCTGGGTTGATGTCGGTCCGATAGTAAATATTTTCTCTTAGATCAATCATTTTTACGGAGACCTTCCCCAGCGATTTAATGAACTACTATTTTTGGGCTAGTTAAACTTAGGGAACGCCACAGTGAACTTTAGTAGAGTTAAAGGTGTAGAAGAAGTTAGTTGTGTTATATTAAGCAGCGGTAAAAATGTAAAGGGAAAATAAGTTTGTGATACGTACTCATAGCTATTGGAGGCACAACGGCTAGTCTGTCTTTGCAGTCTCCATAAAAGATGACGTGTAGTGTGGCGGGCGGAGGTAGCCTGCATGCTGCCTTTTGCAGTTCACATTCGTTGGGAAAAGTCTGCATGGTACTACCACAAACTGGTTCACGAGGAGCCCCAGTACAATCCGTAGGACATATGCACTCGCCAGCAGCACAATGCGCTCCAAAGGCACATTGTACACCTTCACACAGAGCTGTTAAAGAAACACCAAATACATAAATCCAGCTATCATTTAAGTTCTAATATTATGCAAGCTGAATTAAATCTACGAAAAAGCGTTTTAAAGAGATCGCTAGGAACGCATCGCAAAGCGCGTTTGCCAAACAATGCAAGCGGGAGTATTATTTCGTCAGCACTGCAAGGTTATGACTTTGTAAGCAGCCCGGCTGAAGTTTTCTAGAAACGAATGGTTGAACAGATAACGTTATTACGTTGGTCCATTGTGTGCTTCCTGTATTACTCTCTCATTCTGCCGCTAAAGAAAATTAGGCTTCCTCGTTCTCTCATTGAGGGATGAGGGAAGACACCCGTGCAAATTTAATAACGTTTGTTTACCACTTCTCCGCAAAATTAAAGCCTTGTGAAAGCGGTCGATTAATGGAAGGAGATGTTTTGTAATAAAATTTTAAAGTAGGAACACTGTAGACACAACAATATCTTTCGTTGAAATTGGTAGGGACTAAAGTTTCGCTATCTTTAACAAGAACCCGCAAATTAATGGGTTGCTTATTACAAGGAATATAAAAGGTTATAGCCTCAATTTTCATTATCTCTTGTGTTACATTTTAATAGTTATTGCTAATATTTAAAAAAAAGATAATTGTGTGATGTTGACAAAAATCCGAGGAATTCACGACTTAACATAGGTTTAATAGTTATTTGTTATACAAGAGTGCAAAGTTGCTTTTTAACCGCGTGTTCAATTTTGATGACCGAGCAAGCGAAGGATTCTAAAATTGAATCACGAGCGCAGCGAGTGATTCAAAATTAGAATCCTGAGCGTTAGCGAGGGAATCAAAAGGACACGAGGTGAAAAATCTTTGCACTCGAGTGCAACACGTAACTTTTCATTCCACCTCAGCGAGGAAATGACTAAATGCAATAAAAAAATGTTTACAATCACAAGATAGGTACACTTTTATTTCAGTTTAGGTATTAATTACTACATCATGACAGGTAAGTATTACAGAATAATCTTTAAATTATAATAAAATAATACTAAAGTATAATTAAGAAAATTTTAAAGTAACGTTGCAACAGTTATTTAAATTGAGTGTAATATTTTTGTTTGGTACTGTAATATTGGTGTTAGTCACTTGTGTACTGTTTTTCGGTAAACTGTCTGTCATACTTAATAGTTGTACCGATTCATCGGATTCCCTTGGCGTGAATGTTGGAGAGAGAGGGAGATGGTTAGGTGTTTCATAACGGCTTATTTTTGATGTAGAAGGGCCAGTCCAAGTTTCCGATTGAGGCTCTTTCAGTGTAATGGCTCCTACGATGCCTTCACATATTTTAGACTTATTTTGGATGGAATCCTCTATGTATCCCTCTACAACTGCATTGGTCTTCCAGCCTCCGTGGCGCTTAAGGGACAGGAGATCAGCTCCGGAATCAGCCAAAAGTGTGGCTGAAGTTCGTCGGAAACAATGACCCGTGTACAACAGGGGTTCTGGAAGTTCAAGAAATGTTGCTATTTCTCGTGGGATACTGCCAATTTTATTAGTACCCATAGGCTGTCTAACACACTTTCCATTGCGATACTGTAGAAAAAAACGATTGATTGGAGTGTTAGGCGGCCGTAAGGCTTGATATTTCTCAACAATCGTTACGTATTCCTTACGAATGACAAAGTTGCTGTCTCTTTTTGTCTTTGTATTAGGTAAATTAATTAATAGTAAGTCATCTGAATGTTTCTCAATGTTTTTGACATTAAATTGTGTTAGTTCATTAGTTCGACATGCTCCGTTTATTCCAATAATAAGAACAACCTGCAATGTAAAGAGTATTGTAGTAGATAAATGAATAAAATTTATATGAACGCATAATTATGCCTATCAACATTTACTAAGTATACTATTTAATTGAGATTAATATATGTACTTAAGTAGATACTGAATGTGCAACTGACTTACTTTTGCCGCCAAATATACGGAATCGGGTGCTTCGTTAAGAAACTTTTCAATATCAGATACTGTGAAAACCTTCGATTTTTTTGGATGATGACCAGATGAGGCTCTTTTTAAAAATGCTACTAATTTAGGATAGGTATCGATATGTATGTCTTTTTTCATCTTTATTGTTGCTTTTAGCATCGAATACGTACTCCATAGAGTGCTTGCTTTCTTGTTCTCGGATAATTCTATAAAATATGCCAGCAAAACGTTTTCTGAGAAAGTTTTGGCTCCTTTTGCTAGTCGCCACGTGTTGAACATATCGTACTGTTTTAAATACTTCTCGCGTGATTGTTGAGGTAGAAAGCTCATTTGCGCAATAGTAACAGTTTCAGTCAATTCTGTTGGCGTCAAACAAACTTCCTCGTCGCTAGAATCACTCATTTTAGTTTTTCACTTGTTTTCAAGTTTCTTTTTTTTAATATAAGGTTTAACAATGACGTGAAAAAATGCCGCGTAAAGAACCGCGTACAAAGAAAATTGAAAAAAGAACACCAAGAAGGTTCCGAGTCTGAGTTTTTAACAAATTAAAAAAAAGTTGTATGATATATTCGGCACCATAGAGGTAACAGTAAATAGGTTTAATGTTTTTTTTTTTTTAATTTACAAACTTAGTGCACACGATGTTCTAAATTCAATTTACTTTATCCTCTAGAGAATAAAAACGGCTTTTCCAGTCACATATTGAAGATTAAAAATACTCTTTCCGAGATGGTGGGATGAAAAATATTTTTTATTTGAAATAGGTACTTTATTTACAAGGTACAGTATATTTTTTATCTGAATCTTTGAAAAAAGGCAAACGCTGAATATCATTATGAATACCTACATATTATAAAGACGAAAGATTTGTTTGTTTCTTTTGATCTGTTTGCTCTGAAACTACTGGACCGATTTAAAAAAATCTTTCTATTAGAATGCTCCATTATCTCTGACGAACACAGGTTACAGATTGTTTAAAAAAAAATAGGGATACGCTATGAAAACTTTGAAAAAATATCAAAAAAGTCTTTAGGTATATGGCGTACACTGCTGAAGTTATTGGCAATAGAGCTACAGTTTTATTGACGACATTAAAATCCATAAAAAAAGTTATACGTACTATACCTAGGTAATTTTTTTACATATTAAACGTTGATGAAAATTTCCGATCTAATTCGTCTGAATTAGATCGGAATTTTTAAGATTTCGGATTTTTTTTTTAGATAAGATTTAATAAAAGGTAATTTACTTATAAGATTGTCTAATGTTATAGGTAAATTACCTTTTATTAAATCTTATCTATTGATTACTTTTTGAATTATTGAAATCATTCATTCCATTCAAAAGATATTACAAAATTACATACATCAACAATGCCTAGGGATATTACATGAAAAGCTTTTAACTTAACAGTACCTATAGTTAGTGGGTGCAATTGATGCTTACACCCTAGCTAACTACTCTGCTTCACATCTCGATTGTGAGGTAAGTAGAAAAAACCCGTCATTACAAGAATAAACAATATTTTAAAGTAAAAGTTTTCTATTGCCGCCTGTTTCGTCTTTTTTTTAGATGATTTATTCAAGGACTAAATTGATATTCGCCGTTCGATATTTAAAATTGATGACTTTTGTACTCATATGAAGACAAGGCTGAATAGCGAAGCGACCTCTTGTCATTGGACTGTATGCATGATGTCTATTGCTAGTATGATAGATATGCGCGATTTTTTTGAAAGAGTGAAAAATTTTTTTTGTTATTCCTGACCACCCTAGGGCTTTTCTACCTACATTATTATCTTAGAGCGCTAATTGGTCAAATCAAATCAAAATTGTTTATTTCAAATTAACCAACAGTTGGTGCTTTTCAATAGTCAATGTCGGTCAGTCCAAGAAAAGTGAAGCTAAATTGCACGTTCCAAAGCGTAGGTCTCTATGGAGAAGAACGTGCAAGAAACTCCATGGACACTCTTTTAAAATCATAATATGGATTACATGTCTTCGTTACATATTTCTGTTGCTTCTATTATGTGAGCACAATGTATAATTATAAAAAATAACGAAAAGATAGAAAATTAATCAAGCCCACTGGCAGCTAAGAGATGACCAGCCTCCACTGACAGGTCAGTTACAAGCCCCATTTGGGGGTAATAAGGACCTACTTACCGAATATGAGATATGTAAAAACAATTTACAATAAAAAAAATAGTTTCTATAAAAAATATTTTCTTCTCTACCACCTATTTCGAAATTTAAAAAAAAAATAAACACAAAAACTCATTTTGAAACAAAAGCATATTGATTATTCGTACCTATTTGGCGGTCGAAAAGTTAGTTCATGTTACAATATAACAGAGAAGCTTTGAAAAACAAAACTCGTTATTTATTCTTATTTAAATGTGTGTTACATTTATTGTTATTTCATGTCGACATTTGACAAAGGAAGAGCAGATTAGAGCTGTAGGCATGTTGGAAGCTGCCGATATACTACGTGTGCTTGCTGAAACTCTGCGAACCGGCCAAAATGTAATCTCCAGGTTATGGTTACATTATCGTGCTACAAGCGATTTTGCTGAAGGGCATTCAGGCAGAAATCACATCACCACTCCTATACAGACCGATTTTGTGTCCCCTGACACGAATCCCATTGAATTTATTAATTAATTTTTCTCCAACTCTGATGACAGAAGAATAACTTTTCCTGCACTTGAAAAGACCCTGTTACCTGATCCGGCTGCTCGCTCGAGATGGAACCCGAACTTGCCGAACAGTAATAATTAATGTTAGGGGAGGAAATACTGATTACTTAATTTAATTAAATGCCTTTTTTTTTTGGTTCGTTTAATTTTCATAATTCCCTTTATACAAAGTCAAAATTACACCCATAAATACAAAAAAAAAATGTTGCGTCTTTTTTTATATATTGTAAGCATAAACCATAGAATAATCTTTAATTTCATATGTGATTGTTTTAATAAAATATTTACAGAATTTTGTAATAAACTAACTCATTTGCAAAAAAAAAAAAAACGGTCATCTAAGCAATGAACCATTTCAAATGTTAATATAGCTTTGTTTGATAATTATAGGTACTTTTATCCTCACAATTTTGATACAATTTATGGGAAATAATGCTAAACCTCGCTAGTAGTGTATGTTCGCTAGGTGCATATGTTCATGAAGTTACAATTAAAAAAGTTTTTTTGTTTATTTTTCTTTTGGTAATAAAGTAAAAGCAGATAAATGTTTAGTATCGAGTGTGACCCCTCTAGCTACAATCACAGCTTGAATTCGTCTGGGCATGCTAGCGAGTATATCCTGGATACTTGCTTCCGGAATACGTTCCACTCCGCATTAAGCACATTCTTCAGCTTTCTGATGGTCTGCTGACCCGGTTGTACTGATCTCACACTCCGTTTCAGAACGTCCCAGACATGCTTAATGGGATTGAGGTCGTGACTTCGAGCTGGCCAATCCAAACGACCAATGCCGACCTCTTGCACATCCAGAACCAGGCCTTCTCTCGACGGAACCAGTCTCCTGACATCGCTGCCAGGTCCTTTGGACCGTCGACCGACTAACATTTAGCCTCCTAGCCACGAAGCAACACTCTTCAAGCAGCGTAATAATTTTGGTAGCTTTTACCACTATATCTACCATTTTTATATAGCCAAACAGCAATAAATAAAGCTTTGACAGTCAAGGATATGAAATTAATCGATAAAAATTGAATAAAAGTTATGAAAGTCGATGTTAACTTCTGGAACTTCGCGCCAAAAAGGAAGGATAAAAAGGGGTTTTCTGTAAAAATGCGTATCATATGAAAATTTGAATTTGGAACGTACTTTTTTAAATACTACGGCATTTTTAAAACCGGCCAGTAACGTGTACAAACGATTGAAACCCGTTTTTTTTTTTTTGCGAATGAGCGTATAAGGTAAAAAAGAAGTATCCCTAGGCATTGTTGATGTGTGTATATGAAGTTAGATTGTGAAACATATATTATCTTTTAAACAAAACTCTCTGTTTTTACATGTGGTGTGGACCCGGCGACACAGCCATTTTATGCCTAACTCAGACACCAGCTCCTCACATTAGCTACCTTAGCAATAAAACAGATAATATGTGAAAACTAGCATAATAAGTTTGTCATTGTGAGGAGAAATAAATAAAGATTATATTAGACACTTCTTATCAGAATAATCGCACCTCCTTTATGGTTTATATCTTAATTTAAAAAAGACCACTACGATCCGGAAGAAACGTTTCGCCTCCTCCTTTATACCGCGTACATCGAGGGACTGGAACAATTTGCCAGCGGCGGTGTTTCCGTCGGACTACAATTTGAGTGTCTTCAAGGCTAGAGTGAATAGGCTCTTAATAAACTAGTGCGCTTTACCATCAACGATTGCGTCACTGCTTACCATCAGGCAGGATTGCGGTCAAGCGCTAGTTTATAATATATAAAAAAAAAAATACCACAAAAGAGTTGCCATTCCATAAAAAAAATTACATAATTGTGTGGCTGGCAGTTTGGCCATTACCGTGGTAAGTGAAAATTCTAAATACAAAATTGGAATTTATTTTGTTTATTTTTCATTTATATTATAAACAAATGAAATTCAAACACAGTGATAAAACAGTGGTTTTGAGACAAAGTTTTTAATGTACTTCACATTACCATACGATATTCATACGAAATCTCATACAAACCGGTCTAGCTGTTTCTGTGGAACCACGGTAAAAAACACGGCTACACGAGAATTTAAGTATAATAATTCGAGCGAACCAATTATGGGTCTTTACTGTCGATATTTGAAGCCATTTAAGATCGTGAATCCTATATTAAAGCAACCTCCGGAAATTAAATTTAACAATGGAATCGCAGTCCTCTCATTTCCAATATCACTTTGATATATTGGTACTTATTTACTTTAGTAACGTATATTTTGAAAGATAAAATATTTCAAGCACCAATTCGGCAAATTTTGGAAGTTAGATAAGTTGGATAATAAATAATGGAATATTAATATCCTTTGTTCATTTTGTTATTAAGTGTCTGAATTGAGTGATATGTTTTTATAGATATTTTCTTCTAAAGTCTTTCAATAAATGTATCGGATTAAAGTCTTAATTCCGACGTAGACCTCCCGCGATTAATAAAGTAACCCGAGGATGCACATCACAAAGGCGATTTACCTAATCTCACTCTGTTTCGGGTACGCCCGTTATGGGGAGACTTTAATCCGCTATCGATCTCTAATCCCACTGCGCAATACCCAAGCCTATCACGGCTTTATAAAAAACTCTTTGTTCCTATAAAATGCCTACACTCTATGAAAAACACAAAGCTCACTGGCATAAATAGTCTTCAGGAATGACTCGTGTAGTTATTCTTTGTTATATACACCTCTTGACTAAATAGACCAGTTTCCGAGGCAACTTAATTGAAACTAGGATATTCACATCAATCTTGTGAACTCACCTTTATATCCGCAACTTTATAACGAGCAAATGATTAATTAAAATTCCTGAACTCTGTTGCTCTCCATATTAACTTTAAGGCATAGTTAGTTTGACCTCATTCCTATTAGCTTAAATTTTATATTCTGATACTCAAATTTCACATCTTCGTGATCTTTTGAGAAAGAATTGTGTATCAACTTTCACGAATAGCTATAAAAATTTCGTTTGCTGAAGGTTTTCGTTTAGGTACTGAACCTTTTGAAAACGGATTCAAACAGTAAACACTTGAAAACACCTTTTCACATCAAAGCTCAAAGCCTTCAGACCGTTTATATTGTGTTCTATAGACCCAAATAAAAGAAACCTTATCTCAGTGTCGAATATATGGAAGTCTGGTCGATAAATTCTAATAGACTAGCTATCAATATCAATTAACCGATTTGGAGTTCAAACTTTGAATCTGCGTAATAACGATAAAGTAGGGAACTGGTTAAGCTTTATTTCAACCTGACTTTATGTTGAAGCTTTTAGAGGTTTAATAGTTTCATATCCTGTTAGATATAAACTGTAATTAAACTAATTGGTGAGTCTGTTGTTTTTGTCAAAAAGATGGAGTAGGTGCACGAAATATGTGACGTTTTGTACATTAAATCTGATAGAAATTAAATAAATTTAATTTGGTGTAATATTGCCATTATGATCTCTAAGTTAAATTTCATGTTCGGAGAGTTGAGAGAAGTACAGGTCCGGAGTTTGTTTTTAGGTGTTAATGCACCGTTTACATTTGATCTGAACATGATTACGTCTGGATTTAAAGAGTGACGTCTGAGTTTTTTTCGGCCTTTCTTTTGAGAGTAGTTTCATAGGAAACCCCGACCTCTTCTAATTTTTAATATATCGTTGACGTATACAAGTGTTTCGGAAACTTAAAATAAATTCATAGTCAGGTCATAAGTATTGTCACACAGTAAAAAAAAATCTTTTAGAATGCCGGCCACAAAAAAGTTTATGGAATTCGAATTTCGAATTGCTTCATTAAAATAAAAATGTATACTTTTTAGAACTTTACTGATTTTTAGAAATGGAGTAGATGCTTAAAAAGGACGTGTTGCAGTTTTGCGTTGCATCATTGCCGTTAGGGGCCAATTCAAATTTTCTACTGAAAAAATTGAATATAACCAAAAGATTCGTTTATCGTACCATCAAACGATACAAGGAAGATTCTAGTGTAGATGATAAGGTCAAAAAGTAGTCGCCCTCGGTCTGTTAGGACTCCAGCACTGATAAAAGCTGTAAAGGCGCAAATTAAAAAAAAAATCCTAAACGTAAGCAGAAACCGTTGGTCACCACCACACCGCGGTGAAAAGGGTATTAAATGAAGACTTAGGGCTACAGGCATATCGATAAAAAACAGGACATCGTTTGATCGCGCTTTCATGGGCCTGACACTGAAGAGATGCTACGATTTTTAGAAAAAAGTTAAAAAACTAAAACCCAACTACGACAAAAAACGACGCTGAAAAAGTATAAAACAAGATTTTCAGAATACTGAACTGAACAAAGTTGCTAATGTAGTTGCAAGTAAATGGACACAGTAGTAATGTCATACAATACTATTCTGAAGTATACAATATTCACTATGTAGAGATAAATTTTCATGTTTGGAAAGGCGTAGTCACACGTTGTCAAGGTGCTACGGTAGGTAGGTATATGTAACGTGTGACTACGCCTTTCCAAACATGAAAATTTATCTCTACATAGTGAATATTGCATACTTCAGATTTTTTTGATTATCTTCACTACTGTATATAACAGTAGTGAAGAAGTGAGCAACCGTATTCCGCGTGTCCAAAGTGGTAATTTTCCATCCTCGCTTATGATATGGTTGGAAGTTTCCTATGGGGCTTAACTGAAGTACATTTTTGTGAGAAAGGTGTAAAAACGAATGAAGTTGTATATCAAAATACAATTCTGATGAACCTTGTAGAACCTGTTTGTCATACTATGTACAATAATAAGCACTGGGTATTGTTGCTGCTCCAAATGTTGCTGGAATACCCAGTGCCTATTCCCACTCTTGTGCGCTCTTTGCTCTATAGCAAAGAGCCCACAAAACTGGCACTGGCAGTGAAATCGACTTCATCCGGCATGAAGACTGGTCCTATTCCAGTCCAGATTTGAATCCGTTAGATCACAAGATATTGCAACACTTGTAGAAAAAGGCCTGCTTAAAACCTCATCCAGATTTGGAGTAACTCAAAGCATCCTAGATTAAGGCATTCGCCGATCTTTACATGAACGGTATTCATGCTGCGATAGACGAGCCCAAGAACCCAAGAGTCCAAGACAACAAGACAGATCTCCACGACGACCAATCCTGCGCCTCCCGCATCCAGCGGTTTCCCCGACAAGGTGGACCGACGACCTAGTCTTCACTAGGTCGTCTGTCTACCTTGTCGGGGGCCTACCCATGCTGCGTCTTCCGGTGCGTGGTCGCTACTCGAGAACCCGTTGGCCCCATCGGGCATCAATCCTACGGGCAATGTGCCCAGCGCACTGCCACTTTAGTGTTGTAATTCTTCGGGCTATGTGGGTTACTCTCGCTCTTCTGCAGATCTCCTCATTCCTGATTCAATCGCGCAGTGAAACCCCAACCATAGCCAGCATATTCATTATTATCATAAGAATCTATATTTTTTAAAGTTCATTTTGATACATAAATGGTTACATAATGAAAAAACTTGTCCCATTATTTAATTTTAAACATGTGACAGAGTTTATAACCTGACTAGGAATAATAAAATCTTTCATCATTTCCCACTGCAAACGTAACCAAAATTCGTCCAGACATATGGAAGAGATATTAAATTGCGTTGACGTAAATAAAGCCAAAAGCAGATTTTATTTACATACCTACTTGATATTTAATTTATTATCTTAGTATTATCTTGATGATAACTAATTCACGATGAGTCTAAAAATAACCTCAATAAACTTAAAGAAATTAGAAAATTCAAGTTTCTAATAGGTTATATTTTATACATATAAAAAATTACTGTGCCTAGTCACCACAGTTAAAAAAAGACATAAAGCATCATTCAAAATGAGTCAGAAGGGCGAATGCGATTCTCAAGCATAACTATCAAAATGTACGCACGAAGTTCAAAATTTCCTAAAATCAAAGCACCAAAATTTTACTTGTGATATTATAGTGATTGGCATTAGACTCACCACAATCGCCTTTGTATGCGAGCCGCAGATCAGTTTGCTCTCGACACGCTGTCGAGTCCAGCTCGCATTGCGACGGGTACGTCTGGCCGTCGCTCCCGCATGCCAAGTCTGATTCCTGCCACCAACGAACAAATTCACTATAAGCTTTGACAAATACAAGAGACGCTGACATTTCGTTTTTCAAGCATGATTCAGAAAGTAAATCCAGTGCTAGGCAGCTTGGCTATAATAACATTAGTAGACAAAGGTGATCTTTTTTGAGCAGTCTTTTTCCTGTAACATACACATAACTTCCAGAAAAAAAGACGGACAGAGAAAAACCAGGCCGTAATAGTCGCTATGACATTAATTTTCGTAACGTAAGAGGAACCATCCATAACCTACTAAGGTCACCACAAACGTAACTTATACGTATAAGGCAATTTAGGACAGATACTCATACCAAGCTCCCCCATCTGAACATCTTCACGTAGAAATAAGAAAATAAGCTAGAATAATCTCACGGCTCACAAATCTATTACTTATCGTGGACAACGCGACTGACTTTAATTTATCTTCCTGCGAAGATTTCACTGAAACAATTTGTTCTGAATTCTCAAAAGTATTTCATTGACGTGTAACATCAAAGTACAATTGGCAACTTCACTCCTCAGCAATGTGAGAATCTTAATTAACAAATGATGGGATATCCGCGCGACATTATAGTTAAGCTTATTATGATCCGGATCCCAAACAAAACAGTATAATCACAGCTTCTCTTTCGCCAATTATATATTGCTGGTTACTTATTTCGGTGAATTGTTTACAATCCGCTTAACTTGATTGGTTCGAAACTGTACTCTTTAAAGGGTTATTAGATTGACTAGATAATGAATTGTATAAGGTTCTTACTTTCTGAATATTGCTTTCATTCAAAAATGCTCTGAATATAACTGAACATTTCCAATATATCAGTTATCAATATTACAAACTTATGAATGTTCGTAATGATTTTCAAATACTGATAATTTCAAATATACCTACAGCGATTTAGTGACCTAAAGAACGTGAGTTTTATCTTATTTAAATTCAACGTGGAGACAAAGTTATAACAATAAATAAAAACAATTAATACTGCATAGGATTTTTATTAGGCTTGCAACGAATATTCGGTTACTGTTCGGTATTCGGCTGCTTTTATTATATTCGGCCGAACATCGAAAACAATACAAACATAATATTATTTGAAACTTAAACTTAACAAAATTATACGATACTTTTTTAAGTGGTCAAACTCAAAGTAGATTTAAAACTAAATCTTGTTCCCGACAATGGGTATTTCGGCAACAAGATTTTAAGCTCTTGAAAATTTTTATTTTTTGTTTTATTTTTACGGGCTCACGGCTCAACAACAGCTGCCGCATGGGTCGATCGATCAGGTAAAGCTACGTTTGCCGCGATTGATACGTAGATGGGTGGCCACCTTGCCTCGGAAAGCACGTTAAGCCGTAGTTCCCATGTATCATTCGTTGATCTTTGACAGTCGTCAAAACCTTAAGAAGTCTGACAATCAATCTTACCAAGGGATTATCGTATTAAACAATAACTGGGTTGTGGAGGACACACAGGCAGTTGCCCCATGTAAAATACAGTATTTTGTAATATTCCGCTGCATCCGATTAGATTGGAACCAACCCCAACATATTTGGGAAAAGGCTAGCTAAAATGAATGATATTGAGTTTTTATTGAATTTTCTTATACAGACTGTAAACGTTGTTACATATACGAAATTTAATTTATACTCGAATTACGTGGTAACCCGTGTGGTACCGTGCTTAGAATAGTGCCATCCCATATCCTACCGTGGGTGTAGCAAGAGGCAACTGCGGTAACTCTCACCAGGGAAGCGGGTAGCAGCGCTTCTCCTATGGAATATCAAATTACTGTAATCCCCAACCCGCCTGCCAAGCGTGGGGTTTATGGCAAACCCCCCAATGTAATGAAAGCCTTGGGGGAGGCCTTTGTCCAGCAGAGAACCTCTATAGGCTGAAGAAGAATACGTGGAAATTATAAAAATACCTAATTATATTTGGTAATAATAGTTACTTCTCGGCTGAAGACGCAAGTTATGAACACAAATTCTCTCCGAAAGTTAACACATTACATCACACCTAGTTTTGAACAATAACAACTTGTGCTGATAACTACCATAAATTAATATGTAATTGCTCAATATATTGTACCTTAACGCCACTTGAAATACCGTTCAACTATGACATTATAAAGGCCCTTATAATATGTATTCATTATAATAGATATACCCGTCAGTTACCCACGTGTGGAAGCTTCGAATTCCTTGTCATTTCAGTCTTACCTTCTGAGGCGGCAGTAGTGAGCCGGAAATTTCACCAAAATGCTTTAACCAACCAAACTATAATGTTATAGGAATATTAATTCATTTACTACTTGTGGCGGTCGGTCTGAAATGCTAACTGAGGTTTACAGGTGGCCGCTTACTGACTCATAGTTACTGAACCTTAATGGTATTTACTTTTGATTACGTTGGTTATGCTAAGCCAATAGTTACGTATTAGTTAGAAAGGCAGACTTCATGAATAATACCTAAGTAATTATTACACATCGAATTATCAATTTTTTCCTACGAAACTTAGTTTATGAGCGATGAGATGTATTTCGCCAGACTAACGTATACTTACTCCACGTTTTTATTGTTTTATACAAAACCTAAGACGTTCACTCGACGTTCGTTGCGTTCTGCCATAAGCAAAATTAGTGTTTTGACGCTATTGTAGGTACATTGTTGGAATGTTCATATCCTTACAAAGTTACGCAAGCAAGTCGAAGTAGCAATAAATACTGGGGTAGTAAATTCAGTATTGGACAATACCTGTGCCTCAGTGCAGTTGTGGTTGCAGCGACATATGGGCCGGCCGGTGTCTACGTCTACGACACAGTCGCCGCCGCCTTTGCACACGATGTCCGAACATGTTTCTGAACAATACACGTTTAATAAGAATATTTAATATACTACACTAGAAGCACTATCGTTTCAGTTGGCATGCAATGGTGATAATGTCCAGTGTCTTTCTTATCGTGATTTATAATGTAAATTCAGTGTTTAGTGTTTGCGGTTACATAGAGTGATATTGAGGTTTACCACCTTTGTAATCTGATTTTAGACAATGTTCAACCCAAGTGAACCTAATCGGAAACAAAGCTTTAATTTATAATATTTGTTTTGAACAGCTCCTGATGTTATCGAAATTAAATATTAATCCATAACACACATATCTACTCTTTTTTGCAAACAAACTCAACAACACTTAAATCATAGTTCATAAATTCTGTTTTAACGTAATCTTCTAACAGAGTGATTGATTAGCTGTAATCTTGTATAAAGTGGCCTTTGTGATTTATCGACAAGTAGTAGCTTGGAACCCTTTGAAAGAAATTCCATTAAACTGTGACTAAGCGCCGGTGAACGGCCCCATCAAATATTGTTTCAATAAATTAGTAGCCACGCTCGGACGCTTTTAAATAATAAAATTAATCCGTATTCTCCGTTCATCAATCCGCGTCGCGTTCAATTTCCATTGAGCCATTTTAATCTCTAATTGACATTTCAATGCGCAATGATAGAGTAAAGTAAAATTTATTACAGTGTTGAGTTCCGCAAACAAATTGAACTGAATGAGTTTCAGCGGAAATAAATGAGTGCTCATGTATAAGTACGAGGGTTTATTAAATGTTGAGTGGCCACGATGCAGCCAGCACTTGACTTCATTCATTAACTTGATTTTTTATATCAACAAAGTTATACACCTATTAAAGTTCTGGGTTACTACCAGAACAATAAGCACCTCTAGTTATGTTTATTTTAACGTTGTCTATCGTTCTTGTAGTAACGTATTTTAGTAATGTATGTTCAATACACATTTAGGTATAATTTAGGCAGTGAAAGGAGCGCTAAGTGCTGTCGATTGTAGCACTTACCTCGTTCAGAATCTTTTCTTTTCAATGAAACTGAATTTTATATCCTGACCTCAAGCTTCACTCGCAGTAATAATTCGTAAAAGAAAAAATCTGCTACTTTATTTCCTTGTATTTTATTATTGCCTACATAAATAATTTAAGCAAAATCTTGAACACCGCAAAATATTTCTTGGTCCAAAAGAATTTTGTGCGCCTTTTATTGACAATTTCATAAAGAATAAGATTTTCATCACAGAAAATTGATAGCAATTTTTCTTGAAGAAATAAATTATATTTCATCTCCGGATTCATCGGTGCGGTGAAGAGACTTTAATTTAAATGACCTATGAAAGCATTTCACTCTCCTTTGGAATATAAACATTATAGAAATAAATCACGAACGAACACACTTGCTACATCGAAAATTAATATTATACTTTGTAAAGATAAGCTTTGTTCTTAACATCACTTACAAAGTTTATATTTAGGTTGTCTATATTTAATTAGCAAAGTTCTTATAATAAATTACTTCTCGGAGGCGGTCTGTTCTGTGTCTACGCAATGTGGTAGCTACTTGCTACCACGGGGATAGGTATTATAAGGTTACCAAGGTCGTTTTGTGGATAACTTTCCAATTCTGAAAATGCCTTAGAAATACAAGATTTAATATTTCCTTAGATGAAAATACTTATACAAAGTGGTGATGACAATACGACAATAAATTAAACGTCGTGTACCTCAACGCACTCTTAGTCTACCCATAAAAAAACATAAAAATATACTATACATTAGTTTAGTCACAGAAAATTTATTTTTCATTTTTCATATTTTCTACATGCGAAGGCGTTGATATCCGCCGCATCCAGCAGCGGTACTAAACTTTAATAATAATGGCGCGAAAAAACCAAGTTGATACATGACCGCGCTGCCGCCGATCGGAGGTGAGTGATCCAATATTTTAAAGGATGTTCTATTCCCTTTCAATTGTTATGCGATTTAGTTTATTTTCATAATTTTATTTTTGATGCTAGGTTTTTTTCTATGGTTTAGAATTTTTCCTATGAACCAGCATTGTCCGTGTTTTCATTTATTGTCGTATTATCAGCACCACTCTTTATACCAACATGGTAAGAATGAAAAAATAAAGTAAAAGAATGAATGATCCACTCGTTAAGTCTATAAAAGTCAACAAGCCTAATAACAGTTATACCTATATGTATACGCGTACCTAGACGGAGATATTGCAAACGACGAATAAGGTCTAGATAGTTAGGTAGGATAGTTTTGCTACATAGATAGTACTCACGGCATGTTCCATTATACAGCACCCGCAGCTCTCCATCAGTAACTGCTTCCTGGCAGGCGTGCATGCGCATCTTGCACTCGGAGCCGTATGTGTTGCGGTCAGACGCACACACGGGCGTGAGTGTGGCGTCACACACGGGGCATGCGCACTGCGCAGCACCGCCGCGCGCCACGCAAGCCCCACCCCACGGACAAGACGCGCGCGCGCATGGATTTTCTATGCCTGTTTGAAAATTATCGGATTATTTTTCTTTTTTTTAAATAATTATAAACTAGTTTTTGACTACAAGCCCGCCTGATGGTAAGCAGTGATGCAATCGTTGATGGTCAAGAGCGCTAGTTTATTCAGCCTATTCACTTAAAAAACTTAATGAATAGGAATGAAGACGGCAGTTAAGCGAGGTGATGCAATGTTAAACCCAACAACACGACCAACGATGCTGCGCCAGAGGGAGATTGATCTAGAGACCCTCCACGACCAAACTCCCGACACAACAACATTTGGTGCATCGTACCCGGCACACATCGCAACACAACTGCTGAGACCCGTCCTCCGTACGGCTTCACCAGATATCATGCCGGAACACGACGAATCGCTTGGCGGCAAGACTTTGTCTGGTGGGTGGTAACTTATGGCCGGTAGGCCAAGAAGAAGAACTATAACTACTTACTCAGTGGTAACTGAGTAAGTAGTCATAGTTCTTTCGAAGTATGTATGTACATAGTTGAGACGTTTCTAATAATCTACCTACCTACATATGTATGTAGGTAGGTAGATTATTAGAAACGTCTCAACTGTATGTGTAGGTAAGTGGTAGGTTAGGTTAGGTTGTAGTTACCTGCTGCGTTTCACTCTAAACGCAGCAGGTCAATATGCAACTAAATTTCCATACTATTTTAAGCTTCAAAAGTGGATTGTAAAATTGACTGGTCATCTTAAGCCGAATTCCGTGTAAAGTCACACCACGATCTTTAAACCGCATCACACATCCACGAGCATGATTTTACGTTTCAAAACATGCAACTCACCGCAGGGTCCTGTGTAGGCAACTCGTACATCTCGATTATCTAGACACGAGGTGCGGTCCAAGTGGCAGCGGCTGTCGTATGTGCGGCCGTCCGAACCGCATACGGGCCGCACGACCGGTTCGCACTCCGCACCGCAACCGCAGACAGCAACGCCACGCGCGTCAAGGGAGCAGTGCTCCCGAGCTCCGCACTTGACCGAGTCGCACGGATGTTGTGCTATTACAAATTAAAGGAAATATTACCAACACTCAGTTTAAACACGCCCGTGACAGCTTTTAAATCTGAAAGACTCTGATATAAATTTATTACGAACAATTTAACATAAAAGTTACTTAACTGTGATGGATAGAAAGCGAGAGAAAGTACCACTTGTACTATTAAAACTTTACTATTAATACTAGGTAACGAAATTATTCCATTCTTGCGACAATTTGTTTCGGGTCGACTTGACGCCTCTATTTTCGTACTTCGTATTACGTGACAAAGTGTCTCCTCAACATGAATACATAAGCTGGTGCTTTACCTATTCAAATAAAGATTTAATTTTAGATTAGAAGACTAGATTTTGAAGTGTACGAGTATTTATTGTAAAATAAACGTTTAGCAAGTTTAGTTTTTTTGAGAATAGATAAGAAAAACACATACCCGAAGCACATTCTCCTCTGTAGGCGATAGTAAGTTGCTGTCTTGTTCGACACGACTCCCGGCGCAGAGCGCACTCGCTCGGGTAGTCTCTGTAGTCGGAGCCACACACGGCGGAGCCAGGCCGCACCAACAAATCGCACGGTGGACCACATCTGCAGACTGGCGCCCGCGCTTCATTTAACTGACATACTCCACCGTCAGCGCATTCATGTTCCGAACAGGGATCTGTGTATAAACGCACTTCAGAACAGTGAAGGGACTGAAAATTTGTACGTTTTCTTGGAAATAATTTAATGAGAAGGAAAAATTTTAAAGTTACATGAAGGCAATCAAAGTGCAAGATATCAGCTAAAGAAGTCTACAAAAGACTTACTTTTGTCAGAGGAAAAGTTCTCATCTTAGGTAGAGCAATTCTGTCTTATAAAAGAGTACAGACTATGTTGAAACAATCTAATAAAAGCTCCGAAGCAAGCTAGAGTAATGTAAATAAAGAATCTTACAAAGGATGTTGGAATGTGCGGGCATTCGGTCTTGTACAAATTTAGTTCAGATCGAATATGCTGGGACAATTTCAGTGAAAAGGGTTAGCAAAATGTACCACGTTTCTTAAATAGAGTAAAATAGATTAAATTACTTTTTATGAAAAAGAAAACAGACAACCCAATTTTAGTGCTATAAAAGAAAAAATGTTTTTGCTTATTAGAGTTTGTCTAACTTTTAAGAGGGTAGGCAATTTATTGCTCACAATGTAAAAGGTTTCAATAATATAAGTACAATATCATCAGCATAGCAAAGCAACTATTATGCCAACCCGCATTGAGCAAGCTGGTGATTACTCTCAATCCTTCTCTGTTTGAAAGGAGACCTGTGCCCGGCAGTGGGACGATAAAAGGTTGATGATGATGATATAGCATAGTAAAAAATATGCTGTTAAACTTTGACATTTCAAACGAACGGATTTATTTACCTAAATTATTAAGTAGTTAATGTTACCTACAGGTTTCCATACATACAAATGATATTCACTGATAGCTAGTAGGTGGATCTTTTCAATAAAAGAAGAGTGACAGAAGGCGTGTCACCTTTCTACGCACGTTTCCTTAGAAAGCCCGATTTTATTCCGGGACAGTCACGTCATCTGACACGGGCAAAATGAAATGTTGACCCTTTTTGTGAGCTCCGCGTCTATTATTAAGAAAAGACCTGCTCTTAACGAGTTCTTTTATACTCTCAAAGATCGACACTAACAATACAAGGTCATTATATTTTAATTAATAATCCCTTATTATAAGTGTAGCGGAGCTGGTGCATTAAAAAAGAGACTTTTATCATAAAATGATTAATGAAACTTAAGTAGGTACAAGAGTACAGTTTTTGTAAAACAAGTGGTCTTAATCATCTAGACATAACTCATGTGTACCGTATACATACTAATATTATAAATGCGAAAGTAACTCTCTCTGTCTGTCTGTTACGCTTTCCCGCTTAAACCTCTCAACCGATTTTGATGAAATTTGGCACAGACAATCTTTAGACCCTGAGAAAGAACATAGGCTACCTTTTATCCCGGAAAATTTGATATTTCCGAGGGAAATCTAAAAAGCGCGATATAACCGAATTCCACGCGGGCGAAGCCGCGGGCGGAAAGCTAGTTAGAAATAAAACAGTAAACACTGTGTACCTAATTAATATATGGAAAGCTACCAACAATAAACGAGTCAGAAGCATAACTTGTTTATGTTATAACTATGCGAACTCTGTTTTGAACAGACAAACATGCAACTTTCAGTTCAGTTCAACGCTATGCTTTTATGAATCTAACAAAACTACGGGCAAATTGTCAACAGTAAACTTTTGTGTTCTGCTATAAAAGAAAGAAACTTATGTCCAGCAACTGTCTGCGAAATTCTGATGATACCTAAATGAATATTCAGGAAAATGTTTAGTTGATTGAAATACTACGAACATTAATCATGTAATAGCTATTTCATACGACTGATGGAGAAAGATAGTTACATATGATTTGAATAGATGGACAGTTAAAGGTGTTCCCCCAAATGGTCACAGGAAAGACATAGAGGCAGTATCACAGATATGACACAGTAACACGCACATTTTTTGTCACAAAGATGGTACCTACAATACTACTAGAAAATAATACCTACTGTTTTTGTCAAATGTTCGAAGAAAGACATTTCAAAAATATTTCATAAAAATACAATTCTATCATGATGAAACAGTCGTAGAATAATATTAATCTCATAATATTTTTCATCGCATAATTATTTCTCCAAATTTTCAGTGAAACTCAAACGAGTGAAAGCTAACTATCTTGATTACATAACTATTTAATGTCCCCCTTATTCATAAACGTTGCTTAAAGTTAACTAGTGATTAGTGATTGTTTAACCATACATTTTAGACGTTTGGACGTCACTTAACTTCATCGTTTATGAATAAACCCCTTAAACACGGTGGTGTCGCTAATCACTAGTTAACTTTAAGCAACGTTCATGAATAAAGGGGAATAAGTACAAATTCAAACAAGGAAAGAAATATCATCTTCATCAGATTTTTAGACTCAGTTCTTAAGAGTATAACTCTTAAGAACTGAGTCTAAAAATCTATTTAAAAAAAAACCACTAAGCCTTGCATTGGTGGTCATTCGATTGAGTTAATATTAAACGTATAAACAAATTATGTATAACTTGCCGCATTTTCCGTGATATTTGATGGTTATGTTGAGCTGGTTGTCGCAGGCATGTTTGTCGAGATGGCACACGGACGGGTACTCTCTGCCGTCAGTCCCACACACTGGCTTGCGTCGTTGACAACTTCGGGGACATCTACATTCTGGTTGGCCGTATGCTGCGACGCATCGCGCCCCTACTGGACACGATACTCCTGTACACGGGTCGCCAGCGTCTGCGTGGGACAAGAAAAAATTCAAATTCACATGACATATCTAATCTATACTAATATATAAAGCTGAAAAGTTTGTTTGTTGAAACACGCTAATCTCAGAAGCTACTGGTCGTATCTAAAAAAAAATTGCGTTAGATAGCCCATTAATCCAGGAAGCCTTTAGGCTATAAATATAACATCACGCTGCGACCAATAGGAGCGGAGCCTATAAAAAAACATATTGAAACCTACGCGGGTGAAACCGCGTCGCGCAGCTAGTTTATTATAAGACATTAATTATAAAATTACAGTAAAGCAATCAAAAAGGTTTTAACGATTAGTTAATCATTTTAATTATTTGTACATGTTAAGTTAACAAAATGTTCAAATAAATACAAAAAGTAATCTTGTTTTGTCTTAACTTAGACATCATAAGCATCTTCCAGAAACATGACTAAAAGACTGTCACCATGGCACCGTTGAATGATAATACTATTGTTTTGGCTAAATAATGAGCCTTTTTTTTTGTTGGGATGGGAAATCATCAAATGACTTCTCCCGCTCTGGGCAGAGCGGAAGGGCGTGTCAGACTTTTACTGACTAAAACCCACCAGTGTTTCTTCACTTGCCAGTGCAACGGCCAGGGCCACGGTTTCTTGTTTAAATAATGAGCCCTAAGGTCATATTCAGAAGGTTCAGAAGCTATCCCTAAAAATACAGATCCATGATACAAATACAGTACCCAACATCAAAGACATAGAGACCAAACAAGTAAGAAAAAGCTATTTGTACACCTTATTGCGGAGCTTCAATGCCTGAGGTTCGCATTAGAAACAAGGAGGTTCTGAGAGTACTGTGTCGTCTGGACGTGAATAAGGCTAGTGGTCCGGATGGTATACCAGCGATTGTTCTTAAAGCATGTGCGCCCGAGTTGTCTCCTGTATTGACGCGCTTGTATCGCCTCTCATTTAGGACTGGTATAGTGCCCAAGTCCTGGAAGCTTGCTAACGTGCAGCCTGTGCCCAAGAAGGGTAGTCGTGCCGATCCTGCCAACTATCGGCCGATTTCGATCACCTCCATACTTTGCAAAATTATGGAGCGTGTATTGAACTCGCGCCTCTTGGCATACCTGGAAGGTAACGATCTCCTCAGTGACCGACAGTACGGGTTTCGCCGCAATCGGTCAACTGGGGACCTACTAGTGTATGCCACTCACTTGTGGGGCGAGGCCCTCGAGAAGAATGGGGAAGCGATTGCTGTCTCCCTTGATGTCTCGAAGGCCTTCGACCGGGTTTGGCACGCTGGCCTTTTGAGTAAGCATCCAGCGTACGGCATTTCCCCTAACCTGACTGGCTGGGTAAAAGACTTCCTGACTGAACGGTCCCTCCGAGTTGTTGTCGACGGATGCTCTTCTGAGCCCATGTCAACTAATGCCGGTGTTCCTCAGGGGTCTGTTCTCTCTGCAACTCTGTTTCTGCTGCATATTAACGATCTGCTGATGCCCGGTATCTATGGGTATGCAGATGACAGCACAGTTGTAGAGAGATACCTGCTGGATGCTCGGGCTAGTAGGGAATCAATCCGGTCCGAAAGAGAGGCCATGGTTGAGCGGACGAGTGTTGCACTGCAGGCAGTCTCCGAATGGGGCAATGCCAATCTTGTAGCATTCAATGCCGCCAAAACACAGGCGTGTCTTTTCACCGCCAAAAGGAGCCCGTTCACCTTGGCTCCTACTTTTCGGAATGTGTCCTTGGAGTGTTCCGACCGCCTTCAGCTTTTGGGGGTTGAGATTTCCTCGAACCTTAACTTTGGGCGGTTCATTGAGTCCAAGGCCAAGGTGGCTGCCAGGAAACTTGGCGTTATCGCAAAGGTCCGGCAGTACTTCACACCTGGGCAGCTTCTAATGTTATACAAAGCACAGGTCCGTTCGTGTGTGGAGTACTGCAGCCACATTTGGGCTGGTGCTGCCAAGTGTCACCTGGCCACTCTGGATTCAGTGGAGAGACGTGCAAAGGGGCTGATTGGTGACCCTGATCTAACTCGAGTTGGTCTCCAAAGCCTAGAGCACAGGCGTAGAGTAGCCAGCCTTTCGGTGTTCTATAGGATGCATTTCGGGGAGTGTGCGAGGGAATTGCATGATTTAATTCCCCCATCTCCATTCCACCAGCGGACGACCCGTCGTACAGCTGGTTTCCACCCTTACGTTGTTAACACCACTACGATCCGGACGAAACGCTTCGCCTCCTCCTTTATACCGCGTACATCGAGGGACTGCAACAATTTGCCCGCGGCGGTGTTTCCGTCGGACTACAATTTGAGTGTCTTCAAGGCTAGAGTGAATAGGCTCTTAATAAACTAGTGCGCTTTACCATCAACGATTGCGTCACTGCTTACCATCAGGCAGGATTGCGGTCAAGCGCTGGTTTATAATTTGTAAAAAAAAAAAAAAAATGAAAGGCAGTAAATTGTATGACGACTGCGAAGTCGTGGGATCCATTAGAAGTGCGACGAGATTAAGTACAGAAAGATGCTTTATCTTATCGAGTGGCTGTCCTCACAGTGAGCGGTTGACACTGTTAATACTCGATTTGACGGGTGGCGCTGCTCATGGCGCCAAGATCTTTGAGTACCTACATATTTTATTTATGTTTTGTATGTATGTGTTTATTAATTATGTATTTTTTTTTTGTATTTCTCTTTCAACTTCTCTTGTATATCTTTGCATCTACCATGTTTTGTCTCTGCATCACCTTAAGGTAGACTGGTAGAAAATGCCTAACGTATTAAGTCCGCCATTGTGCAATGTTTTTCTTTGTGCATAAAGTTTTATATAAATAAATAAATACATTCTTATAATCAATAATGCTTGTTTATATAAATATGTGTAGACATTACTCAAACGATTCTTAACACAGGCAATTATCGAAACTTATAACTAGGGTTGTAACGGAGGCTTATTAGCGGAGGCGGAGGCGGAGTTGAAGTACACAATTGAAATTTATGGTTAATTAAAACAAAATTTTTATTTTAAATACGTACATTAATAGTAGTATACTTGGTAAAAAAAATATTACCTTCTTGGTAATATATTTTTTACCAAGTCTAGTACTATTAATGTACGTAAATATTACCTTCTTGGTAATATATTTTTTACCAACTATACTAAGTATTATTAACGTACGTAAAAAAAAAAGTAAAAAAAAAATATTACCAAGAAGGTAATATTTTTTTTACCAAGTATACCACTATTAATGTAATGAAAATTAAGGAGAAAGAAATTGTGTTTGCCGCATTCGCGCCTCGCACTAGTTGATTCTTAACCATTTCGCGCTCAAACGCGACCGGACGGTTGTCGAGCGTCGCAGCTTGCACGTTATTTATTTTATAAATACGTAAATAAACCTCCGTTATAACGCCGCAAAAATTGTGCGTAAGCGGAGGCGGAAGCGAAAATATGATTTCTTGCGGAACTTCCGCAGTAACGGAAGCGGAGGCGAAGCTCCGTTACAACCCTACTTATAACAAAACAACACACCTGTTATATCCGACTAGTTAGTTACATTCGTCCCTGTTTAGTACAAATATTCGCAAAATGTGCACATTTTGCGAGTTACGTTTAGTCTTTTGGTGTCAATTGGGTACAAATCCATTCCGTGACTACCGCTAAGAAACTCCTGATGGAAAGCTAATAAAAATTAACCTGACTCGGGAGTACAGAATCTCATCATCATCATCATCCCAGCGTTAATCCCAGTCGCATCTGAAGCCTTTTCAGCTTTGGAGTCTGGGGTCCGCTTTACCAATCCAACCGCTGATATGGCCAAACTTCGACATTTTCCGTGAAGCGACTGCCGTCTGACCTCCACAACCCGAAGGCGACATCGAAGCATTGCAGTTAGACCAGTTGTTGGACTTTTGAGGGCTCCAAAAACCCGTAACGACTGCCACTAGATGTTAGTAGGGCAACCGGGACCAACGGCTTAACGTGCTTTCTGAGGCACGACCAGATCAGTGGAAATATTCATATTCATGCATACAAATACTTGCACTGTACGGGGATCGAACCCGCGCCACCTTGCGCAGCGGCCGCGTCCGCTACCGCTACGCCACGGAGGCTGTCAGTTATAGGTTATGGTAGTCAAATCTAACGTCCACAGAATCTCATATTAACCGTTATGCCAGCGACCACTATACTAACTTATACTAACTAGGTAAGTCGTCGTTTTCTTACCAATTTAAGTAAAACAACGTAAATTGGAATTGAGAAAATCAAGTGATTCTCACAACATCCCAAAAAAAGGGTAGCGGATCTAAAGTGGCCAGTATACTCGGCCCAAAGGTAAGATTGTATAAAAGGAACTCTTTAAACATTGACAAGTGAAAATCAGTTGAATAGGTGAGTGCCCAATAGCAACGTTAGTTTATTACGTAAAGGTCTTGGAATGCGCCAACTCTCGTCGCCTACTTAGGCCAAAGTGACCATTTGAATCGAAAAGCAAATACCAATAATTTTAATGGAAAATTATATTTACAATTAAGGGTCAAAAGTGCATTACCACTTTTGAATTTTATTGCAATAACAATAGGGGTCAAAAGTGGTACTCCACTTTTGACCCTTACTGTACATACTAACTCCTAATAGATATAATAACGTAGATAAATTTAAACTTGAATATCTTCATACATGGGCAGAAAATAATACATTAACTTGCATTATTAAACAAAAATATCTATCCCATTGGCTACTCTCTACGCTATAAATTAATTACACAAATATTTTCACTTTGAAATGCACGCAATGAAAATTGATTATAATAGCATTTGAGTAGCTTGGCAATGTCACGAATCTGCGTGATAAATTGCCTTTGTTCGGATAGTATTAGTAATATCATTGTGCCACATAAGCTTTGCGCTGTTTCAATATTCAGAAATACAGAAGTTGCATGCTATTCTATGTTAAAGATCAGAAACCCCGTTGCACGCAGACTAATTAAATCAACGGACGAATTAATAATGTTATCTCAACCTAATCTACACTGTGCCTCAAATAGAATTTCATATTTAAACCAGCAACATTTAATCATCATAAAATAAATAAAGTTATGTGTAGCGACTCTTACCGCATTCGCCCTCGTGCTTGACGCGTAGATTCAGACGTCGCTCGCAGGCTTCCTTACGTAAGTAGCAATGGTTGCGGTAGGTACGGCCGGCGGTTGAGCACACGGGCGCCGGCGATGTGGGGCACGTCGCAGGACAGGCGCAATGGGCCCGCCCGTCCCCGAGGGACACACACTCTGCGCCCCAGCGACAAAATGTTTTTTCACACGCTTCTGAAAAATTAAAAGTTGTTCAGCATTCACGTCGGTGACCATGACGCATTGAAATTAAAAATGCAATGGACCTTAAAATGTTTTAAATTCATATAACTTTACTGAATTTAACTTATGCAAATAGCAGGAAGATATGTATGTGCTGAAAGCCCACATAGTAGTCGCAATATTACTTGGATATTTATTATGCATGAGCGTTGTTGAGTGGCTGTAAAAGTCATTAATGTATCAACTCTGTGTTGTGTTTACCGAAAATGTTGTTTAAAACAGTAAGTACCACAAAGAGTGGCAAGTGAATTTTAGCTTTTACCTTAATTTACGTGATGAATACGACTTATGTTAGGCCTGTAAAATTTATTAACAATGGTCTATTATTAAACTGATAAATATAAAACATTAAAGTATCTAATAATCAGAAAGTTACGGAATTGATAAAGGAACGTCGTCGGGTTTGGCCGCGAATAGCGCTAATAAAACTGATATCCCGGGCCGCAATCCACCGGCGAATTCTTTGGGCGAGATATAATTCTTTAGCGAACTCCGCTATGGATGACACAATTTCCAATTTTCTACCTGGGGAGTCAGAGGCGTGACTAAATTATTAAGGCGGACTAAAATAAGATGCGAGTTCTCGTTTCGCCACAGCATTGTGTTAGAACAAGCTTTAAAGATTACCGATTTCTATCGCCTTCTTAAAATTCTAAGCAGATATTGCCTGCCGCAAAGTCACACAGCGGCTTACTAAAAGTTAATTTACAATTTTCTTCTCGATCATAAACTTTTAAGTTTTGGCACTCGTGAGCCAATAATACTTCAAGTTTATGAACTTAACAAAAAGTCTTGATCAAAACGAAATATTGCATCAAAATTTTCGGATATATACAAAGTCCTATTGATTGATAAACCTTACAATACTTATCTCATCTTCATCATCATCAACCTTTTACCGTCCCACTGCTGGGCACAGGTCTCTTCTCATACAGAGAAGGACTTATCTATCTCTGAGTAATTTACAGGTGCATCTTGTTTTTTTACAACAATCCTTCTAATCACGTGATATAGGTTGCCTGAATAGACGTTAAATGCGTCAAAAAAGAAATAAATGGAAAAGGTTTCTATTTCAGTAACATTCCACGATTTTTTAAATATAATTTATTAAAAAACCGAACCAATTCTCCGTCTAATTTATTCATGCACCTAAGCTTAAATTAATATTTTCCGAACGTTTTCACAAAGAAATTCTATCGGGATTTTTAATAATGGCAAGAAATAGAACAGACATCTCTACACCTGCGCCATTATGAGGGTGGGAATGCTTCAAAATCTTTAACCTAGACAACACCTGAGTAAGAACTCATTTATTTCAACAAGCGCCTTCATTGCAGTTTATTGTAAATTTAATCTTTTCGCCTTTTTTTTTGGGACTGTACAGCATACAGCTAACTTTAGTTGTTTTAATTCTAACTAACAAATGAACTTTGTATGCGAAGCCAGACTTCACAATTAACTATACAACGACTCACGCGACGACTAGGAATATAATAAAGTTGGTTGAAATGCACAAGCACTTACACAGAATTGTTTAACACTAACGTGTTTATATAATAACTACAATAATTAAGTTTATAATTTATACCGGAGGATAAAACCTCGCAAAGTCGTGACATTCATCTAAATGTTCTGATTACAATGCTAGATTAAAATAAGATCCTTATAATTAAACTTCGGTACGAATATAGATTCCTTGGATCCCTTGGACACAATTGTGATTGTGAGATATAAATAACCTGTGACTTTGAAGATGACAAATTGTTTTCATTATTGTATTTGTCTCTTGTAAAAGAGGTCAAGTATAAGAATACAGCGGCGAAAACCAAGGAAATGAGTCCTTGGCTTTCATATAAAGGTTACAGACGAATCCGCTTAAGAAAAGAAAGCAGCCGGAAATAACAATTTTGTAAGAAACAAACAAAATGTAAGAACGCGAATCGCTGTTGGAGAAGCCCGAGATAAATGGAGACAGGGAGGGGAGATAAAAATGATGGCGGATGCTCCGTGAATGGAAGAAAATTAGGAAATTCACCGCGGCGCTTTTTCAGGCGCGAGAGCTGTTTAAATTATCCATATTATCTGTGTATAAATAAAATTCTACTTATGCGGGTTGAATTTATAATAAGACTGAGGTTGTTGCCATTTTGTTCATCTAAGAACGAAGATTTTTTTTTGTTTCCGAAAACAAAGATACATTCTCATCTGTAACTCACATTTTAGTTAGATCTCGGTATACGTAAAAATGAATATTTTCCGCAGTATCTTCCATAACGGTCATAGTGAAACTGTGCATGTGTGTTATTCGGCTATCCATATTATCTATATAGAATAAAAATCCAAGGATATATGACAATTTTTAGCCCAAATGAATAAGTGAACCTAAACATACAACGTAATACTCATTATAACAATTTCTTGAAACGAATAAACCTATAATAACAGCACGATATAATGTAGGAGCTGACTGTCACCCACACAATTCGGGACGCGCCCTCCTAAAGTCTCCGAGACAAAGCAATTTTGTTGGCTCGAGACACCGACGTAGTTGGCATGTCACTTGCACAGTAGGTACGTACACATGTGAATTGTGGACTAAAGATAAGCTTTGAAGACGTACCCGACGCATTTATTACTTAGCTGATACCTACGCAACTAAGAGTTAACATACGTTGACAAGAGCGAGAGTAGAGCGGAATAATTTAAACATCGATGATTTTATCAAGATCTCTGGGTTGAGTTCCTTAAATTCCTATTATATAAATGGAATTAAGAGATACCTGTTAAAAAAGATTACCATATAAAGCTTCAACATAATTATACATTTAATTAATCGAGGCTCTCAAACGAGAGGTATGTAAAGTGTATTGCACTTTGAAACATACCTCTTTTATCCCATATAAGGTAAAAAAAAACAATGAAAAAGTAATCCAGTTTCCATGACCCACGTATTAAACACGAAATACACCTCGCAGATTATCCGTTACAAGTTACGCGAAAGTAAAACCCACAATATTAATTTTCAAAGGTAATCCACGTTTTCATTTCATTAATTTCATTGATGTTGGCCTTTTACGTAAGTTACGAGCGTGTAAAAACTATAAATTTAATCAAACTGAAAAGCTTTTTTAGCGATTGATTAAGTTATAATAAATGAAGAGTTATGGAAAAATTTAATATGAATGATGAACTGCACTCAAAATCGCGTGGTAAATTACGGTCTACACGCCCTTACTGAAAGGAGGCCTGTGTCACAGGAGTGAGAACGTTAGGTATAGGCTGATTATGATTGAATTTAAGATGACTGAGATCAAGATTGAATGAATGTATGATGCTGCTGAGCCTTCTTCCGTTTTGCAGCGCGTCCGCTATGTTCATGCACAGAGTGCGTGTGAGTTAGCAACGGCATCCTGAGTGTGTTTAGCGGACAGGTATGACTGTACGTTCTTCAAAAGATGTGTGCGTTGATATGTGTGAACTAACTTAGTTTGAAGCTGTTTTACGCTAACAAAAATTATCATGATCTCTTAATTATGGATAAATAATAATATAAACATTTGTACGACTTTCACTAGGTTTTGTGACACAACATTCATGTTTACGGTTTAAATAAGTAGCTTATTGCTTCTGTTTTCGGCTATCAAAAACTTCTAGCGTAAAAGAGATCGCAATAAATCAGAGTCTGTAAACACTACACTATTTTAACTGAATTAAGCACACAGTTTAATAAAACTATGTGTAAAAGTAATACAATATCAATCAGTTCAGTAAAATATCCTCCTCCGTCTACTTATATAATACCAAACTTTCTTGAGACAACATTCACGTTTACTGTTTCAAAAACTTTAATATTCCACTTTTCGCCTCTCGTTTTCGGATTTCAAAACTGTTCTTTCTACCGTATAATAGGTACATCATGAAAACATTGTCTAAAAAAATACTACTCTAAAGTACGGGCATAATCTAAATAACCACACGCGTAGTACGACCACTGACGATAATAATAAAATATCAATTAGTGTAATTAAATGTCCTCCCCCATTATCTATATCGTTGTCTATTTAATTTAATCATAAATAGAATTCTAAGCACGACAGATAGACAGTGTTATCACTTTGGTAATAAAATTAACACATTATTATATTCTCGATATTGTTTGTCTAAAACAAATTAATTTAATTGAAAGCTACGTAATACCATTGAGAACAGCTTGTGTCCTTTTTACACGTGAAAATTTTAATTAAACCTGCTTAAAGGAGGTGGAAGAAAATTTTAAATACCAGATTGTTTTGATTGATGCTAGTAAAGGGATTAAAACCCAGATTTTTCATCGATAATTTGCTTTATCGTGAGTAGTGAATATTATAAACATAATAACAAATCTGTTCATAGGATTACACACTACGGAAATCATACCACAATAACGACATCATCTAATAAACATCGTCCCACTGCTGGGCACATGTCTCCTCTCATACAAAGAAGAATGGTCCATATAAATGGTGATTAATAACTACTGACTCATTAGCTTGTATTTCAAATTTTAGTGCCTAACTAGACAAAATTACCAAACGAAAATTAGCTGATAAAGCAGGCTGGATACCAAAGCGATATCTCAGCAATGTCTTCCATGTTATTTATCATATCATAGCAAAAATATTATGAACATGGGAAAATAATATAATAATTCGCCTTTGTAGACTACGATAAAGCAAATGATTCTCTGAAATATACAATATACACATAACGGGAAGCTCTAAGCACAGGATTACATATAACAAAATAGATTTTTTTGGAACAAACATTTGAAATGATATAATTTATGTTACTAAATTCATAATGTATATCAAATAAAATTTTTAATTTAAATAAGTATGAATAGTTCACAAATGCTTATACCGTGAGTGAAATGAATAAATAAACTAATTTAATTGAATAACATTTAATGGGTGTATCCATTAAATGTTATTCAATTAAATTACACTACAAATGTAGGTAAAAAATCACAATTTTTAGTTTGTTTGCTGTATTTTAAATGTAAGTAAATGAAATTACTGAATCAGTCACAATGACATAAAATCAGTAATTTTTTGAGAAAATTATTTTTATTTTATTTTATTTCTATAGAGATCATAGATAGGCGTCCAATATTTTTAATAATTGATCTGTTTGTACGCAAGCAGCAGTACGGAAGTGGTTCAATCATGGCGATTAATAATAAATACGGGCTTAGGAAAACTTTTGGAGTAGTTTATATAAGATTCCCGCCCGGAACAAATATTTGTATGGCCTACAGGTAGTTGTTCCGGGTCTGGCTGTTTGTGTGTGTGAATTCAAATGTTTGTAAACGTACCCACGATACAGGAGTAATTAATAGTGTTGGGCAGCGTTTAAAAAAAAAAAAACATGCTGGATTTCCACCTTTTTGAACTTAAGAAATTCAGTTCCTCTGAAAAACACATATTATACTCATAATTCACATTGACATGACAGCCTCCGTGGCGTAGCGGTAGCGGACGCGGCGCTACGCCACGCCGCTACGCAGCGTGGCGCGGGTTCGATCCCCGCACAGTGCAAGTATTTGTATGCATGAATATGAATATTTGCACTGGTCTGGTCGTGCCTCGGAAAGCACGTTAAGCCGTTGGTCCCGGTTGCCATACGAAAATCTAGTAGCAGTCGTTACGGGTTGTTGGAGCCCTCAAAAGTCCAACAATTGGTCTAACTGCAATGCTTGGGTCGCCTTCGGGTTGTGGAGGTCAGACGGCTGTCGCTTCACGGAAAATGTCGAAGTTTAGCCATATCAGCAGTTGGACTGGTAAAGCGGACCCCAGACTCCAAAGCTGAAAAGGCTTCGAATGCGACTGGGGTTAACGCTGGGACGATGATGATGATACTCATAATTCACATGTAATTAACAAGTATTGGTTATATACATATACCTACGTAATACGTACACAAAATAAAATAAAACAAAAAGGTCTAAATTATTATCTTACCTTCGGGAGCTGGAGGTCTAGGCTGATAGTGTAAATCTGAAACAATTAAAACAGCTGTTGAATATTTTTGTTTTTCCAACACAAGCACTTTATTACACTTAAACCGTTTACAGGAATATTCAAATTATAATTTTAGACCGAGAAATATGATGCTAACCGCTACTTCTAAAGTGTAATATGTACTGCAAAGATGAAATAGAGAAAGGTTTATAGCGTGCAACAATATTAGATACACTTAATCAAGAAATTTTGTGAAGATGGATGGATGGATGAATAGAAGGATGGATGGATGAATAGATGGATGGATGGATGAAAAGATGGATGGATGGATGAATAAATGGATGGATGGATAAACAAATGGATGGATGGATGAATAAATGGATTAATGGATGGATGGGTGTCTGTAACTCTTTGATAAAAAAAAACTACTACTTAGATGGATTTGAATAACATTTGGCACACGGATTATTTATAAGCAGGATTAACGCTGATGTTTTTCTGTTCAAATGAAACCGCGGGATGCTGCTAGCAAAAATAAATGCAAATACTATTTGAAAATGTAGAAAACAGTAGGCGTCAGATTTGGCTGAGACGCAAAGAGAGACAAAAAAAAAACAAGTTAAGAAATTGAGAAACAGTTTCGTAGTCATTATTTTATTTGAGATGTATTATTTTATAGAAATAAATCTAAAAAATGGGAAATAAACTTCATAAACGCTCTTTTAAGGGTAATTCCATGAAAAACGCTACTGCAACATAAATTTTGAAATTACTGTTTTTAAATTTAATCAAAATTGGATTCACTGAAAAAAGAAAACTATTGTTAAATTGGCATTACGCTTCCCGCCATTCGAACAGAAAAGTTTTCAACAGTTGTTGCGTGTAATATTATTTCGTAAGTTTTATTATTCTTTCCATTTATTTACCTTTTAAATTATGCCTCCTACCTGTAACACCCGTTACAAAAAAAAGTGCATTTGTTTGTTTGGCGATTAAGTTATTGCACGCATTATAAAATGCTTTTAAGAAAGTAAGGATATGATTGATAACCACTTAGGTTTGCATTTATATGAAGATTGGCCTTTTTGTTTGTGAAATTTTGCCGGGTAACAGTGTGTAACACCCGTTACGTAACGGGTGTTACCAAATTTTAACATGCTTTGATAAGAACTAATAAAAACGTAATGGCGCTAGTTTAGTGATTTTTTAAAGGTTTTACGTTTAGGGGTCCTCCAAATATTATAATGACACGTTTTTTGTCTTTCGTTAATAAAAAATGTTTTCGTCAACAGTTGACAACAGTTTCATTTTGCTGTGTTGAATAAAATATTTGCATTTTATTCTTACTTCTTATCTTGTTAGTAAATGGGTAACCTCTAATGTCTTGAGTTGTTTGACCCATTCACTAGCTCCGAATCCCTTGTTCCAAAGCTAGACTAAATTTAAGTTGCATGCTATTTAGTGTTGCCCAAATGCAAGAATAAGACGAGACTTAGCCAGTCTTGGTCTTGGTCTTGCGCCAATACACCTGGTCTTGGTCTTGGTCTTGCGCTCCCAGTCTTGGTCTTGGTCTTGCAGCAAGAGTCTTGCAAGTCTTGCAATTACCTATTAGTCTATTACTATTTATTAAAGTTTACTTTAAATCTTAGAAAAACGTATTATAATTGGAACATTGTGAGCTTGAATTATCATAGCCATAGTAAAGATCAAGCAGATTAATAACTAACTGAAGATTTGATAAGAAATTCGAAAAATCAACTGACCTATACGTCGTTTTCCATGGAAGTAACTGTTTCTTAATAAACATTTATGATTTATAAGCTTACATTTGCTAAAACATGTAAAAAAACAATTTTTGTAGAATTTTTTTACACGTTTCAAGTATATTTAAAAGTGGCTACAATATTTATTAAACGGGTGATATTTGAACACTTTTTTGCTATTTTTTCTTGTAAAAACTTAAGAAATATAATGACTAAATGTACAGTAATAGTACCTAAGTAATTAGTTTAAAACCATATAAGTAATCAATATTATAATATATACTTACTAAAATGAATTAATATGACATCTACTACCTATCCTTACCATTTTATCCTAATCATAATACTACTTGCGTGATCAGTATAATGTATTCATTTTTATTCTAAGCACTCTGAAACTTATTTATTCTTTGGAACACCTGTAGGTACTCTTAAAATTCGAAATTATTTTGCATGAGTATACCTACGCCCTATGGCGGCAATCAAATAGTGTCAAATGTTATGATTTCGGCGTGGCGGCAACGATTGTTTTAGATTTCAAAAGAAGCCGCCGGCGCGTGTATCATAACCATGTACTTCCGAAAAGCGGCAAATTTCTTTGAGAAGTAAGTACAAAACCTTTGATGCCGCATTATCAAAGTGCCGATGGTTAAAACATAACTATGCATGCACTCAGTTTGATTTTAATAGATATTTTTTTATTCGCTATGTTTATGGTATTAGTCGTAATGCACATAGGTCCAGTTTTTCATATTCTTTGATACAGTTTTTTGCGTCTCATAGAATTCCTAAGCGTACCTACCTATACACCGAACTGTTACACCTAACTACTCAGTGAAATAGGGCTAAGTCCTAGCTGCAAGACGCAAGAGTCTTGCAGGCTATGTCTTGTTCTTGCTCAAGTCTTGCACGGTCAGTCTTGGTCTTGGTCTTGCTAAAAATACGCGGTCTTGTTCTTGGTCTTGGTCTTGCAAAAACGCAAGAACAAGACCAAGACTGCAAGACCAAGACTGAATTTGGGCAACACTAATGCTATTCTTTCTATTTAATTAAGAAAAAGACACTTAGATAAATTATAGTTAGCTGTTTTCAAACAGCCTTTGACAACTCGACAGATTTCTGACACTAAATATTGCAATTCAGCAAAAACGCCGACAATTTAGCTTAGTAGCGTGATTTATTGGCGGGCCCCAAAATAATAATTATGCCTGATGCCGAATGCAGTATGGTGTACTTTGCTTAGGTTGAGCTAACTTTCCTTTTATACTGACGATGTCTTCAGCGAAAAATAGAATGAAGAAAAATATAGACAAAGCCTGAAAAAAAATCTGCAGAACACCGTACAAAAAGAAAGAGAGAGGGACAGAAAACGAAGAAAAAAAGATAAAGAAAAAATTGTACAAGATCCAAACTTAAAAGCTTAAAACCAGACAAAAAACTAGAATTCGCGTAGAGAGTCATCATCATCCCAGCGTTAATCCCAGTCGCATGCGAAGCCTTTTCAGCTTTGGAGTCTGGGGTCCGCTTTACCAGTCCAACTGCTGATATGGCTAAACTTCGACATTTTCCGTGAAGCGACTGCCGTCTGACCTCCACAACCCGAAGGCGACATCGAAGCATTGCAGTTAGACCAATTGTTGGACTTTTGAGGGCTCCAACAACCCGTAACGACTGCCACTAGATGTTTGTATGGCAACCGGGACCAACGGCTTAACGTGCTTTCCGAGGCACGACCAGACCAGTGCAAGTATTCATATTCATGCATACAAATACTTGCACTGTGCGGGGATCGAACCCGCGCCACCTTGCGCAGCGGCCGCGTCCGCTACCGCTACGCCACGGAGGCTGTCAGTCGATTTCGCGATGTGAGAAATCGCGTAGAGAGTATTTCGACTAAAACATTACAATATTTTTATTAAAATTATATCTTTTAGTCAAAATTCTCTCTCTGAAAGCAAAAAAAAAAAAGGATACAGTGGTGCAGGGATATGCCAATATGTCCATGCGAAGGAGCAGATATTATTATTTTTCCAAAAATATTAATGCAAATTAGCAGTAAACATGATTATTTCACTGCTATTGTTATTAAAATACCTTTATTGGTACAAATATTGTTTTAATTTCGTACTCGTAACACCCGTTACATTCGGCTGTAACACCCGTTACAGTTTTAAACTTCGATAAAAAATTATGTTTGTATTTTTGTTTTAAAACAAGTGGACTACGAAGTTAAGAATTTATTTAGCTACGTAGTTCCAATTTTTTCACTAACATAAAGTAAAGAAATTCGCAGAGTTTTGCTTTCATTTCGGTTAAGCCCGAAAGCTTAGACAAAATCGTGTAACGCCCGTTACGCACATATCTTGCCTTTAATTTCTTTACTGCTGTTTGTAACTGTCCAATTTATTACAGATACCAGTAAATAGTCCTAGATGGAAGGTGTTAAGCTCATAAAACTTAATTGTTTTCTTATTGCATCATGAATTAATTGTCAAGTAAAAGTGTACGACCTGTAACACCCGTTACATGGAATGACCCTTAAAATAAAATAATGTGACACGATTTTTTTCTATTGTTTACCTAGCTATGCACTCCCTAGGTTTTCTTTTAACTTGTTGCTTTGTCCAAGAGCATTGTCATATTATACATTCATAAGTAATGTCCAATACATTCTATTGTAATGACAAAATCTCACTGATACGATGATCATTAGAAGCGTTTAGCCGCTCATAATTACATTACCGAAAACTATGCAATCATTTTGTTTACAAACCATACAACAGAATTGTAAAACCAAACTATTACCACACCGCAACAAGGTGAACAAAACACTGCTGGTAACTATGCTTAATTACTTGACTATATACAGGAGATATTATGAAAAGTAAAACCAAAGAGTATAACGATATTATAATAGGGCTTAAAACACAATAAAAAAATAACGTTCTTATTTCAAAATGTCAATTGTATTTTTCTGGCGATATTCTTGTTTTTTTTTTTTTACTTATTACATTATTCTAACAGCCAGTAATTTCAGAAACATAATTGAGTAGGAACTTTTTTAAATCTGAATTTCAGTTATTAATTTTATTGTTTCCCGCATATCAATGGTTACACATAAGGTTGTAGTACATTAAAGTTTATTCATAATAATTGAAGTTAAGTGATTCTAGTAGTGGCATATTTCTGAACTAATTAGGAACTAACCCCCATCACTTGAGACATACATCGCCCCCTCCAGAAACAGTCAAAGGCGACAAACATTTGAAAATCAGAGCGAGTTTTAAGTTGCTTAATACTTATAGTTACCTACATATAATTTGATAGGTAAATGCCCGCTTATATGATATTTTATTAAACATACCAAGACGAATATATTAGGTTTCTACGTCTTTCAGTGAAAATGTTAACGAAACTTTGTTTATATTTATATGCAAAGCACATCTGCGGTAGAACGTCTGCATAGCAAAGCTAGAAAGTATAATATTTATTTTGTCAATTGAAGCTAAATAAATAGCGTTGGTAAAACTGAAAATACAAACACGTAAGTATATATTGTTATTCATCAGACGTTACTTTAAAAAATATATTTTAAAAACTAATCCTTAAGTTTAATATATAATTGTACTAGCTTTCCGCCCGCGGCTTCGCCCGCGTGGAGTTCGGTTATATCGTGTCCAAGAAAACTCTTCAAAAGTCTGGAATCAAAACTATCCTATGTTATTTCTCAAGGTCAACTCTATCTTTGTACCAAATTTCAATAAAATCAGTTCAGAGGTTTAGACGTGAAAGCGTAACAGACTGACAGACAGAGTTACTTTCGCATTTATAATATTAGTAGGGATTAGATAGAAAAAATATAACCTTTGTAGGCACGCTATAAGCTCAAGAACTTCAAAGCAATCCTTGCAGTACCAGTATTAGGAGCAAATAAATCTTTATTTATTCTCTATCTATCTTTACGCAATGGGTCGCTTCACAGAGAACGTCAAAACGATCTCTTTTATTTTTATGTTCCTCAACCGTCACATTCGCTTCGATGTTCACGAAAATGTAGTACTGCTACTTTGAAATCCAATTCAAAACGGAACCAGCAGTTATACGGGTTTACTTTGCCTTTATTGATTTTACACGGCTTTGTTCCAACACCGTTCAACAATATTTAGGGGAGTTATTTTAAACCTTTAAACGTGCTCACATCGTTCCATAATTAAAAATAAAAGAGCTCCTAATATATCAAAAAGCTACAAATACACCTACTGTACAAACATACTTGGGAAATTGGATTTCAAAGGGATTGCTCGGCAAACATGACGACATCGTAGCAGAATTTTCGGTGTTCAAGTATTAGATAAGATTCTTCAGCCTATTCTTGAAACTGTCCTTGGATACGACGAAAATAAGCTAAGGAATTCCGAATACGAATCAGCCGTAGTGGCCTCATGTGAAAAAGTAGCTATGGTTGTTTTTAGTGATGCCAACGAAATCTAAAAGCACAAAAAAAACTCTGTTTCCATTGATACAATATTTATATCAATGTCTGTTTCACAAAAATTGCGCCAGAGCGGAATATCATTGAAGACTTGAAATTCATTGAATATTGGATTTTTAAATAATAATAGACGCCATTATCTTCAAAAGTAAACATAGTTACTTATATTTAACTAGCAGCCGCCAGCGACTTCGTTCGCGTAGAGTTAGTTATGCTCCGCTCCTATTGGTCGCACAGCGTGATGTTATATAGCCTAAAACCTTCCTGAATTAATGGGCTATCTAACGCAAAAAGAATTTTTCAAATCGGACCAGTAGTTCCCGAGATTAGCGTGAACAAACAAACAAACAAACATACAAACAAACTCTTCAGCTTTATATATTAGTATAAGATAAGCACAAAATCTTAACAAATTCTTAGATTCAGCTTTTTATGGGAGATTATTTTAAGTTATAGTAGATATAAGAAAGTATTTAATTCGCCACTGAGACGTCATTTATTAAGTAGATACCTACGCTTTCATGAATATTAAAGGATAGGGGTTCATTAAAAGTTATTTTAATCCGATTTCCCTCCGTTGCATGTTAATTAGTTTATCTTGCTTTCTTCCATCGGACTTGGAACGAGTACGTCACAAAAAATATCAAAAAGGTGGGCAAAGGAGAACGAAACGGATTCAAAGATGCATTACAGTCTTCTCCGATTAATTTCGCTCAAAAAGATGACGCAACATCGGTAATGTGACATAAAAGTTTGCGACTAATATGTATGGAGTAGGATAAATATAAAATACAACAAGAGGCTGGTGGAACGGTCGGCCACAAGCTGGGGTGTGCTGGGGCGGCGCGCCATATTGTTTTATTGCAAATTGGTTGGACGTAGACCGCGCCTGTCCTTTACATATACGAGGCTATTAAACTACCGCCGGTGTCCAGTCACGTGTTAAACGAATTCGATCGCTGCATACAATGTTAGGAGTCCGGTGCTTGTGACGCGAACCTGGCCTTAGGAGCCAACGTTAAACAAATCTGCGCATTACTCCCAAACTAAATTAAATCGTTAGAAAACTTTTAGTCACAATTGCTAAAGTCGCTGTTGGCAAGAGAAGCCTCCTTTTTCATCTCGTTCTTCATAGACTTTTAATGGTCTCTTGGAGTAAACTTTCATTGTAACTTCCTACTGGATGGTCCTCTCGTTAGCTCTTTGAAGGATTCCCTTCTCTCTCATATATTAATAACTCTTCGCTCATGCATTAATAAGTACTCTAAAACATCTCGGTTTTTTTTTTTAAATCCGTTTAGACATCTATAATTTTCACTTTATTTTTCCATTAAAGCGATGTTTATCAATCAGCATTCAAATATTTACAAACTTAATCATTTACTATCTAAAGTGCCACAAAACTGAAAATTAACTGACAGTTTGTTAAAGATGTTTTAAACTAATCTATACTAATATATAAAGCTGAAGAGTTTCTTTGTTTGTTTGTTTGTTTGTGCGCGCTAATCTCAGGAACTACTGGTCCGATTGGAAAAATTCTTTTGCGTTGGATATCCCATTAATCCAGGAAGGCTTTAGGCTACATAGGAGCTGAGCATAACTAATTCCACGCGAACGAAGTCGCTGGCGGCCGCTAGTCTGTAATAAAACCGTCTCGGTACGTCGTTTCGAATATCGTACTATAAGGTTTCGGCACCTAAACCTTTCAACAAGGCCAACATTAGGTACCATTTCGCCGTACCGTTATCTACGGCAGAGATTTTCAAAGAAATGACATCTCATTTTCCGTAATAATCTAGAAGATGTGAGATTTTTTTCATTACCAGTAAGAAAGCGGTTATTCGGAAAATATTACCATTCTTGTCCTAACTTAATCGATTAAAGTCCAATTCACTGTAGATAAGTATTGCCTTCGCGGTCTACGGTTGGTCCAGCCAAGCTACGTAATTTAATTATTATAAGATACACTTCAATTTTAAACCATTTATCTTCCGCTAAAAGTTAGTATTGTATTTTTGCTCCGTTGGATTCATTTTAGCGGTATATTGCTCTGGCATGGTATGATCGAGGGTACATTAAATATGAAGTTTAACTTTTGAACTCACTGTAGAACCAATAAACCGCACCGTAAAACCACAAAACAACGGAGAAATTCGCTAATTACATAGCGGCTAAACACGAAATGAGATTCCAAACCTAATTACTAATCATGAAACTTTTCAATCGAATACAATTCCGCTTCTGAAACAGCATTAATCAACAAAATGGAAATTAGAAAGATAAAATCAATGCAATATCATTAAGCAGCAGATTATCAAATGCCGGCGACGTTTTACGTTTTATAGATCACGCACAACACCACTGCCGTATCCTGAACTATACAATAATTGTGTATGAGGGTATAATTTATACAACGATAATGAATGTGACTAACGGTTTAGTATCACGAAGGTTTTTACCGTAATAAGTACCAAGAGTCACAAAAAAATATGCACAAAAGGTATTGAATTATGTCTCGAGAGAAGCCTTTCGTGAACTCACGACTCGTAATGACTCATTCATGTTATAATACAAAGAAAATAATACGTATAAAGGCGACTTTTATCCGGTTCCTGTAGTACAAAAGAATCTAAGTTAGTTATAGAATTGGTTTATTTACCTGTTACACGGTTATTTGGAAAAGTTTGTTTCTTGTTGTTCTATTATGTAAGAAATCTCACACTTATTTACTACATCAAGGGCCTCGTATACGATCGAATTAACACATGGAAATAAAAAATACTTAAACTTGAAAAAAAAAATGAAATGATATGTGTTTTGCGCAGCGATGTTGTTTGCGGCAACTACACAGGCCAAACAAATCTTCTTTTAACGTACATAACTTTTAAAATTATGATTTTTTAATTAAAATTCACCACTCGTGGTAAACTTATATTGAAAAAGCAGAAGCCATTTTTTCACAGACATTGCTTTTTATTAGATATTATCTAAACTGTACAATGTACATAGAATTTCTATGATGTGTTTCATCATATTCGTGGAAAAGGGGATTGCCCCTTTTCCACGCTGTACAATATAATTGGACGGTATGCCACCTAAATTATTTCGTGTGTATTGTACTTGAAATGCAAGGTCGCGTATTTCATAATTTATGTATCAACAACACAACATAAATTTATTTTCTTACGATAAAAAATATATTTGACTAATATTATACCACAGATTATACGTAAGCACGTTACTTTGATTACAAACTCTTTATTATTTACAGCAAACGATTCAAAAAGAAATTATACGCAAAAAGAAAAAGACTTATGCAATATCTACAATCTACTTTTGATGAAACCTCTTTAAAATAATGATTTAAAATACTGGCCACTAGCCGTGAAATGTAAAAAAGGAATACGCGATGCCACAAATTTATTCTTTTTAATCTATTTATTATTTTGTGCAAATGGCTGTTGTTTTTTTTTATCAACAAAAACAAGCATTTCTTTTTGAAATTATATTCAAACGCAAACTTATTATGACTTTTTTTTATTTTATTTACATATTCGAGTTAGTACCTAATTATGCAATTAATTGAATGTTGACAGTATAAACTTTTTTTTTATTTGTAAAGTAGTATTGATTTTAGTTCTTTGAATACCCACTATTGTGCAGGGTTCAATACTGTGGTCTGTATAAATAAATAATTTGTTAATACTTGACTTGAAATAGAAGTAAAACTTAGGCACAAAGGAAGCTTTGCAGATACAAAATAATTAATGAGGTAGTTAAGTATCTATTATATAAACAAAACCCTCTAAATAGGTTTTCCATTCACAATACAAAACACTATGAATAGCATACTGAGCATGAAAATGTAAAGATTCATTCGTCCTTAAAGTTTTTCACTGACCCAATTAAGGACGCTCTATTAACTGCTTCTGAAAATAGCGCTGGAAATATCCGTCTAAGTGGATTCATTAACACGTATGCGACACGCCATCGACTGCCAAATTCGAGTGAATGGTACAATTACGCACGAACTACACGGAGGCCGACGCAAATCTAACAAAGTATTAGATACGGCGTCCACCTAGCCACTGGCCAGGGCAGTGCTCGTAGGCTAGTGCGTGATTGCGCTTGACACCCGTAATATCCGGCCGCTCGCTACTACCCACCGATGGTATCAATTTCAATTTGTTGCGGCGCCATAACAGCCGCCTCTGCTCGATTCGTTGTATGAATCGATTTCGCTCCAGTTTCCTGTTGCGTTCGCATCGGACTTAATCTCGTATCGGTCGATTGAAATGCTCACCGGGAATCATTGCTGTTTATAGCTGATATCTATTTAATTTCATGTTCGTTGAAATTCAATAAAACACAGATTTATGATAGGCTATTTGATGAAATAATCTGTTCTCAACTGGCAATAAACTGTTACGGTTTTATCTGCAGGTATGGCTGTAATGGGCTCTTGGGAATGGCAGTTGTAAATTTAAATCTGTGAAGCGATTAAATAGTTGTTCCGGTCCGATTAGCCTAAAAAACTTGGAGTTATTTAATAAAGTCAGTACCTGTATCCTATAAGAGGGTGTATTTTAAGGTATAAGAGATTCCAATCCTTGCATTCCAAGAGAAATTCGTGTTCAAACGGTGTGAAAATTAATCGATCGATTAGCCATTCGCGCTCGGCTTCAAAAGCTAAAGTTGAACGTGACTCGTGGAGCAGTCCCCTGCCACACCGACGCCGGTGGAAATTAATTCTGCAGTTAAAAAAGAACGATCAGTTCCGAGTTTTCGACAATCTATTGAATAGAGTTCTAACTAACTGCACAGTTATTGCAACACGCAAAATATTTAGTAACGCTAGAGATATGTACGTATTCACAAATAGGTATGTCGACACGAGAATATTAATACTTCACTCAGACCGTGTGCAGTAGCAAGAAGTAGTGACGAAGAGTTTACTATTAGGAAAGTAATATGGTGGGTTTTTAATATAAACATTTTTTTAATAATTATAAACTAGCGCTTGACTGCAATCCCGCCTGGTGGTAAGCAGTGATGCAATCGTTGATGGCAAAGCGCGTTAGTTTATTAAGCCCATTCACTTAAAAACCTTAGTGAATAGGAAGGAAGACGGCGGTTATGCGAGGTGGTGGAATGTTAAACCCAACAACACGACCAACGATGCTGCGCCAGAGGGAGATTGATGTGGAGACCCTCCACGACCAAACTCCCGACACAACCACATTTGACGCATCGTACCTGGCATACATCGCCACACAACTGGTCAGACACGTCCTCCGTACGGCTTCACTAGACATCATGCCGGAACCGATGCCGGCAAGACTTTGTCTGGTGTATGGTAACTTCTGCCGGCAGCCGATGTTATGGCCTACCACCGAGAGCAACAGAGATTTAAATGCATCGTAATAATTTTCCATGCTATTAAACGACAAAAGAATATCGACGATTGTATCTTAATGTTACATTAAACCTAAGATTGATACGCTCCAAAGGGTCCGTATGTCGGACCCACATAAGCCTACCGAAAGACAGGGTGCCAGTTGCAAAGGATTCCAAGCCATGTAGAGGCATAAACTAACCACATTATGCACATTGCTTAGCAATTAGCAATACAGAATAATCTTAGAGGACGATTTAACCCATAAACTCGGTCTTCCCCTATGAATATCTAATAGCAGTTGTGGAACTACTGGAACTACTTACATAGGTAAGCTGTCGCCAGTCCTATGTTCTAACTATAATTTATTTACCGGCGAACATAGTTAATTATTGTTCTATTGCGATCTATGTACTGCCAGCAATAGGGACACCTGTGTAATCAAGGTGTATTATAAACTCGAGTATAATATATGACATAAAGAATTGTATGGACATAAATAAAAATGTTCTTCAGTCGAACAAGAAGATAAATATTGTATCGAAGCTGGTGTTCCTTATTTGCTTTATTATATTAACATCGGGCGATATTAATAACTCTGGGACCTTTTTTGTTTTATTATAGGTACATTTCACGGATGTATCGTAGACAGGGTAATGTGGCGTTGCCTGGTAGAGGATGACGGGATGAGGAAGTAGGCTACGGTAAGCTGAATTGATGTTGGTGACGTATCTAGAATTGGGTTGTATATAAAAAAAATAAGAACTTGGAAATTATCTTGTATTGTAGGTTGTGATTCTAAATTCAAATTTAAACGTGTTTAAAATCAAATAAAAGGTATTAAAAAATCGTTATTCTAACAAAACAGCGATTTCAGAAATATCATTATTTTGAACTCTCATAAGAATATTTAAATACGAACTAGGTAATGCTACGGCAATGGTTATCTTCTAGAATGAGGACGCAAGAAACAAAATTGTAGCAATAAGTAACGATTCACGACGTCAACCATTTTAATTTAATTATGAACGGAAGATAATCTGACTACTCAGTGGCTGGGTCTCTTGCCGTCAGAATTACGAGTCACGGTAATGATTTTACATTTCCTTTGTTTATGTTTTTTTTTTTTGTTAACTATCACATTCACCTTCCATGTATCGGGTTTTCTAAGGATCCTTTTATCTATAGGCTTATTGGACCACTAAACATTTGTATCTTAGGAAAAGTTTCATAAAATGTTTCCACGAAGTGAGGATATATACATTGGGCACTCTTGAAACAAAACAAGGGCTATCAAAAGTGTCCAGCTGGTATATTCTGTAAAAAATCCACCGTGAAACCATGCTTCAGTGGTACAATTGAGTTTAAAGTGGACTGGCATACGGAGGTATTGACAGCCATATCCCTAGCATCACTCCTGATAGGGCTGTCGGAATTTTCATCTTTGTAGAATAGATGATCAGCAGGCAAAATCGATCCTCAATTTTTTATTTTTTATTTTAAACTAGTGCTTGATTGCAATCTCACTTGATGGTAAGCGGTGATGCACTCGTTGATGGTAAAGCGCGCTAGTTTATTAAGAGCCTAGTGACTAAGAAAAAAACTGAGTGAGTAGAAAGGAAGACGGTTGAGCGAGGTGAAGCTATGTTAAACTCAACAACATGACCAACGATGCTACGCCAGAGAACGATTGGTCTGAAGACGCTCCACAACCAAACTCCAGACACAACAACATTTGGCGCATCGTACTAGGCACACATCGCAACACAACTGCTCAGACCCGTCCTCCGTACGGCTTCACCAGACATCATATCGGAACACGACGAATCGCTTAGCGGCAAGACTTTTTCTGATGGGTAGTAACTTCTGCCGGCAGCCGATAATGCAGAAAAAATGCCTTTACAATTTGGCAAACGAAATGGCTTATAAGAACATCTTCCGGAATTCTTATTAGGTTACTTTTGACACCTGTATTCCATTTATAAATCCTGGTATTAGGAGTTAAAAATGATAATTATATGAATGAGCACGTATTACAGTATTGGTCGCATGTCAACGGTAACATATTTTTTTTTTGTGGAAAATCAACAATTGACCTCTCCCACTCTAGGTGGAGCAAAAGGGTGTGTCAGAATTTTAGTGACTTAAAAGATACAGCAATAAATCCTAGTGTGGGACAACAGATTTAAAAAAAAAAAACCATTATCCTCACTTCACATCACGAGCTGTTTATTTATCACACAGTATCGAAGTATGTAAATGCTGCCTTATAAAGGCGCTTCTTTAAATAATAATACCTAATGGTATTCAAGTAATCTACTTAATTTGCATGGTGATTTTTAACGGAGGGAAACATAAAGTGTATCAGCTTATCTTTTTGTTCAAGCATCTACTTGTACCGCCGACCGAGGGTAAGCGGTTGACTGAATACTTGATTGTACTTATTGACGATAATCTATTACTTGAGCCTTTTTGGCATTTGCATGTTCTTTTAAAGAACAAAAGTAAAACAACCAAGTAACATCCTGTTAGTTTACGAATTATCAGTTTAACATCGTATCTACAGTTACTACAGTAAGCCAATAACCCTGCAGTATTAGGTCTCAATTATGTGGTAAGGTAACCTATTTCCTCTAATCGGTAACCATTCTCAAGCCAATAACTGAGAATTGTAAACCAATATCACTATGCGGATATGTGAGACATTATTTGATCTTGTATATATCTATAATTGGGAATTTCGTGGCTAAGTAACAATTGCGCTGAATCCATGAGCGAGGTGATTTTATGCTTATTTGGCGGCAGAAATTATGTGAATTGAATCTTGAGGTATTGCGTGTGCCGAGTGCCCGACTATGTCGGAAATAAACTGAAAAAATGCCACAAGGCACATACTCGTATTCTGGGTATATATTTGAATGTCGAACATTAAAATACCTTCGGGTCACCGTGTTATCATGTCACCTCTTATAACATCGAAAATTTAAATATCGAATGACCATATAATCAAAAATTAAAATGACAGTTTAAAATCACGGCTGGTTAGATGATCTACGTCCAATATATCTAAACTACATAGAAACAAAAGTGACATCGAAGTACCGAAATATTGAAAGTACAGAGATCGAATGTCCTTAATATCGAAGTGCAGAGTATCGATGCCCTAAATTTATATTGATAGAATTTATTTATTATGTATGTTAAAATGTAATTTAATAATTCATTTATTGCGTAAACTATAATAATTAGAAAATTGTGAAGTAAAATATTCATTATGAAAGTAGTGACAGTTTACATACAACTGTTACTACTTTCATATTAGAGGCTTTAGTTAAAAAGAAAGCAGTTGTAAATTTAGATACAGGCAGCTGTGCGTTCGAAATTTAATTCTAAAAAACTGAAGTCACTAGGACATTTTCAACCGGTAAATTTTCAACTTTTTCCATTTATTTTTCAGATAAAATGTTGCCATAAATTTTATCAATATCCAGTAAACTGTTCTCGAACCCAACTCTGCCTTTCATTAATTAAAATTTAATCGACAACTCTCAAAGTTCGACGGAAACTTTTTGCGCCACACGTCCTCCAACACCCAAGTTTATACAGGAATAAAATTTGCTTCATGAAAAGGAACGAAGGCAATATGTTACAGGTATAAGTGAGCAAGTTTAGACGCCAACTTTAAAGATTCGCAAAAAGAAAAAAAAACTTTGAAAATAATTCTGTATTTGTCACCTTCATTATTAAATATTCTCAGCGTTATTACAATCATCTTCAACAACCTTTTTATCGTCCCACTACCGGGCACAGGTCTCCTCTCATACAGAGAAAGATTGAGCGTAGTCACCACGCTTGCTCAATGCGGGTTGGCAATTTCAGACTTAAAGTCCAGGTTTCCTCAAGATTTTTTCCTTCACCTTCAGTCATTGGTGTCCAAGATACACTTAGAAAGTACATATAACTTTAGAAAAGCTACATTGGTACTTGCCTGACCTGGAATAGAACCCGCGCACTCATATTTGAGAGGCTGGTGTTTTAACCACTAGGCCACCACGACATTACAACACATTATACAATGTTGGCAATTAAAACAGAAGCAGCTGGCGAGGTGACACAGTGTAGAGACGGCATTCTGGCTCCCCATCATGAATTGTGTAAGGGGTTTCAAAGCTCCATAAAGGACTGACGACACCAAACTGCTCTTTGATGTCAAAAAGCTTTTGTAAGAAAAATTCAGAGCACAGTTAAAATAAGGTATTCAGCTGTATATTCAGAATCTTTTGTTGTATTCTATAATAAAATGTTTGTATATAGTCAGACTTGAATGTTAACATAAAACAAACGCCAATATTTTAGACAGGGCTCTGTTTTTTTAACGTTTTTTCGTCATTCCATGAATATTTAGGCTACTTCCTTAATTCCAATGGTTTCACCGCAATTTGAAAATCCGACTGTGAGTGTGCGCCCAGAGTGCCACTAAAATTAATGTTCTGCCAGAGAGAAAAACGAGCGGAACGGAATGGAACCCGGTATTCATACACCCGCGATATAACTGTATATGTCTTTCGATTTAGTTAAATCGAGGATAAATTTTTTGGGACATCCCTCTATTTACTTTTTTGGGTTCATTTGGACAACAATTTTAGATAATGGTTTATTCTTCTTGTTAAGTAATGTAATTAAATTTATGAATTGTAAAATACCCATAAATTTATATTTAGAGTTCTGAAATATAGTCTACTATAGAAAAAAAAACACTATCATGGCAATGTGTAATCTTTTGTGTTTAATCCAAATCAACAGGCTATTTGATAGTATGAATATTTTTGTGATTATTTGCTTTAAATGCATAAAATGAGGGTTATTTATGTCATTTAGATGAGTTTTAATGAAAATAATTACAATTAATATATCCAAAAACACAAAAATATGTTTGACATTTTGTTTCTCGCGCCACATATTGTGAAACGATCCGGATTGTCTAATGTCACGATGACGTCATACGCTCATAAACACTTCTTGTTGTTCTATGTGTTCTCGGGTGTTTTAGCGTTTTTAGAATATTTTTAACGATATTTGGAGCGATTTGTGGTATTTTTTTGTTTTCTGACAGACAAATAACAGATAAACACGAACACCACGGCGGGACCGAAAATCGTTTATAAGTTTGTGACGTCACTTACAAAGCGCGACGCCATATTGCTGAAAAAGGGGTTTCGGCGGCTTATTTGAATTTTACATTTTTATTTGCATGTTTCTTACGAAATACGTATTTAAAATAAAAAAAAACTTTTGGTGATTTTCTTAATCGCAACCAAGTAATTCAAGATAAAAATTATAAATCTGTCAAATAGCCTATTCTGATTGTATATGTATAGGTAGTCTGTTTCTGAGAAATTATTTTTTGTACGTTACCGTGTTTTATTTAAACATAATCAAACATTAATCAGCCTAAAATGTTCCCACTCCTAGAACACAGGTCTCCTCTTAATGAGAGACAGTAGGCCGTAAACTACCACGCGGGCCGAGTGCGGGTCGGTAAATGTTACATATCTTCAAAGTTTTAGCTCTAGGACATGCCGGTTTTCTCACAATGTTTTCCTTGAGACCAGTGGTCTTGAAATTATTTACACAACGTAAAGCAACTGATGGGGTTCAAAACTACAAACTATAAAGTCGTGGCCAATACCAGATGGCCACCACTGCTCTCTTTTATTTAAACACCGAACATTAATTGTCACTTAGTGGTGTTTGTAAGCCAGTGCCGATTGCAGCGCAGCGCAGGTGCAACTTCACAACTAACTCTGTCTCGAAATCATAATTTGTTCAACATCTGAAAACTGGAATACTTAAAACTTTTTAATGTCTTTGGAATTAAAACAGTTTGCTTTATGTTTTCGCGATTTTAGAGCCAACACTTTATTTATTATCTGCCCAGTTGTGAATTCTGAAACGAAACTTCTGTAAGCTTTACAAATCAATCGTTAATATTCTAGTGAATGTTTAATCTCCATAAATAAACCATTCGATACGGAAAATAAAAGTAAGTAATGCATTGATTTTACAATGCTGGTAGTAAAACGCACAGTAGTGTTCCCAGTAAGCAAAAAGAGTTGCTTAGCGAATTTGAGTTCCTGGTCGAGCTGGTATTTTAGCCACGGGAGCGTTTGGACCTGTCAAAGTCACTAAAAAAAGGAAAAAATACAATCTATTTTTGGCAATGATCAAATTGATCGAATTAATCGGGTTGGCGAGGAGGGTATGCAGTTGACAGTAGGCACATCCATTATTCATAGACGCGTCCATTTCAAAATATGGTAAGGTCTATTTTAATATTGTTAACTATTGCTATCCTGTAAAAGTCTCACCGTCAGTGTCGGGTAGAGAACAGTGAAATAGTAATTTTGATTTGTGATATTTTTACCCCTCTGACCACGAAGCTATCTCTTTATCATTTTTCGTATGGACAGGAAGACAAAAACATTATTATATGCAGAGTGTTTAAAACAAAAAAAAAAAAAGCAATCTATAAAAACCAGGCCAAACTGTGAAACAGGAACCGCAATGCGGCGGTCATTACCACCAATTACAACAAGGTCAATGTGAACTAAATAGAATTATTAAAATTTATGTTGATACTTACAGTTATTCGTCAGTAAGAAACCAGTAGAAACGCCCAACAGGACTAGAAAAAATAATAGTAGTAAGACTATAAGCGCGGGGCGGCAGTAGTGTATCCAGCAGTAGTCTTCTGAGTTGGTGGCGGGCGCGCTGGATGACCACTGGCAGCAACGAGCGCAACCGGTTGGAGCCGGTGACGCCGCGCGCACCACTGCGCTATTCCCCTGCTGGTTCACTATCACACCCTGAACTGGAGCCTCGCTCCCTTGTCCATACACAGCACTTTTCTCCGACAACCGCGCAAACCCTGAACTATCATCATCCCTAGGGTTCCCATACACCCCGTACGACGCCACCATGTCGACGCCCGAAAGCGACCGTGTTGTCTCGTTCCCCGCACTATCCTGTACGATATTATTGTCGGTGCTGGGCCAGCACTCACACGAGCACCTGTCCTCTTTCCGTCTCTGGCGCGGTTGCCCTGCGTCGGAGCGTCTGATTGGTACTTCACTTTTCTTCTCCTCCTCTTTCTTAACTTTGGCATCTTGAGGTATGGCGTCGACACTGACTTCATAATTATTGGGTTGTAAGTTCTTATGGTTTTCTATATACCAGTGCCTCTCTTCTGCTCGGAGAGTGGTATCGTTGTTGCCCTCATATACATCTGCGTAATTCGAGAGTGGATGGGAGGAGGGACTATAAAGAGGACCGGCTGTTAGCTGTCCGTAGCCGCGGTCGTACTGCGGTGGCCGGTTATTACTCGCGTAATAGGTGGTGGATGCAGGCACGGTATAATCGTAGCCCGGCCTGTTCATCTTCAACGCTTAATCGCCTCATTTGAGCTTATGTTTCACTGGAGAAAACATCATTAAAGGCGCTGTAAATGAATTAGACAACCATTAGGCGATGGCAGATACGTTGATGCTATATAAGTTACGGACTGATATAATCTTCGGAAACAGCTAATGATATTAAAAAAGGTTAATCGGATTGTGTGCCCAACGATAATGCCCGTTAATTAAAACGAACAGCGAGTAGACAAAGTTAGTGAAGTAACTTGGTTGATTTTATTACGGGTTACATTACATGGGAAGGCAAAAAGTTATGTAGTGGAATACACATGTGTTTATTTCAATTACTCGTCTTGTTCAACATTGGTATTTATCTTGTGTGTTAGGACAAGCACCCGCGCTTCGTACCTCTCACCCCACGCTACAGCTACACAGGACGGCAGACAAAGAAATAGCGACGTGAGTAAACAAACTCCCCTAACTTAAATTAACCGTATTTATTTCTCTGATTTTGACACGTGTGAGTTGTATAACTTGATTACCTCCCTAACTACCTTTACGAACGTAACAAGCAAGTATCGCAACAGGGTCGTGATTTGATTTATCAGCACTCTTTGCTACACAAATTTAGGTATATAAGTTCCGATCCCAATACGTAATAAGTTCGTCGACCTTTCAGGGGGAGAGTCAATAATAAACTTTTCTGTGAATCCCTGCGATAACTAGGATAATCCGTTGGAATTAATTAAATTAAAAACAAACAAAAGTCATTACATAAAAGTTGAGGGACAGCAAGTTACGACTCGTGACTGCCGACCCGGTCCAAATTAGGGGGCTACTAATTTTAAATGCTTACGGTACGCACTGTACCCTTATTCATTATTGAACATCTGCTTTGGTCACAAAAATCGTCATTTGTTTAAATACCTACCACAATGTAAAAGTTTCGGCTTTTGTAAAAGGTACCATGAGATCCATACTAATATTATAAATGCGAAAGTATCTCTATCTGTCTATCCGACCTTTCAGCGGGACCCTATTCGGCTTTCACGCCAAAACTACTGAACCCATTATAATAAAACTAGCTTTCCGCCCGCGGCTTCGCCCGCGTGGAGTTCGGTTATATCGCGCTTTTTAGATTTCCCTCGGATATATCAAATTTTTCCGGGATAAAAGGTAGCCTATGTTCTTTCTCGGGGTCTAAAGATTGTCTGTGCCAAATTTCATCAAAATCAGTTGAGAGGTTTAAGCGGGAAAGCGTAACAGACAGACAGACAGACAGACCGACAGATAGACAGACAGAGTTACTTTCGCATTTATAATATTAGTATGGATTTGGTACACAGATAGTCTAGAGCCTGAGAAAGAACATAGGCTATATAACATCCCGATATGACCAATAGGAGCAGAGCAGTAACAAAAAATGTTGCGAAAACTGAGGCAAACGCAGACGTAGATATTGCTCCCATTATTTTATCAGGCGCTTATTTTATATCAACACGCGGATGGGGTCGCGGGCAGCAGTTAGTTTCGAGATAAATTACAAATTAGAGTACCTTATTAGTAATAATAGTACTATAAAAACTGTTTTATTATTTTCCAGGAATTCAATCACAGTGTCAATTATAGATCACCAATCAGTTAGAGTAACGGTTTAATTACGTTATAAACTGGACTCGTGACAATTTATACTAATAACTAGTAAATTGACAAAAGTTATTATAGTAATAACTAGTAAATTGTCAAAAGTTATTATATTATTAACTAGTAAATTGACATGAATTTTAAAGTGACACCACTGCGACCCGGGCGAAGCGTTTCGCTTCCTCTTTTATACCGCGTACATCGAGGGACTGGAACAATTTGCCGGCGACGGTGTTTCCGTCACATTACAATTTGAGTGTCTTGAAGGCTAGAGTGAATAGGCTCTTAATAAACTAGCGCGCTTTACCATCAATGATCGCATCACTGCTTACCATCAGGCGGGATTGCGGTCAAGCGCTAGTTTATAACATATTAAAAAAAAAAGTCAGAGAGTGTCCGCGGGAATTGCATGGTTTAATTCCGCCATCTCTATTCCATCATCGGACGACCCTACGTCCATACGTTGTTAACACCTCTACGATCCCGACGAAGCGAGGCGAAGAAAGGCGAGACGAAATCGCCTTTTATACTGCGTACATCGAAGGACTGGAACAATTTGCCTGCGGCGGTCTTTCCGTCTGACTATAATTTAAGTGCCTTCAAAGCTAGAGTGAATAGATTCTTAATAAACTAGCGCGCTTTACCATCAACGATTGGATTACTGCTTATCGAAACGCGGTGAAGTACTAGTCTAAAAACAGTAGTAGTCTACGTGGTGAAGTACTAGTCTAAAAACAGTAGTAGTCTAGGTACTACTACTGTTTTTAGACTAGTACTTCACCGCGTTTTAAAAAGAAGTAGTGTTTTGAAATTGTAAATAACAAGTATCGGATTTGTATTATCATGTACCTAGTGTCTCACCCAAACTTCACACTAATGCAACTTACTAATCTGAGGAAATGTCAAAAGGTAGGTACATCTACATTTCTTTGCTTTAATTAAGTAAAATATGAATGTGTTAATATATTAGGGGATTTCATGTATTGTACAGTTTCAAAGAGCTTAACAGGCTCACAAACAGATAGGCGAAAAGCGACTTTGTGTTATACCATTTATTATATGTAATAAATTTGATATTGATCAGCCTATAATGTCCCCATTGCTGAGACATAGGACTCCTCTGAATTAGAATCTCCTCCTCCGAAGTACCTAATAAGCCGTAGTTCTAGGATCAGCTGTTTTTCTCATGATGAGCAGTGATGAAATTATTAACACTGAGTAAAGTCTATTCTGGTTTGAACTAACACCTCGTAAGTCGGCACTACATAGGTATTACTAGGACAGCACTGCTCTTTTAGTGATATTGTATTTTACTAAAATATCTGTTGCTCACATAGTTCATTATCATATATTAGCGAGACTTATATCAATTTAGTGTTAGTTCTAGTAAAGTCTATTCTTTACTTACTATTTGTACTAGTATAATAATTACAGGCGATTATAGAATAATTCTTCATATCAAATGATACGAAGCGATTTTATAATCGCCTGAAACGTTCTGTCGTAATGTTCTATAACTTTGTCATTTTACTAATATAATTGATTACCCTTTAAGTTTCTGTTTATGACACAATGTGAATCATTTTAGTATTTATATTTATTCAATAATAGTTATAATAATAATAATTTATTAGTACACTTTAAAAACACACGTAAGTATACAGGATCAAAAACGTCTGTTCAGAGAGTCACTTAAAAAGGCGAACTGATGCCTCCTAAACTAGGACAAAAGCCTGTGTTTTAGGAGCCAGGGTTCCTCAAGGTATGACACACAAATGGTATAAGGTGACGTGCAAGTACTTATTTATATATTACTTATTTATAATTTTTAGGGGCATAATAGGGATGTATCCAAGGCATGAAAACCAAAAAAAAAAAAAATTAGTCCGTCTTATACATAATAAAAAAAAAAAATTAAGACCTGTATTTTTTATTTTGTCGTAATTACCAAAAATTACCAAAAACTACTGAGATATAGCATATTAAAGTTACGGAGTAGGGGCTAATTACGTCACGCCGTGGTATATTTTGAATGAAATAAAAAACAAGTTTTCAATATTTTTTATAAATCTATCTGATAGACATTAAATTATTTTTTGGGAGACAACCCATTTAAATAAAGACGTTCATTTAAATAAATGCCATTATCTATACAAAGCTCGAAGATAATGTGAACAGCTTTGAGCAAAAGAAAACTGAAAATATATTGGAATGGAATTCACCTCGAAGAAAGGTTAGGCCATAACTTCTCAGCCATTCATAAAAACACCTTTAGGTTGTCATCGATAGGGTATAAAATATAGGCGTGTAGGAAAGTAAACAAAGAGCTCACGTTTTTTGCTACTGTGTGAAGGGAAAGCTTAAAGCAAACTTTATTAAGTGGATGTTACCTGATCACAGTTTCCTTTTAATTAATTTACCGAGCTCTTGTGTTCCTGATTTCCGATAATTTAATCTTATACCTTACTACCTTCTAAGTACCTACATATTTTTAAATACCAATAAAACTGAATAATATAAGTTACTATCTTTCCGCCCGCGGCTTCGCCCGCGTGAAGTTCGGTTTTATCGTACCTTTTAGATTTCCCTCGAGAATATCACATTTTTTCGGGATAAAAAGTACCCTATTATTTAATCCGGACTTCTAACTTTACGTCTGCAAATTCAATTTCAAAGCAATCGGTTCAGTAGTTACGGCGTGAAAGCAGAACGAACAAACAAACAAACAAACTCACTGTCCCATTTATAATATTAGTAAAGATATCCTATCTTCTTAAGTATTCTCAAACAATATTAATGAATGGAATAAAATTGACGATAAGCATATTTCCAACATATAACATCAACATCATCTTCCAGTACCTAGAATGGTACTTAACTTTTTCCTATGATGGGGTTGGCCTCCAGTCTAACCAATGCAGATGAATAGCATTATTTTATACTACCTGCGCCACGCGCTTTCACCCGCGTAGTCTGCTTGAACGCACTAATCTCAGGAACTACGGGTCCGATTTTAAAAATTATTTTTGCATTGGATAGCCCATTAATGCAGGAAGGCTTTAGTCTATATAACATCATGCTGCAACACATCATGCTGCAGCACATCATGCTGCAGCAGAGCATAACTAACTCCACACGAACGAAGTCGCTGGCGGCCGCTAGTATTAAATATAGAGTATAGATGAAGCGACTATTTGATTTCTATAACCCAGTTACTGGTTAATACGATACCCCTTAGAAAGACTGGTTATCAGATTTACGTTCTTCACACGATCCCTCAACTGTCAAAGATCCACAAATGACATCCGGGACCAACAGCTTAGCGTGCTTTCCGTGGCACAGATGGGCTTGATATGTAAAGAAAGTACCCCAATCCACGGACCAACCTCAGCAAACGGTTCTTAACTTGATAGATGGATCCATGCAGTGGCTATTGATGAGGCATAATTCTCTTTACATCTTTGTGTCTAAACATAAACCCCCTTATTCATAAACGCTGCTTACAGCTAACTAGTGATTAGCGATTCTTTAACCATACATTTTTGATCTTTTAACGTCACTTAACTTAAAACATCCTTCATGAATAAAGGCCACTTTATTCATAAACGTTGATTAAAGTTAAGTGACGTAAAAATGTCTAAAATGTCTGTTTAAACAATCGCTAACTACTAGTTAACTTTAAGCAGCGTTTATAAATAAGATGGATTAATATAGGTGCTAGCTAAACGTGTTAAATTACTTATAGCAGTCAAATTCTAGAACTATGTATTTTAAGAATCAATTTGCTAAGTTATACTTAACAAAATGAGACTATAGCTAAGTTATAAAACCGCAGGTTTTGATGAAAGATAAAGCTATGCTTGCCAAGGTCATTCTGTGGATGGGTAACAATCCATCACATACCGAGACTCCCCCATGTCTTAGAAAGCACTTCAAATCATTGATCCCGCTGGTTATTCATTAATCTTTAAAAGTCACTGCTGGTTTTTTTTTTTTTAATTATAAACTAGCGCTTGACCGCAATCCCACCTGATGGTAAACAGTGACGCAATCGTTGATGGTAAAGCGCACTAGTTTATTAAAAGCCTATTCACTCTAGCCTTGAAGGCACTCAAATTGTAGTCCGACGGAAACACCGCCGCCGGCAAATTGTTCCAGTCCCTCGATGTACGCGGTATAAAAGAAGAAGCGAAACGTTTCGTCCGGATCGTAGTGGTGTCAACAACGTAAGGGTGGAAACTCGCCGTACGACGGGTCGTCCGATGGTGGAACTGAGATGGGGGAATTAAATCATGCAATTCCCTTGCACACTCACCACATCCTATAGAAGACCGAAAGGCTGGCTACTCTACGCCTGTGCTCCAGGCTTTGGAGACCATTTCGAGAGTTTTGTTTAGAGCGTTTCAATGTCTGTTAACGTGAATATGTTAAAGGGTATTGTATACCGGGAGGTTCCTGGTCCGTATAAGGCGGGAGAAAACGCCAGGGTGTCACGATTGTGTGGATCGCCCTGAGGATCGGGATAGAACGGTGGAGCATACGATGGAGGTCTGCCCGGCTTGGGTAGTGCACCGCTGTGTCCTCGTAGCGGCGATCGGCGATAATCTTCGCGTCCGACTCTGGTCCAGGCCATGGTCTGGAGCGAGAGTGTATGGCAAGCCGTCACCTCATTCTGCGAAGCAGTGATTCTGGCAAAGGAGACGCCCTGGTCGGGAGACAACACCGAACTCCCGGTCACCGTAGACGCGGGCCTGCGGGCGGTGAGCAGTGGGCAGCTCGCCGCCCGGTAAGGACCAGGCTCGGGTAGACGGCGCGTCGTGTTTCACGCGCGCCTCAAAGAGGTGTCAGCAAATCGTGTCGGGGCCATGAAGACTGAAACCTCCAGAGCCAGGGTAGCAGGTTGATTAAAAAAAAACCGTGACCCTGGTGCATAGGCAAGTGAAGAAACACGGGTGGGTTTTAATCACTAAAATCGACATACCCTTCCGCTGGGGTCATTTGATGATTTCCCATCTCAAACTAAAAAGAGGGGGTTTTGTACACCTAGTATTACCAAGTAAGTACTAGAACTTGGTTGGGGGTGGTAAGACAAACAGAAAATTACTAACAATTATCTGCAGGCTGGACTGACCAATAAAGTTGGTAAAAGTCTAGATGATGACCAACTTGTATGAATATATACGTACATTTGAAACATGTTTGAATATTCATGTCACACACACATCACATTCACGCATTGTGAATTTACAAACAAAAGACAAAATTATCGCCAAAAACACATATCAAAATGTAAGGAATGTTGGAGAAATAAATAATAGTGGAAGTTTCCCGTCAGACGAGCATTGTAACACGATAAAGGTGTTAGAATTTTAGGAGCACTTTAAAGCTGACGTAATCTTCAGATGAACACTTTCTAATTACAACTACATAATGTGTTACTAAAAATACAATATCATACTTGACTAAGTAATATTGTTGTTGATACTGTGGAGTGTGAGGTAAATTATACAATACGTGGCTTTGTTTGTAACAAGAGTTAATTATTGCTCTTGCTTATTTGGTTAATCTAGCTTGGTTAATCTTTTCTCGGTGGTAGGCCATAACATTGGCCGCCGGCAGAAGTTACCACCCACCAGACAAAGTCTAGCCGCAAAGCGATTCGTCGTGTTCCGGCATGATGTCTGGTGCAGCCGTATGGGGGACGGGTCTGAGCAGTTGTGTTGCGTTGTGTGGCGGGTATGATGCGCCAAATGTTGTTGTGTCGGGAGTTTGGTCGTAGAGAGTCTCCAGATCAATCTCCCTCTAGCGCAGCATCGTTTGGTCGTGTTGGTTTAACATCGCATCACCTCGCTCAACTGCCGTCATGCTTCCTATTCCTAAGTTTTTTTAAGTGAATAGGCTTAATAAACTAGTGCGCTTTACCATCAACGATTGCATTATTGCTTACTATCAGGCAGGATTGCAGTCAAGCACTAGTTTATAATAATTAAATAAAAAATAATTATATAAATTATAATAAATAAATAAAATAAAATAAAAAAAAGCATTTATACTATTTATTTATTATTTATTTATATATTTAATTTCTGTCATGTCTAGGATTGCGTATATTACAGGATTAATTCAGCCTTTGACGTGTGCTTTAAGAGCGATTACCACGCCCCACTGTTCACCTATGTAATTCTATTTTATCTACTAATCACCTAATGATACATTTAGCGTACTGTCGCGGGTTCGATTCCCGCACGGAACAAATATTTGTATGGCCTAGAAGTAGTTGTTTCGGGTCTGGATGTTTATGTATGTGAGTTTATATATAGATATAGGTGTAATTCCTAGTGTGGAACAATGATTTAAAAAGAGTTAGTAGGTATTTTAGTGTAAATATGACACTAAACTGCCACGTTGCCATTTCTGCATAGTAAAAGCTCTTATGCTTTAAATAAATAATTTAGAATATACAAAGACAATATAAAGAACTGCTGATATCTGAAGTATTTTATAATAATATTGTTTATATTTTAATAATCTATGTATTTATTTAATACATAATATTTTACTGTTATGAATATATTACATATTTACAATCTCTTCATGCTAAAAGTTTGATGTACCTACATATGCGCTACATCTAACTTTTTTTTTAATAATTATAAACTAGTGCTTGACTGCAATCCCGCCTGATGCTAAGCAGTGATGCAATCGTTGATGGTAATGCGCACTAGTTTATTAAGCCTATTCACTTAAAAAAACTTAGGAATAGGAAGGATGACGGCAGTTGAGCGAGGTGATGCAATGTTAAACCCAAGACCAACACGACCAAACGATGCTGCGCTAGAATGAGATTGATCTGAATTGAAAGTCCTCAAAAAAATCTCCTCGTTTTTTATCTGAATGAAACAAAAACAGTCAGTAATCGGTATAAATAAACGACGCTAACAAGCACTTCATTCGGAAAAATGCTTGTTGTATTTGTTTGACGACGGGTGTGTGAAGTATAGCAAACGTTGGAGCGTCACCTTTATTGAGCGGGAGCATTCAGAGGTCATAGCACGATGTGTGTTGTAAAAGTATCATTAATTGAAACGATTTTCAATCGAAAATATTTATGTATTTATTTATATATTCTTTACTAGCGGCCGCCAGCGACTTCGTTCGCGTGGAGTTAGCTATGCTCCGCTCCTATTGGTCGCAGCGTTGTGTTATATATATAATTTTTTTAATCGGACCAGTACTTCCTGAGATTACCGCGTTCAAACAAACAAACAAACAAACTCTTCAGCTTTATATATTAATATAGATGTACACCAATCAAACACTGAACAAAATACATTCAACACAAAAAACATTCAATGGGCGGCCTTATCGCTAATACGATATCTAATAAAAAAAAATTTAAAAAATACGACACATAAATAATCAGCCTATATTGTTCTCACTGATGGGACACAGGCCTCGTCTCAATAAGAGAGAGTGGGCCGTGATCTACAACGCTGGCCCAGTGCGGGTTAGTAGATGTCACATGACTTCGAAGTTCTTAGGTCACGAAGTTTTCCTTCACCGTTTTGAGAACAGTGGTGATGAAATAATTTTCACAAATTAAAGCGATTCATAGGGTTCGAATCTACGACCTAAAAAAAAAAACATACAATGATTCTATGCTTATCCTCAAATTTTTCGACACAAAAATATTGTAAGAAACATAGTTATGAAAAAAGTTTAAGTATTTTCAATTATAAAATCGCTCGAATTTATAATACTTTTATCCATTTACCCCATCGATCTCAGTCTGAATAATTTTGAACGAAATTCATTGCTACATAGGTTCGAAAAATTTGTGTACTGAACAACGTCAATAACGCAATGAATGTGGAAACCAATGTGCTGATAGTGTGTTACGCAATTACCCAAGCGGACTACAACCAGCCACGTGGTACCCGCCAACGTACGCAAACAGACTCCCACTCACCCCTTACGATAATTAAAATCACTCAGTTAACAATTATAGCCTTTTTCATTCATAACACTTGACTTAGTTCTATTTAAAGAAAATTCTACCATTTTTAACGAACCTGAATAAAATGGAGCAATGTTCTGGAAGCTAATTATCATACGGCCATATTTAAATAATACAGCTATGTTTATAAAAAGAGCACAAACATAGGCCACACTAATTTTAGCAAAAATACGAACTGAGTTATTACCCAGGAGGCCATATATTTAAGCCAAGAATTCATCAAATATTTCGTACTAGCTCGAATTTAAACATGGAAAACACGGATCAGCTGTCCCGTGCCTCCCTTTGTTTTATTTTTTATTTCATTTGAAATGCGCAAAGAAGCAACAAAATTACGGTAGCCGGAAACATAAAGTCCCGGAAAGAGTTTAGGTTTACTATGTAGATACCTTTTTTAAGTATTTAAAAAGATACAGGTTAGCATTAATCATGGCGAGGAGAAATCATGTAATATATGGTGAAGTTCACCCAGCCAAGTAATGGGCGGCCCGAACAATGCTTAACCGAGCAATATCGAGCCATCAGTGCGAGTATATGGTTTACCTACCCGCACCCTAAACTAATTGTTTCTGCGTATTAATAAATGTTTCCTCGCCTATATGTGCGTATAATCAAATCGCGCTAAAACCTTTGGGGCTTTCGGTTACCGAGTGACGTCACACGAAACAAGGTAAGCAATAACAATTAGATTTGGCTATCAACACCAGACATATAATATGTTGTTCCACGATTTATGGTATTGAAAATTACAAGGGCGATAATAGATTGGGCTTAAGTGCTCAACCAAGACAGATGATAGTAAGGGTGGAACCGTTTTCGGGTGTGTAATTTGTATTGTAAATACAATACGATACAACTTTAGTATACCTAAAGCTTGTCAAATACATTGCCGTTGTAATTTCTATTTTAGTCGTGTTAAAATAGGATTGATTTAACTATCGCACTAGATTAAGGACTCCGTGATAAGAGATTATCCTCTTATCACGGCTTATGTCTTAGCAGTGGAAATATTCTAGGTTGACTATACTATGCTAAGGATAAGGAACAAAAATACGCCGCTCAAGTGTAACTGTATTACAAACCTTAACTTTCAAGCATACAGTGTATTATCATTTGCAATATATTTACTACTTTCATTGAAAAGTAATTGTAAAACGTAAACTCCAAGTAATATTTTCAAAAAACTGCATTGCAAAATAAGACCACAATATTGTTGTGATCTTATCTTGCCGGCCGTTTTGATGCACCTATCGGATATCTGGTACTATTAATGATCGAGAAACTTTAGTAATAAGAAGATTTTGAAGTAGTAGTTTTCTTGTTTAGTCCTTTTAAAAAAAATGAAAACCAGTATGTACATATGTAGGTATGTAGGCGGGATAGCTTGACCGCAATCCCGCCTGATGGTAAGCAGAAATGCAATCTTTGATGATAATGCGCGCTAGTTTATTAAGCCCAGTCACTCAAAAAAACTGAGTGACTAAGAAGTTCCTTCTTAGTACGTAGTTCCTTCTAAGACGGCAGTTGAGTGACGCAATGTTAAACCCAACGATGCTGCGCCAGAGGGAGATTGATCTGGAGACCCTCCACGACCAAACTCCCGACACAACAACATTTGGCGCACCGTACCCGGCACACATCGCCACACAACTGCTAAGACCCGTCCACCGTACGGCTTCACCAGACACCATGCCGGAACACGACCAATCGGTTGGCGGCAAGACTTTGTCTGGTGGGTGGTAACTTTTGCCGGCAGCCGATTTTATTGAATACATTTGTTTTCCTTTAGTAAATAATTACCACTATTTTTAATCTGTAGTTAGATCAATCAATTATTAAAAATATTAAGTAATGCTTTAATTTTAGCATAGTGTATACTTTAGTCAATTGTAAGTTTATCTAATGGCCACTGATGCTTATATTTTTTTCCGAATAGTTGGTTATTTGAGTGATGGCCTAGTAAGAGTCGTGGTGGCCTAGTGGTTAAAACACCAGCCTATCAAGTATGAGTGTTCGGGTTCGATTCCAGATCAAGCAAGTACCAATGTAACTTTTCTAAAGTTATATTTACTTTCTAAGTATATCTTGGACACCAATGACTGATTACAAGGTGAAGGAAAACATCTTGAGGAAACCTGGACTTTAAGTCTGAAATCGCCAACCCGCATTGAGCAAGCGTGGTGATTACGCTTAATCCTTCTCTATATGAGAGAGGAAAAGGTTGATGATGATGATGAATTATTTGTTCATTAGCAATGACATTAATTATATCATAAGATAATCTAAATTTTAGCCTCAACACACATTTTGCTAAAATTTAACCATTAGTTACTATTATCAACAATTGGTTGACCTATAGGTATAGAACAAAAAACCAATCCTTAAAAATACCATTTATTTAACGTTTAGTTCACTTGTTTTGCGTGATTAAACAAGTCTAGACATAATAATTACACAGTTCATTATAATAATAACTTCAGATGAGGCCTTATGTATAATTATTAGGTTTTGCTGTATACAGCTTTATAGCTGAATAGAATATATTAATTATATTATTATAATTAATATATTTTCTTGTACAGTATCCCATAACAAGATCTTTCAATTTGTATAGAGAATAAAATACAATGGGACTGAGTACTATGTATGTTACATATTTAAACTTGCTACGGCGTAGCACTTGCCTACGCCGACGATCTACAATTTAGATTCTTTTTCGTATCCTTGTTTCTAAAAAGGAAAAAGAAAATATCGTAGGTTTATTTACATAAACCATGTGTTTCAATCATACAATGTGGAAGAGGAAAAATAAGGAAAATCGTTCCGATATACCTACATAGCTTTAAAACTAGCAAACAAAAGCCACTGCATTCTCCACGTAGGCCGTTTTATTCAATCGAATAAACGGTCTTCATGGAGTTTTTGCAACTGAAGATTTCTAAACGGCAATCAATCGCTTTCTATATAAGTACGCAGGAAATGAATGAAAATACAAACTTTACGATTGGCGTAAAATGTTTACTGCCAATTAAGAAGTGATGCCATATATTTTATTACTACCAGCGATAAAATGCAATTGAGTGCACTTCGTCGTTCGACTGGCGTTTTGGACGATAACGTCTTCGATCGAATGAATCTCTAGTCTAGGATGAAATTTGCTTATATCTTTGTTCTACAATGCTCTTTTAGAAAAAATCGTTTGACTGCTTCATAAAAGCTCGAAAGCATTACTTTTAGTGCAGTTATTTGTCAAATAATAAACTTTTATGGTTCCTAGTGCATTTTTCCGTTACTTGAAATGGAACGGGCTCCCAGCGGTAATTGCAGCATAACTTAAAAGCCTCGTGTAATTGCTAAGTTAAGCACATAATTGAACATATATGTTGTAGTGGGTAGAAGCATCGGCAAAGAGCAACAATAATATTAAACACAAAATTCTTTTGAATTTTGCAGTTTGGCCTGATTACAACCAGCTGGCATTCCTAAAGTGTAAGGTCATTCTTGCTCTTCTATTTTCTTCCGTATAGATTAAAATAAGAAAAACAAAGCTTAGACTTTATACTAAGTCATTTCTATCCACCTTATTTCTTTGGACAAATCTTCTCCCATTTAGTCACGTTTAAAAGGCATTTTTTCTGTAAATTTCAGCGCAACATTTTCTTCTTTCTTGTAAAGAGAAAACTTGTAGGAAGGTACTTAGACTTTAAAAGAAGTTTCTACATTAAATACGGGTAAGCAAGATGGGGAAAAATAAAGCTTCACCCCACATCTATTCGAGTTTGCTCTTTTCCGCCGTAATTCTATACACGTAACGAATTTTCATTATTTAGAAAAACGTTTTTCCACGTACCTAATTAACGCAGGGAAGTAGAATCGCGTGCAAGACTGTGTCTACCCCATTTAAATATTCTTAAGGCATTTAAACAAGTAGAGAAACACAGAAAAAAGACTGTTTTAAAGGTTGACGAACGAAATTTACAATTAAAATGATTAATGATTGGGTTTCGGAAACACGGATTTAATTTCACCTAATATTTTTTTATAAATTTTCCCAATTTCTCATAAAAACTGTAGGTTTATTTAAACCCTAAAGATCTAGTATTTAACTTAATTAAACTTCTCTCGTCTCACATTGATCATAGCATCAAAGACCTCTTAACAAGTCTTCATTTAAACTAAATAGCATCATAGTTCTGCCATCACGAGAACGGTGCGTCACAAACTAGTTCATTCTAATCATCAAAAGTGGGTGACAGACCGTGTAGGGCGACGAACCAGTGCACCCATATAAACGGAACTCGCCTTCAGCACATGTTACATGAAACGAAAACACATCCAAACAGTACACTGAACACATTCGTAGGCCTCTCTCTTCCCGGGAGGGTGGAAGTCCCCATCATCGCACGCGTAAATTTCGCGGCATAAACAGTCTGATAATATCGAGGTTCGCGATCGCGAGTGCTGTGAGCGTCGCGACGTCGGCGACGTAAGGTCGGCAGTGCGGCGCGGCGCGGACTGGCACATCCACCCGAGGACCCCGCCCGCCCTCCGTCGCGCCCGCCTCTGTCACCGCCACTCTTCGCCCAAATCCAGACGAGTTTTCATTAATGTTGTTATCGGTGTAAAAGTTCCACCAAGTCAAACTAAGCAGGCACAGCTTTAATTAACTGTCCGTAAAATAACACTAAACAAACCGAGCCGATCTGACAGCCTTCAACTGTAGTTATCAATAGTCCAACTTCTTGAATGGCGCGGGATGTTGATTGACTTTGTAATACAAATGCCTAAAATACAAAGCACCTTTAGACGAGTATTTATGTACATATCCATAGTCAAAACGTCTCGTTTTAATGCAATACGGCACGAACAAAACTCTATAAAAACTGCGAGTAGGTAGGTATGTTCCCGATTGTTTAGATGTGCTATTTCACTACGTCGATAATAGCATATGTCTTATACTTCTTAGAAAAAACTGTAGCCGTTTATACCACACACAATATGTTTCCAGCCAATTAAACACATTCAGGTGTCACATAGGTACCCTGAATATTTTATTGACCTTCACTCTACTGAACTCCCTATAAAAGGTATGAAGGGTAAGCCTCATTAATAAGTATGACGCACCTTTGACATTATTATATTTTCGAAAGCAATATCAAGCTGAAATCACGAATGTCAACGTCAAGGCTCACAATTCACATAGCGACTGATTAATAGTATAGATTACATTTTCACACAAACGCCAATTCTAAGCACTTACCTAAAGATGTTTATCGGTATGTCGTAGTGAATAAGGTCTGAGTCGACTTCTATCGATTGAATACGAGCACAAATTGTAAGAATTATTGATATCGCGTTGGTGGCGGCTCATACAAAAAGTTTATAAAAGGAAGTGGAGCGAACAAACTGGCGGGAACAAACTTTTATGCGGGGACGCGACGCGAACGTTACTTATCTGCCGCCGCGGAGCTGACAGCTGCAGATGAAAAATTGAAATTGTGTGAGATAAAACTACCTAACTGCCGCTGCACTGGCGGCCGAACAATGTGACGACAACAACGACACTACGTATTTTTTAAACCTCATATTTCTAAAGTGTTTTATTTATATTACTAGCATTTGCAAGTTTAATATCCAAAAAGATGTATGACTCTTACATTTATTTTTGCAATGTCTAACAGTGAACCAAACTTTTGTTAGTTTAAAAAATGTATTTATTACGAGACCATTTATTATTTTAAAGTACTAAACTAGACAAAACACCAGGACTTCAGTCCACTAAATCACAATAAGTGCTCAACAGTCTGCGCCAGTAACAGGATTTGCTCTCATTTCATTATAAGCTTAATCTCGGATTGAGCCGCTTTACCTCGAATCGCCCTTAATTGTACATCATTATCGTTTTAAAAGGTGAGAAATAATCCCGTCAATATTCAAATAAGATCACTCGTAGTATCAATCCATTGTAGGGAGGAAGTTCAATGGTTGACAGTGACGAGAGCCGTAACATGCAATAATAACGTGCCTCCCAAACGTCAGTCGGGGACCCTTCTCTATTTTTGGACGAACTACGGCGTCGAGGGCGCCACGTGAAAAGTCTCGCGTAAATCAAAGTCATAAATTCTCCTATCGTGAATGAACATTTCTCTTCGCGGACGTCTACACCGGCTGAATGGATAACGTCGACCCACCCTAGCAGGATCACCTCTACCGAGTCATTTGCTTTTGTTCGTGGAGCAATTAATAACGACCAGAAGGGCGTTTTCGAACCGCAGGCGCCATTCGCATATCAGTAATGATCTAGCGGCGCGCTACGGCCAACCTCCGGTTCCGCTCAACTATCGATCATATTCACTTAATGAACGGCACATGTGAAATGGCTCGGAGCAAGCCACTGCCAGCGGGCTCTGCCCCTAACCTGAAAATTCGTTTTGTTAATTCCTCTAGCGCACAATGTATATCGAAAAATAATACGTACATATAGCTCAGATTTTTGTTCGTTTACAAGGTAGGTGAATAAGCAAGTGTTTCCCCGTGAACGAACACTGCTTGAAGCCGCATAACTGGGATATCAAACACAGTCGGCAGCTAAAGAATGTGACTTAAAGCAGAAGTGTGAAGGTACTGGGTTATTAATGGTAACTCACAATTTTGTAAAGGATTTTGTTCTTGACTATAATTCTGTTTATTCAAAACGTTAATGATAAAAATGACAAATGTTAAAAAAATTATAGCCATTTTATTCTAAATTATTCATCAGAGAACTAATAATATGCTACTAAATACCACTATAATGACAGTAATAACTTGTTAATTATATTATTGCGTGATGTGTTACATTATAAGTTCCTGTAATACAGTTCTTCTAACTTAGCTCTGGAGTGAGGGTCTCATTTTTCTAAAACCCGTTTTTATGTCTTTGTTATGTAAGTAGGTTTTCGTAATAGGATTCACCTTTAATGACAAAGACATACCTTATTAGACCTTAATATGTATACGACATACGACATTTATTACCTACATAAGTAGGCTGAAAAAGTACATTTGCCTAAATAATGCTTTTAGGCCTCTTCCATTAGACGGAAAAAATACTGAAATTTTCAAAACAACATTTGCAGAAACATTGTCACACAACGAGCCAAGTTGTAGTAAGCATGTAATAAAGTCTCATAATACTGTACAGCTTTACACGAATACTTCAGCGAGGATTTCTTTCCATTCCGCACGTCACATTAGGCCGGTGTCGACCAAGCATTGGCTAACTTGTATATTGTTGTTTACGGTAAGCTTGGAACTTAGCAGGGGCAATTCACCTCATAAATTCTGTTGTAATAACAGCTCACAGTTTCCCTAGACACTTGTAGGAGCACCGCAATAAGGTAGGGGCGCTAAGTAACGGGGTCACCTTGGTGTCGCATCGATACTTCAGTAATACACATGTTGAACTAACGTTCGTGACACGACGATATATGTAGCCGACCAATTTCGGCAGCGAGTAACCGCAATCATTATAAATACTTACTTGAAATACAATATGTAAAGAAAACCCTGTCCGATCCGTGAAGGTATTGTTAGGTATCGATAACTGATTCTACTAATGCCCACAAAGACAGGCTAAACTTAAAAATAAAATCCCCCTAAAAAAATAAATATTATTTCGCAAAAAGAGGTAACTTAATACATGTGCGGTAAGCAACCCCTTTCCGCGGGCGGCGGGGGGCAGGGCACGCGGCAGCTGTGACGTGGTCGCGTCGCTATTCGCTTATAATAATACCGGTGTTGTCACTTTTTTTAAAATTACCAAATTTCGGGGAAATTAGAATTATTTCCCGGGAAAAAAGGATTATTTCAAAATTCATTAGTATTGTTACTATGATGATTACGTAAAATTTTATATTTGGTCAAGTGTTTACCTAACCTTTATTACCCTTATGGGTCGGACAGGGTTTTCTTTACATATTGTATACATCGGAACCGTGGCAAACCAACAGACTTTCAAGAGCTCCATATACTTACAGTCCGCCTGCACCTGCAGTCTCTGACCCTTACGGTCAGCTTGCCGTCCAAGGTCTGCATAGCTCACTCACTATAGCGATTATTGCTTGCAATGGTTGTACAGTGGCTTTGAGTCTACACTCTAGTAGGACTGTCCGGATAACTGTCGACGCAGGCCTGTGATGGCTAGCGGCCACATACTTTGGGCTCGCATAGACCGTCGATACGAAATCGTCAGGGGAACTGCGTGTCTGTGATCTTTTCCGGTTAACTAACAGGCTGATATCCGCCGGCGAACTGTTAATGTGTGGGGCCCTTTAATAACCTATATGCATGTCTCTAATACTACTTTGTATTTGCATAATATTTCATACGTAAATATCTCAGTTCCGTTGAAAATTATGCAATGTAAATAATTTTCTTGCTATTTACTATACTCTCTTAATCTCTGGAACTATTCGATCGATTTGTATATTACATTCTCTATTGAAAGGTACGTGTCCCGAGGGCGAAATAAACTATAATATTTCATTCTGGCGAGGAAAGTGGTTCCTATGGGTAAACCCAAAAAATCTCGAGGGCAATAAGCTATATAAAAATAGTTATCCGTACTGAAAGGAGTTTCAGTAATCGTGTAACGGCTATCTGGTCCATATTCAAATAGTATAATCCTTTAAATACGAGAAGGGGCATGTTTATCTTGAATCAATTTATTAACTCTGTTTGTAACAAGGGATCCGATCTCGTTTAGGGCCTTCTGTCAATATTTAGATAACAATCTCTTTGCCATCAGACGTGCTCAAGATGTTGCACGTAATTCAATGGATTGGGTTGTTAGAGAATGCGTAATATAACTACATACTTACATTTCTGTTTTCGTAGATATTATTCAAAAATTGTAGTCTTTAAAACTAAAGGGTTGTTGAAGTTGAAAACCGTGAATTATAAAATAATACTACATTCAACCCGCGGCTTCACTCGCATGGAAGTAAGCACTTATCTCACGGGGAAGTGAAAAAGTACCCCGTATGCTTTCTTAGAATGCCTTCTCTCTTATCGATAAATTGTATTGAAATCCCTTCAACAGTTCGTGTGTGGAGTACTGCAACGACATTTGGGCTGGTGCTGCAAAATACCACCTGGCAACTTTGGATTCGGTGGAGAGGCGTGCGGAGAGGCTAATTGGCGACCCAAATTTTGTTCAAAACGGTCTCCAAATCCGGCGAAGAGTGGCCAATCTGTCGATGTTCTATTCGGTGTTCTATAGGTTGCATTTGGAGAGTGTGCGAGGGAATTGCATGACTTAATTCCCCCATCTCCGTTCCATCATTGGACGACCCATCGCATGCTTTTCAGTGTCTTAGTCGATATTCGAAAACAATTCTTTTCACCTCATTACAATAGTGGCAGCCATAACCCATGTTAGAATAAGTTCTCTTCAATACGAAAAAATCTCTATCTTAAAAACTGCTGAACCGATTTTGATGAAACTTATAGTATTCCCTAAATTGAACAATACATAGTACAACAAAAAAAGAATTACTAAAATCAGACTTGTAGTTCTGGAAATATGCGCGCACAAACATAAAAACATACATACACTTGAAATTTGGCTTACATACATACGGATCCAATAATTGATAACCTCCTTTTTTAAGTAAAAAGGAAAAGAACAAAAGGTAATGTTTTGTGCCTATTTTTGTTTCGTTTCTTTTAGTCTGTTTTATATGTATGTATATATGGTAAAATAAAATACAGAAATTAATAAAATATTTACTTTAGAATTAGAATCAAAAATATTAGTATAAGTAGATTGTTTTTGGAAGTGACATTGAAACAATTATTCTGGAAGTAGATAAGGCACCTTTTCACAAAAAAAGGCCCTAACATTGTAAGTTAACATAGGCCTAGGGCACCAACCACAATCTCCCTCTCCTGATAACGACAAAGATATGGAAAACCGCTGCCTTCCTTATCTGTTTGAATCGTTTTATTTCCACGTACTTCGCCGAGGAAAGGCTTAAGAAAAGTAAAGGTGGGAAGCTAATCCAGCATATTATACCAACTCGTTATAAAGCACGAGAACTTTTTGAACAAACTACACACCGGAGTATCATAGTTACGTAACTTCGTGCCTCCGGGGTTGTTACAGCTGCAAAAATTATCGAATGGAGGTCAATTGAGACCTCCCGACTAACATAGCGAGCTGTTTACACATATAGAGGATGACAAACCAGTTATGGGTAACTTTAATAAATGTTTGTTTACAAATGTAAACGTTTGTTTACAATTTAGGTTTTGTTGTCTCCTTAAAAACTTCAGGAAACAAATCAACCAATATGTTTACGACTAGAACTAAACTAAAATATAACTGAAAATTGTAAACTATAAAATTATAAAACTGAAAGCAAAATTGGACAGTAAATACGGTCAAGTTTCACTTTCAATAAGGCATACAACAAATAGCTGTTTCTTTTACTGTTTGTTTCAGATTAATGCAAATTTTATACATAAAGATGGCTTCATAGGAAATATAGGTTATTATTCGATTTCTGACTTGTTTTCATGTTTTTAGCATACTCGCTGGAAACGTATCTCATTTTCATCACTTCGTATGAAGCGACCCGTTTCTCACAACTGCAGTGGCGAAATACCATTCAATAGTGCATAATATAAACAACTACATTAAGTCAGCCAAAAAAAGAAGAAAAAACATATTCGTATGCGCTAGATACCGTTTATCAGTCAGTTAATTAGTAAGGTATAATGTACAAGTTATTATGTCTCGCGACGGGCTTACATTATCTTTTTAATATGCACTGCGCCTGTAATATATTCAGATACCTACAGTTTGGAGCAGAATCCTCGGCCACAGTACGCCAAACCGCCGTCCGACGCCAGCCGCAGCGTAATTAGCTAAATATGACTTTTAAACTAAGAGCTCCCAGTTAGAAGCCTCTCCATATTCCGGGAACCTTTTTGCTAAACGAGCACATTTCCATGCGAACATCCTATCCCTGGCTTGATATTTAATTTGGGACTGAAGAAATTTACACCGTCCCATTAAAATGTTGTTATGCGAGATTAATGTGTTTTGAATTTGCACCGCACGCGGAGCAAAACGCCGTGTGAATATTTTACAAGTACTGTTTTCCGGTAAGAATCGTTTTCTCGTATTTTGGAACCGTTATATTTGAATAATTCGTCCTTAAAAAATCTATCATCATCATCATCACCTCAGCATTAATCCCAGTCGCATCCGAAGCTTTCTCAGCTTTGGAGTCTGGGGTCCGCTTTACCAGTCTAACTGCTGATTTTGGCTAAACTTCGATATTTTTGCGAAGCGACTGCCGTCTGACTTCCACAACCCAAAGGCGATATCGCATTGCAGTTAGACCAATTATTGAACTTTTGAGGGCTCCAACAACCCGTATCGACTGCCATTTGATGTTCGTATGGCAACCGGGACCAACGGCATAACGTGCTTTCCGAGGCACGACCAGACCAGTGCAAATATGCATACAAATATTTGCACTGCGTGGGGATCGAACCCGCGCCTCCTTGCGCAGCGGCAGCGTTCGCTATCGCTACGACACAGAGGCTGTTAAATGATGTCCTTAAAAAATCTATACAATGAGAAATTAACGTGGTCTAAATTTGCGCACAATTCCTAATGCTATAAATAGTGAAAGAAATGGTAATTTGTGTCGAATGTTGAAGTTCACGTCACGTTCGTGACGGAAGCTGTTCGTAATACCAGCTCGTGAAGTCTCACTATAAATCATATCGCCGTTTCAATTTACCAAGTGTAACACGGCTGTAATAGGCCAGCCGCTGCCCGCCGTGTGCTGAAAGACCTGAATTTGTATTCAAGAAACGATATGATCATTAGTTAGTGCAATTTTCTTCGCATCCACTACACGAATAGTATCGTCGGATAAGCTATTTTATTCTCCAAATAAATAACACTTTGTAATTGCTTTAGGGATCCGACTTTACATTCAACTTTTTCATTGGACTTAGATAATTTGTATGGATATCTGATGTGGTTTCATTAAGTTCCCATACTACGGAATACGTTAACATTTACCGACAATTTGCATAATACAAGTTGCATTCTATCAAATTGTAATTGCACTAGTTTTTTTTTTTTTTTGTAAAACTCGCTACCCTTATCAAGTCGTTTTCATTTAAATGCGATCAAGTAAGTAAGTGCATCGTTTAATGCGGACATAAGCCGCGAGGACTGTCACTTCATTTACACTTTACAGATAACCTAAGTCAGCTTTTACGCCAACTTGGATGAGTTGTCCTATGAATAAACAAGGCTCTTAAAAGAGTATTACTGTTCTGCAGTATAATTAATAGTATTATGTTTCATTGCTTTGAAAATAGAAAGTTTCTTTCAATAAAATATAATTACGCTAATTGATATTCATCGAGAACGACGTAATAAAGTATCAGTCGTATAGGTATCGATTTGTTGGTCACAGAGACAAATTCTCGGTAACCGTACAATATGTTAAAATGAGGTTGATACTATGGTATTCTCACGTCCGGGGAGCGGTCTTGGCGCGGTGACTTCAGGAAGCACGTACATGTAATATTATTGATTACGGGGTGCGGCGGTCCAGCTCCATTTGAATTTCCAATGAGCTCGTTAGAATCGGCCGGGACACGCTTTGGACGACCGACGAAAAAATCTTTCCTTCAAGCTGATTGTGGACGATTGCTGAATTTGCAGAATTATTGTAAACGCTATTTGGTAGAATTTTTAATAAGAAATTTCTTGCTTCGTTGATATTACTTTATAAGATTACATCTTCCACGGTTATCTAATGAGCGAATATTTCATCAAATGAAGTAAGTAACAATTTTAGAGGACCAACAGTCAAACTATTATTATACACTCTAAATACTTGCTAAAGTATTCTAATCTATGAGGTGCTTGTAGTTATTACTCCTTTTTGGACTGGCAAGCTGATACTGGCGTGGCGGCGCTACCGATTAGGCGCAATGCTTGACGCGTAGGTGTCTCGAGTTGTTTGCCTTCACCTTTTGGAGCGGGTTAGTAAATGACTTCGATACGGTCTGGTTGATTCAAACAATAGTTTTGTTAATCCTAGATTTGTACATTACTAAACATTATTGTGATGCCCATAGGTGCCTATAACTATTTCTATTTATTTATTTTCCATGTATATAAACATATCAGAGAACTATTTCTCTGATATGTTTATATACATGGAAAATAAATAAATAGAAATAGTTATAGAGTACAGTGCATACTTGCGATTGGACATTAAGACAAAGAGTTGTAGACAGCTTATGAAAGAGTAAAGTTGTACCTAAAATCATAAACAATACCTAAATACAATAAAACCAAATAAATATCATAATATTTCAGAAAACACTACTTTTACAGTTTTTTTTATTGATTTGAGAAACCTAGAAAGCGGATGTCAGAAGTACTTACCGCGAGGGTTGGGTTCGAAATGGCGCGAAAAAATATAGTTTCTAAAAAGACTTCGCGAGGCCTGTGCTTAACAAAGGGACTATTTTGGGAATAGAATAAAAAAAAAGTTCTTAAGTAATTATATTAAAGAAAAGAAGAGAAGAGAGAGAAGAGAAGAAGAAAGAGAAGTTACATGTACCTTTAAGCTGACAAAGGATTATCATAAAAATGCACGAATGTTCTCTTAACAATACAACAACATGTTCTCTTAATGTCTTGCTTAACACGGTGATGACAGTACAACTAACGCAGTCATCTTGCATTTTACAAGAAAAGAAATATTCGTCTAGAATAATATAAGTAGAAGGTATAAATTTGTCAGGAGCAATTAAAGTATCAATGAAGTTTGCGTGTAATAGCATAAAGTAACCGACAATTCCTCGGCTGCGCAGCGGAGCTCCGATACGTAGCAATTGGAGTTTGTACCAGCTCTTAATTAAACCCGGCGGCAGGGCCTAGCGGCAAACTTCGATTGCGCTGTCAAAAATCCGAAGAATTATTCCAGCAGTAAAATAACTTCTGCGATTTTAGGCTTTATCGTACGAGTTCAGGCATATTAGCGAATTTATACTGTACGGATGCAATATGGTGCCCGATCGCGTCGCGACGCCACGTGCTAGTTGGACGCAGCACTTTTATTAAAAACTGTTTTTATTTATTGAAGGTTCGAGGTGGCCAACGATTTTTCTTGCTATATGTTCCTGAAATTGTTTTACGATATTATTTCTGTTTTAAATTTATTGCCTCAGGCTGTGCTTTTCAAGAATATCTGTGAATAACGGCACTACCTAAATGTAGCCTTTTGCAGTCCATTCCTGGATTTATGTAATACCTGCACATTCTCGATTATGAAGAAGTAAATGTCTGCGTCACAATGCGTCATCATAATCATCATCATCATCTCAGCGTTAATCCCAGTCGCACCCGTAGCTTTTCAGCTTTGGAGTCTGGGGTCCGCTTTACCAGTCTAACTGCTGATTTTGACTGCGTCACAATGCGTGTAATGCAGTTTTGTATCTTGTGCCTAAATAAGTTACTAACGAATCTCCTTATTCATAAACGCTGCTTAAAGTTAACTAGTGATTAGCGATCTTTAACCATACATTTTTGACCTTTTAACGTCACTTAACTTTAATCGTCGTTTATGAATAAACCCCTAAGACTGTGGTGTTTATTCATTAAGGAGGATGTAAGTAAACAAGTAAATTAGCTAAGCAGCGTTTATGAATAAGGGGGTTAATAAACAAGGAACCTAATATCATTTCTATTGATTTTAGGCATTTTTCCATAGTTGGTACTACCTTCAAGCTATCAGGTATTACAAGGGATAATACACTAAAAACAAACGACCCTTGTCATTTTCCTGTTTAATTTAAACCTGATAATAACATGGCTTCTTTGGTACCAACAGCATGCACTGTTCTTATTTTACTATAATACCGTGACCATTCTCATCTGACCTTCACTTATGCAAAAACCCACAACAAGACTCATACACAATAATTGAAAAGTTAAAACTAAAAGAGTTCATTTTACGATAATTAGATCAGGATTGAACCGCGACACGCTACGAAATTGTGAAAGGAATTTGTTCAGCACTATTATTTTGAACGTTTACGAAATTCTCTTTGTGATTGGGTAGTATTTGAAATGCTTTTCTCTCATAAACTATTCAAATTTGATAGCTAATGGATAGTAAGCTGTAGTTTGTGCTGTCTACCTGTACATCCTTGAACTAAATTATCTAGTTGCGTGACGGAACGACTTTCGGGCACTATAATATACACAAGTAATAATAATAATAGCAACAAAGTTTGTGATATTTAGGAGCCACTCGAAATATTGTCTTTGTTATGAAAACACCATGGCATTTAAAAAAAGCAATTCGTCGTACGGACATAATACTCGAGATAGAGGTCCCAGCCCACGCGCAGTTTTATGGCTGAAGTATTTATATTATTATCATTATTCATTTTAAGTGTAGCATTCGATACCTTTGAAATTATATCCCTTTGAGGCATTAACAACCAAGTCTTTTATTTGTCGAGGTACTCGCTCGAATTTATTAAAGGAGCTCTATCTGAATGCAAAAGTCTGTATTTATAACGGCTCAATTAGCAACCTGTTCTTAATGGGCACGGTATGATGCTACGAGAAGCTTGTCCACTTTGAAAATTTATGAAAATCGTTGACAGCTGATGATCGAGGAGACGCACGTTTTATTATGTTGTGAAGTGGTTAGAGGAATTTGATATCATATTACTTGTTAGTCCAATGTTCCAATAAACTCAATGGAATTCCGATGTGGAATTTGATGAAGGATTAAAGTAGTGGGTTGTGAGGCCGGGTTGTAAGTACTCGTAACATGTGCACTTTACTGTCCGGGCAGAAAGACTGGCGACGCATTAGGTAAAGCGGCCGGGTCTACGCCTACGGTCTTACACCACCGCCCAAACCGTGGCATTCCCTTTGCAATTTTATGACCACAACCACTGCTCTACTTGGCTCAGACCTTATTGTCAAGTCGACATTCTACCGCGAGGCGTGTCCGCCGTTATTATATAGTTGGCTCACGGACATTCTAATTGGGTATTGTCGATTTCAATTAAAACGGAGGTAAGTACACAATTTCTGAAAAGCGTTCGTTTTTATAGATGTCAACATCATTTTTAATAAAGTATTTTATTCTAAAAAAATTGATTCTATTTAGTCCGTCAGATTATAGAAAAATAATGGATACGTATATTTTTTTTTATCAAATCAATAAAAATTGACAAATATAAAAGGCATCAAAGATGCCTGGTGGATGAGTGGTGGCTGGTGACGTCACTGCTCGCTAAAAGTGTATTGTACAGTGACGTCACACGAGTTTTCAACGCACTGTATCGTCTTCATTTTTTGTTTATATGAAAAAAGAAAAAATACGTGTCTAGTATTTTTTGGTAATCTGACTGACGGACTAATTAGTTTTTTTAGTCAACTACCCTATTCCATCACTGGCGAAAGCAACTAGACCTTAAGTTATTAAAGCTTATACAACCACGATTATGATGTAGTGTCCAATCTTAGCCGCACTGCAAGTTACAGCAGGATGACCTAAGAAATTCAACATACTAACTTTTAACCCTACCGACTGATGCAGTTACCCAGTTTAACCCTTCATGTGTAGAAGGGGAAGTGTCTCTTAGCGGGCGCATCGTCTATGTTCATTTAATTGTTAATGCCATAGTGATCTAAGTGGGAGCGGGCTCATGTGGGTTAATGAGGTCACTACTAATTCATGAAGACACGGAACTCCCTTCTCCCCCTAGTTATGAAAACTTCGGTCCGGTAGATGGGGGAAGTTTTATGGGCGTTTTGTCATTTACCTACCTTTGCTTTTAGGTTTCATGGCTACTTGGCTTGCTAACATTAAGTCCTCGCTTGCGAAAATTAGGTACAATAAATTGGGGTAGTTCTATCTTAATATTGTTTGAAGCGGAGTTGTAAAGTTTCCTCTTTTACGACAAGAAAAACGCTTGTGTTTTCTTGTACTATGAGTTATTAGTTTATGTGAGCTCGAGGATATATAGATGGTACTTCTGAAGCTGTAATTAAGTAGTTTGGCCTAGATTGTAGAACACTGGAACACAGATCACCTTTACCCTATAGATAGATAGAAAGATATTGGATAATTATTAACTGCAGCCATTTTTATTAACAGAGCCAAGTAGGTTGGTAAAAAAAGACAGCGGTAGGATGTAGAAGAAATTGTAAATAAAAAGTTGGATGGAGTTAAAGGAAGGCTACTAATTAATGAAGCAGACTGCGAGAAGGTAATGTAATCTATCACCTTTCTTAGAACATTACAAACGTTTTAATTAAAAACTAGGAAACTTTGTTGTAAGATAAACATTATTTAGATTTTGTATTTTATATAAGATGTAGGTACCTTTTTCTGTCTTAGTTATAAAATGTTTTAATTTTATGTTTTCTTTTTTTGGTTTTAAGGGTTTTTTTTGTAGCGTAAATGTATATAATTATAAGTGTAGTCCTTCTCTCTGAGAGGCCAGTACAGGCAGTGCATGTTGGCAGATACCACGTTTCTTCGAATTCGGTCCCAGAAAAATCTGGATTCCTCATGATACTCTCTCTTCATTGTTTTGAGAAAAGTGTTGAAGGAATATTTTAGACAAAGTTGTGTGCTTGATCAAATCATGGCCTTTGCTACTGGGCCAACACTACTATATTTTTCTTTACTTATGAGGAAAATTTCAAGAATTCTGATGTCTTTTATGTTCTAATTCTATAGAAACCTGAAAAAGTCTTCATAAAATACTTCATATCTTTGATCAAGTACTTACTACCTGTACGAAACTACACCAACGAATAACAAAAGTATGTACTTTTTTTGTAGGGAATTTCTACAGCTAAGTACCGAGTTGCTAGCACTTTCATTCTCTCTATAACTTGGTATTTTCTTAGTTATTTCGAAAACGTGCACCTTCAACGTGACCCGACGAAGCTAGAAATAAGTTAAAGTTTTAAAATGTGCATACAACCCTGAACAGAAGTACACGCGACCTGGACTGAAATATAGTACTGATTACGAAAATAAAGACATACTTACATTTATGTAATTTGGTGGTTTATTCTGCAAGTTCAACCAAAATATTTTCTTTATTATATTTCATCATTATCATTAATATTTTTTAATTAAAATTACTGTCATAAGTTCACATAGATACCTATCAGAAACAAGGAGTCATCAGTCAGCCATCAAGATACATTAATATTATCTCTGTGTAAGTTCACTATCCTGTTGACGTGCTTACTTTCCTCCTTCATTATAACAACATAAGCAGCCCCCCAATTACAGTGAGCACAAACCAAATAATTCTAGACCCTCATTGAAAACTGCATCCAAATATAGAGGGTACAAACGAACGAACGAACGGGGAATACTGAAAACATTACCGAAGTGGTATCCCTTGTGAACACAAAGCCCGTCGAAATACCAGTACAATCGCAAAGAATTGCAACACAATATGGAGTTGTAAAGCCACATAATCCGATGTGATATAACACTTGTCCACTATTGCAAGAATGGAACAATGTTTTATATCAGCGGAAGAGCTTCGGAAGCACTCCAATAAAACATCATTTCTTCCAGCTGCCGCGCACCGAACACGACATTATCGTAACAGCAATCATCCAGTGAGAGATGTGTTTTATATTTTATTATGAGAATTGAAAAATAACGAAGTGTATTGAAACCATTCGCTGAAGAAATGCGGGTAGGGCCAGCCTTTTACGACGTATATAAGATTATTTCGCTCTTAAACAACGAGGCGTCGTAAAAACACGTCATTAACGTCCCTGGTTTATTTAAATAAGAAGAACGACCGCCTCGCCTAGATAAGACACGGTCACGGAAAAACATTTCCCTAGACTATTAAACGGGTCGTCATCAACTAGAGAGCAATAAGCAAATGAACGCGCTTTATCTGGTATTCAGACATTCTGTTATCGGAGGGCGGACGAGCGGGCGTTGCAGTAGGCAAGATACCATCGCGCACCCGACCTAATTCGATTCGCCAAGCCGCTCAGTCCGCCAGTCCGCCTACCGTACGACGCTCGCCAAGTCCAGGGACTTATTATGTAACCAGGAACTGACACTATGCTTCTCATAGGTAACTAAATACATATATATGTATATCAACATGTGGATACATATCATAATAGGTTTACGAGTACTGTAACACCTGTATCAGGTATAAGAACACAACGCGATGGCGTCATGTGGTTGCAAGCGACTGACCTGTTACGTAATAGCCCAGTCACCCTCGGCGCGGCTGTGTTCCTACGGGGAATGTTACAACCCTTATCTTAGGTTACATGCAAACTTCACTGTGAATCACGACAATCAATTCGCATTTTCATTTAAAAGCGCTCCCTTTATTAATTCTGTAGATTTGACTTTCGCACGTTTCATCTGATAAGTAGAACCTGCAACAATATATGTGCATGGTACTTGTTTTATTATTTTCTGTAGATATGCAATAAAAATACCAGACTCAATAAAATAAGTTGTAAGTAAGGTGCTCTAGTATATTTTTGCACAGCATGGTTTCCGTCACCTATTACAAGAATTGCGACTATATTTTCAAGTAGCTATGGAGTCTTTATAGTCTCAACAGACGTTTACAACCCAAATGAAATTTAAAATATATTTTATAATAGCAACATTTTTTATCCATAGTTTGTGACTTTATAAAACTTTTATCCTTGTTTTTGAGTTGACTGTTACAAATATTTACACAGTTTTTGAGCTGACTGGTACAAATATTTACATAGTTTTTCTATGAATATGTCGATTTGATAAAACTTTGAATACGGAAAAAATGCATAATGAAAACAAAATGTAAAAAGTTAATTCATCAGTGGTATAGCGCGTGTATTGTGAGGAAAGTCTGGCGGCGCTGTGAGGACGCTTGGACTCAGTGTGCCGCGGCGCGGTGCGACTTAGCTTCGCAACGCTTCCGTTCTCCTAACATCTACGTAATTAATTCAATGATCGTCCGCATAATGACTTGCATGTGGCTACCCTCTTGCGAGTGCGCCACAAACTAACGCTCACTAATTTCCAGTGTTAATGAAGGGGATTCTCCTCAGAGAGGTTTTTGTTACCGCACACATACGATGCGAGGATTTTTGGCACTGTCACCGTAAACCGTTTAAACGTTCCTACCATTAATCTTTCACTCACGCAAAGATTGCATTTTAAAGTTTGTGTTTGTGTAACATTTGCCTGTAATGTTACATTTCAGTTGTCCCCACTGACACTCTAGAATTAAAATGAGAGACCGGCGCATATGGTAAATAAACAAAATCGTGTTTGTTTGAAGCACAGCCCTCCCCTTAGGAGCCGCCCTAGTGGTCAAGTTTGCGCCACTTGGAGTCCATCAGGTATAACCCGTTAGTCCTCATTACGCAGGAGGGATTTTCATAACAACATTTGAGAGTTGTAGGGGACCGACACTGCTGTAGGCTACTTAGAGAGCCATTTGCAGAGAGATTGGTCCGACCTACGAGGTAGATTGCGTAACTTTAGAGATAACTTGCCCAAACTTAGAACATTTTGACGCTGCAATACTTGGATAAGGTAAACTGACTGTCTTAATTAAGTTAGAGATGTTCAAACACAACTTAGGTTCATATTAATTGCGGATTTGATAAAGTTAATAGCCGTACAAGAAGTCTCGGTGGTTCAGTAAGAAAGTCGGTCTGTGTGGCGCTATCTTTTCAATTGTACCTGTTAAATTTTTCATAGCGGTTTTAATTTGCACAAATGAATACTTACATATATAATAGCATTAGTTTACGGTTATGAATAAAATTAAATAAGTCACATAATTTACGTGGTTATATAATATTAATCACAAGGGTGTAACAAAACTAGGGCTGTATTTACCTTGGTATAATTGTCTCATCTTCCTGTTGGCTTATGACAATATTTATGTTCAAATGACGAGAGCTACTAAGCCGGGGTCTATCTGGACCATGTTTTAAGTTCGTTTTATACGTGAGTATTTTACGAGTCACCGCACTCATGGAATTATTTATGTGTATGTGCTGGTTGAGTGCTATGTTTATAGCATCCCTCGCCAAATTACATTAGTTGAAGGAAAAACCGACTATTAAAATGGCATTAGATGATAAAGAGAAAGTAAAAATATTGGACTATTTATACTAGGGTTGTAACGGAGCTTCGCCTCCGCTTCCATTACTGCGGAAGTTCCGCAAGAAATCGTATCTTCGCTTCCGCCTCCGCCTCCGCACAATTTTTAGCGGAGTTATAACGGAGGTTTATTTACGTAAATACGTAAATAGTCCGGCCGCGTTTGAGCGCGAAATGGTCAAGAATCAACTAGTGCGAGGCGGGAATGCGGCAAGCACAATTTGTTTCTCCTTAATTTTCATTACAAGAAGGTAATATTTTTTTACCAAGTATACTACTATTAATGTACGTATTTAAAATAAAAATTTTGTTTTAATTAACCATAAATTTCAATTTTATCTATATGTACTTTCACCTCCGCCTCCGTTAACCTCCGCATCCGCGGAGGTGAGACTCGTTGCTTCCGCCTCCGCATCCGCCTCCGCTAACAAGCCTCCTTTACAACCCTAATTTATACCTAAATTATTACCTATCTTAATACTTTTACCTACGTCGAAAAATCCATACTCGGTTTCATATCTGCAGAAGTACATGAACAAAGTTATTTTTTTATTCGAAGGTGAATAAAAATAAATATTAGTGTACCTCTACAGATTTTAAAAATTGCATGTCTCTTAGAGAAAGATCACTACATAAAATATTCTATGCTAATCTTTCATCCGATCCAAACAAAAAGCAACAACCCTTTCAAAATAAAAAGCGACAAAATCACGAGCAACAAAGCGCGAGTAATCTTTTTAATAAAATTTAATGAGCATATTGCAGGGTTGCCAATAACCAATTATAAAAATGTTCAAACAATGTTTTGCAGATTATTCAAATTGATGACGCCCTAATGATAGGGTAGGACATATGGCGGCATAATTATGTACAATTTCCGTAAGAGCATTGTATTAAGTCATTACTCCGTGGGTCTGCAATCAAAAGTTGCCAGATAAGGACGCCTACATTTCGCTTTTCATCAGATTTGGCTATATAAATAAGTTATAATTTTGAAGGACAGTTTTGGTTTTTGGAAATTAGGGCAGGGTCAATCAAGTATGTTTTATCTTCTGATAGCGCATAAAACGTGAACCCTCATTTTTACATTATGCTACAAAATATAATTATTGTAATTTTTGTAACATGTGATAATAAAAACTTAGTTGGTAGATTTTTCATTTGGATTTTATATTCGGTTTTTGACCTTGCGAAGGCCGCGGGAATCCGCTAGATGTGGGAAGAGCAGAACAAAATTTTTCAGACCTGTCGGGTGGCGGTGGATTGGTGGAGGCCTAGGTTCAGCAATCGACATCTTGGGGTTGTAATAATGTTTTTTTTTATAATTATAAACTAGTGCTTGACCGCAATCCCGCCTGATGGTAAGCAGTGATACAATCGTTGATGGCAAAGCGCGCTAGTTTATTAAGAGCCTATTCACTCAAAAAACAACTGAGTGAACAAGAAGGAAGATGGCAGTTGAGCGAAGTGATGCAATGTTAAACCCAACAACGCGACCAACGATGAGATGAGATTGATCTGGAGACCCTCCACGACCAAACTACCGCCACAACAACATTTGGCGCATCGTAATCGGCTTACATCGCAACACAACTGCTCAGACCCGTCCTCCATACTGGATATTGGATTTTTTTTAACTCGTCCTATAATTTTAAAATAGTACCTACTCTTTTAAAAGTTTAGGATACACGGCAACATATAGAAAGTATTTTAACATACCCTACTTAAATAAACAGAGGGACGCATTGTTAAGTCAAACTATACATAACAGCTCAAGGTGCATTCGCGAATACAAACGCAATTTTAAGTACAATGTGATTAAGTCTATGTAAATTAGTAAAAAGTAGCTATTTATATTCTTACACGTATGCGCATTCTGCGCACTTTCCCGCTAAGCCAATTTTACAACAGTAACGTACTTTTCCAAAATATCTAGTGAATATTACAAGAACATTGAATTCTCAGAATATATTCATTTTCACTTAAAGTTTCTGAGGCTTCATATCGACACATTACTCGCACAGTTCATCAAACTAAGCATCAATAATCAATCTACTATGTTTCCATTGCTGGGCTACAAGCCCATGATACAAGCTCTCGTTTAGAAGGGGCCATGCCCATAACCAACCGATTAGGCCAGCGTGGTTTTATAGACATCATAATATACTACGCGAGTAAACTTATCATTTTAGTGTCTATTGCCGATTTTGTTTTCACTTATATACAGTATGTTAAATAACAGAGGGCGTTCCCTTAAACTCGTTAATATATATCATTAATAGATTAAAATAAAAATATCAGCATAGAAAAATAAGCATAAAAAAATCCGAATAAAAAAAAAATTCTAATTGGAAATAAATTGGAAACCTCCTGTTTTAAATCAAAATAGTAGTCGTCATGTATAAATAAATTGCGACGTTGCCGTCTTTCATGTTCGCGTGTACAGTGTGTTTCTTTTACATGTACACACTGTTACATGCATTGAATATTTTCTTATTGGAAAAAATTTTAAAACATTTTGTTTTCGAATGGAAATATTTTTTTAGCATGTATGTATGCTATACTATTTCGGGTTAACGGGAACGCCCTCTGTTAGTTAACATACTGTATATTCATATTAAACCAGCATCAGTTGTAATTGTTGTAAAGAACCGACACAGCTCGCTTGTGTCACTTTATAAGCACATGTTTCCAAACACTTATAAATGTAACATATTAAAGGGAGTAGTAGGATACAATATATAAATCCTGTGTAAGCGAGGGAACGCCCAGATCTCAACACAATGCTTTGGAAGCGTATTGTATTGTAAAGCATTTCGAGAAATCGCTTTCTCAAAAGCGGCCTTCGCCTTTTTGCAATTTATAACGGCTCTCATCCAGATTGCATGAATACAAACAGTGTGTCTTTTGTGTGTACGTTTGTGTCTCCTTTGATTAAGATGTTTGTTTCGAGACGGAAGAAATTTAATACAACCTTATAGAAAATTCGAAAATTTAATTGAGAGTTTTGTTAGTAGAATATTCTTACAGCATTTTCAATAACTTTATTCTTTATTTATGTATATGTAAAAGCTTCCTTAATGAGAACTTCATCTTGGATAGTTCTCTCTGTTCCACGTGAGACTGTTCCATTCTCTTCCAAAAGTCAACAAAACAACTTCGTTATCCATTTTCTGAAGTGTTTCATATAGACCAGAATCTGCTAACTGGTGTTTTGTTATTGCAATTACTTTACGTTGTTAACAAAGATATGGAAGGTAAGAGATGGTACCAGCCTTCATTTACGAAAACATTAATTTCAAATTTCAGATAGAAACTGCTTCTCGTCCCTTTGATACTAACCCCTAAACTCGAATAGTATTTTACGATACCCTTAGGTGAATGTGTGTAAAGGAGACAGGGTGGTGTAATTCTAATAAATCTTATCGTACTAAGGTATTCATCGAAATATCCTATCGACTTAGTTGGACAGCTGGCAAATAAATCAACATTATCAATTACGTTACTTTAATATATTTCAGAGTATAATAAATTAATAGATCAATATCCTTGATTCTAAATTATATATTGGTACAAGCCGACATTCCCGAAGCTGTTGGAAAATGTACGAGTAATTAATATTATTTTATTAACTGCGCTTATGAGACCGTGCGGAAACCATGTTCATTAAAGTTATTTTGCAAACTTTGTTCCATTGATTGCATGTTACCGTTACCTACTAGTTATTGGACGTGTCTGTGATAGAACAATACATAAAATTATACTTTGTCATTGTTTCTATTTTTGATTTTCAGGTTCAATTTGTACCAGACCAAAATTGAATCATATATCACTCACACAAAGTAGGTACCGTTGTTAGTACGAAAAACTGTCTCGATTCAAAGCATTAATCTTCGGATTTTACAATCGATCTATGTACAAATGGGCCAACAGTTTACCGAAGTACAGAAATCAATAAGTCACAATCCTCACAACAATTACGATCCGATTGATATCTGTGTATCATTAATAACTTGTTTTGTTATCGAAGCGATGCCGCACACGGCACATCCAGCTGTGTCAGTGTCTCTAATGGAATGTTCTTACGGATCCTTTACCTATAAGCTTTGTAAGTAATTAGGGAGATAATGTTCCGTATATTGTGGTAGTCAGTAATCGATTTCATATTAGCGTGCTTTTAGTCTAGACAGCAAATTAGTTTAGTGACGAAACTAATGATACTGCCTTCCAATTTAACCAATTATTATATATGTATAACAGTTGAGCACGGGTCTGAATATGAATAAATAAAAGGCAGTAAAATAAAGAGAGCCAATAAACGCTTGCGTGAGCCATAATGTCTTATTGATTGCATACCTTTTAAATTCACAATATGAATATAAAACTTCAATAACTGGCCGAATGTAAGTGGTGCATTGATGTGAGGCCTCCGTCTGGCGGCTGGCGCCACGACTGGCTAGCGTGGGCGAGCCGGACCGAAGCGCTGATTAACTGTGCATTGCAACGACGCGCGACGCCTTAAAACTATAAAATTAATAATAATTTACTAACAACCTGCAACTCTTAAGGCGCTTAACTTAAAGCTCTAAGTAAGGCAGTACTTTGCGAACACCCACGAATAGGTGATATCATTCCTATGCAATCGTTTGTCGAATACCGCAGACCAATTAAACATTCTAAAAGTTATATATTTTTCGCAAAGGAATTTCTAGCACGACTATTTTAAGTCGCTGTTGCCATTTACCTAAGGGTTATTACAACAAAATGAAGTCTGAGACATTGTAGGCATGCTTCGTTTATCTCCAACCTTTGCCAGTGGCTAGTTCAGCAATAATCGCATTGCTTTTTAACTGGAATGAAGATGTATAGATCATAAATTTAATCTGGTCGATAGTCAAACAATAAGCCGTTTCCTTCAGTTAGTTTTAAAGTTTAAACTTGAAGACAGTCTTAACTCGCAAACATGAATGTAAATAATCAGAAACCTTTCATTTTAAGATTTTTTTTTTTTATCGGAATGATTATTCAGTTCATCGTATCTTAAATACACGTTTCTCATATCTGGGCTATGAACCTAAACGGTCATTTCGTTGAACCAGGATTTTATGAAATTTGAAGATAATGGCATAAGCTGTTAACAACCAAATGTTTATTAACCTATTACACCTAGAATGGCATCCTCAACTCTCTAGTAGTATGCTTAGGATTACATCTTCAACTCGCTAAGATCGCACTTAGTAGGTATATGGACGTCTCAGTAATTAGCTGAGTGAAGATAACTCATTGGCCAGCGCCGGCGCCTAACGGCTAACATCAATAAACTCAACAAAATATTTCGCAAGATGTAATTGTCGACGGACCCTTAATTACAACTTCTACAAGACGATCGTTTGAGAACAAAATATGTGAAAACGTCACGTCATATTATACTAGTAAATATAAATATTATTTTAACTTACAAGAAGATGTCTTGTTTCGACGAAGAGTTCGCAGATATTTCTCTAGTTATTAAGTTCCATTTAATGTGCGGGCGAGTATGCTTACAATCCAGACTCCGGGCTGCCATTGGGAAATAAAAAACCAACAACACTTTGTCCTGAACTTGGGAATCGAACCAAGGGCCTACTTAGATGCGGGCTGTTCGAAAGAAATACCTTAGTTACTGCCGCACAGGTAAGGAATTTAGTCAGTAAAAGTTTGGCACGCCCTTCCACTTTGTCCAGAGCAGGAGAGATCATTTGATGATTTTCCATCTAAAACAAGAGAACCTCATCAAAAGCTCTCGCCACCACTAGAGGTAGCGAAAAGTCTAATAAATATAAAAGTATTGAACTTTTTTGCAAGCTCCATATACAGTTGATTTTATGACACGAACTGATACTGCCGATCGATAGGTGAATCGGCAGTTTACTTGAGTTATTATCACTGTTTGTAATAAATTACAAAGTGAAATTGCGTTACCTCAGTTAAATTGGTGACACGCATACACCGTAATAAGTATATATAGATGTTGATTCTCTCCGAGCCATCCTATCATTTGTGGTGATAGGTAGTTACCGGTAGAGAATAGTTAGTTTCCATAATATATGTTGGTTTCCATTGAGAGATGGTAATGATAACAATGATCGACGTGTAACGGCGGGTACGAACTCTCAAGCTGTTGTCGCATTATTATTGTGAAAACGAGATTTAACTAAGTATTTATGTCATAGTCCATGATTTGCATTTCCTACTCTTTTATAAAACGAATTTAAAGCAGTGCAAGTGCTCAAATTTAGTGTATAAACCTTTATTTTTAAAGCAAGAAACAATACTGAAATAATGAAGTGGAAGCCCAGTAACTAACTTAGAACATTCAACCATTTCAACAGAAAAGAAAATAAAATGCAAAACCGAAATCAAGTTGTGTTTCGAAATGTTAAAAGTTTAGAAAGTGTTTAGTTCATTGTTTTACTGAAAACGTGAAATATGGAGAGTTAGTAGCGCACGTACTGATGGGGTGAAGTGTTATCTTGCGCCGCGATCAGCGCACGTCGGCCTATTGCATGTTCCCAGCGCAATGAAAGACTTGACAACGTGAACGTACTATGGGATTATACATCATAAAATTAATACGTGACACCTATATTCGTTACAAGCAAAATAAAGACAAAAACAGAGCAGTTGAGTACCTACTTGTTGGCCTTTATCTTAGGAGTATGAATTTTAATGACATAGGGTATGCGACTTTCTTTCTCGATTACACAAGCCACGATTGCGTATAGAACCATGTGTACTTCATCAATCACTTTGATAAGTACTTTAAAGATAAAAAATTGACCGTTGACAGCTAGTAGCTAAAAAGCTTATCTTTTATAAGGCATTTCGTATGTGAGTTCCATGTCGTGTAAACATCACCTATGCAAGGAATGTACTCAGTACACATCAGAACTTGCTCACATACTTACTGCTACTAATAATTGAATTTAGAGATACGCTGTTACATCCATAGATGGATGGTGTCTGTTTACACGTGTTGCGTAGATTGACAACGAGTCAAACCGAGGCATAGAAGTGTTGGCACCTAAATACATGTAATTATGGGACAACTTATGAGTCAATATCTATTCATTTCTATTTACATACGCACTTATTGAGTAGTGTATGACTGTTTAGAATTAAACGCACTTACACTGTGTGAAATTTAACATTGTACAATGTATATCTCGACTTGTTCAAGTTGTACAATCCTAGTTATTGTGAACATTTTCATAAAACTGGAGTCCTCTACATTGGAAGGGTTGTAATGATAACATGCCATGTCAAAACATCAGAATTCCTATGTTCTATCTAATTTAAATGTTCATGTTTATGTACACTTATAAGCTTTCCAAATAAAATGCTCCAAATCATGACAAAAACCACTTCTAAATACATAATATAGATAAGAGAGATGGTAAGGACCAAGTGGTTACACCTACAGAATAGAAAGGCGACGGCTTTGTTTTATAATATACACCTAGGTAGATTTCAATAAACAAGAACATAAATATGTACTACTTAAGCATTTAGGTGTTTAACTGAAGGATGGACTGAAAATTCCAGAAGAATTCAAGGTTTTAAAAAAACATACAAGAAAACCTCCAGGAAAAACTTCTAGGTCAGCCCATGTAACTTTTCTAAGTTATATGTAATTTCTAAGTATGTCTTGGACACCAATGATTGATTATTAGGTGAAGAAAAACATCTTGAGGAAACCTGGACTTTCAGTATGAAATCACCAACCAGCATTGAGCAAGCATGGTTGCTCAATCCTTCTCTGTATGAGAGGAGGCCAGTGCCCAAAAGTGGGACGATAAAAAAGGTTGATCATGATGACGAAGAAAACCTCCCTTTGGATCCTAAATAAGAAACATAAAGACGCTTCATGATCATCTTAGCTTTCCTGTGACACACTTTTATATGCTTGAGTAACTTTTAAATAAATTATTCTCAGTCAATTCACCAACCTTTCCCCAAGCAACATTCACAAGTACGTCAAAAACCAGTAATTCATTTAAAAATCGTCACCATACAAAATGTGAATTTAATATTCCCGTTAATGTATTCTCGTTTCGCTGTACGTACTAACATGTACCCAGAATAATTGAGTTAAAGTGGGCAGTGCAAATACTAGAAACAAACTCGAATACGGCGCCAATCGGAATTAAATATGCAAACCAGAGTCGGTGGCGTCTATCCTTCTATACAAATTTTGATTTCCCTATCATAAAACCTATCATATTTACAGTAACGACACGCAGCTGGATCAAGCTATTGTGGTGCTATCGCCGACTGTGCCTGTGTATGTAAACAGGAGTTAGCGAAAGCTAGTCCCCGGCGAACCCCCGAACTTGAGTATGTCATTTGACCTTCTGAACTGAACGACATCGCATTCACTATGCACGCAAAAGACTCAATATAATAATTACTACTTATCAAACTGCATGTTGATCAGAGTGCCCTTTAACAAATCCCGCGTCATGTATTTTTTTAATACAGTTATAATGTCATTAAAAAAACACTCGGTCAGGAAGAAAAAATAACCATCTGAACATGCACAATTTTTAAAATTACTAACGAACATCTAAAAATATTTTGGATTTCTTTTTAAATTTCTGGCCTTTTCTCAGTTAGTGGCTTTGTTAAGTTAGGGCACCCCCGATGACACGGGGGTTAGGTTAGAACTATTAAGAGCCACCCACAAACCGAATTGGTTGCAGTAACTAAACTAGGGCAGCCCGATCCAATGGGTTAGGCTACGTTAGAACTGTAACCAACCGTGCCCGATGCGAACGAGCGCTTTATCCAAATTGACCGCAGACCCCAAAAACGAATATTTTTTGAGGACCACAACCAGATGTGCAGTCAGTATATTGTAGTCAATATACAGTAGACATTATTATTATTGGGAAAGGAAAATGGGAATTATTTGAGGTTCAATTAAATACCTACATGCCGAAAACACACACATATACTCTGTCAAAATAACAGAAATCAGTTCAAGGTTCAAATATGCCACTTAGGCTGGCTAGCAAGCGAATATTAGATCATTTAAATCTAATTCTAAAGGTCCACTGACCTAACTAAGCAATTTCAGTTATGTGGTTGAACAGGCAGAGAAATGAAATTTGTCTAGAATTGATAACAAACGTGCAGATCCGATGTTACACTAATTTACTTTCAGGCGATCAATCTCCTTCTGGCGCAGCATCGTTGGTCGTGTTATTGGGTTTGACATTGCACCACCTCGCTCAACTGCCGTCTTCTTTCCTATTCGATCAGTTGTTTTGAGTGAATAGGCTCTTAATAAATTAGCGCGCTTTACCATCAACGATTACATCACTGCTTACCATCAGGCGGGATTGCGGTCAAGTACTAGTTTTTAATTACGATTTTTTTTAAAGGTAATTCCAATAAAGCGTTCTTCATAAAGAATTCGTGCGTCCATTCTCGGAATTCAGAATTCTTAATTCAAGTAAAACTATTCAATTCGAATTTATTTTGCAATGTTAAGAAACATACTATTTTGTTGGTCTGGCAATAAAGCTTTTTAAAAATGTTTCTTAAAAAGGCACGTGTAGATATCGCCCAACATCCTTCGATTAAATTGCAAACTTCAATACACCTTTTAAAATATTTAAGGATAATGTCTATATAATTTAAACTCCAAAACAAGTTGTAAGTAGCATATCTGACATGTTCATAAATGTTATCTACAAAATGTCGCAGCGACTCGTTAAATTAAAAGGCCTTTATTGAAAGCAATTAGTAGGCTTTATAAAAAAAAGTTAAAAAACTAAAACCCAACTACGACAAAAAACGACGCTGAAAAAGTATAAAACAAGATTTTCAGAATACTGAACTGAACAAAGTTGCTAATGTAGTTGCAAGTAAATGGACACAGTAGTAATGTCATACAATACTATTCTGAAGTATACAATATTCACTATGTAGAGATAAATTTTCATGTTTGGAAAGGCGTAGTCACACGTTGTCAAGGTGCTACGGTAGGTAGGTATATGTAACGTGTGACTACGCCTTTCCAAACATGAAAATTTATCTCTACATAGTGAATATTACATACTTCAGAATAGTATTGTATGACATTACTACTGTGTCCATTTACTTGCAACTACATTAGCAACTTTGTTCAGTTCAGTATTCTGAAAATCTTGTTTTATACTTTTTCAGCGTCGTTTTTTGTCGTAGTTGGGTTTTAGTTTTTTAACTTTTTTTTATTTATACTATTTTGGTGTTAAAGTGTATTTGTGGCGCGTATTATTAACAAAAGTTAAACTAATGAACTAAAAACTAGGTACTTGACATATTACATCTACACGCACATATAACAACATAAGCCCGAAGGGATATAGTGCAGAGGCCTTTTTATGGGAGATTTAGCCAGTTAACAAACTGTTTCCACCTTCACCGCGTGGAGTTCTCCCAGCTTATGTCGTTTTCATTAGTGCATTACATATTCTATTAATGTTCACACTGCTCTACATTGCATAAAGCGATTCACAGTTCCCGTGACCCGCGCTTTACTCTTATCGCTCATATTTAACATCATTAAAGCATTCTTGTAATTATGTACAAGCACAAAGCACTCGTGAAGCTCTTTCACGTGATACCAAAGACGGTATATTTATTTTAATTTTATATTAACATAGAACTTTTTGTCCGCTAGAGGGCGCAATACTAAATTTGGTGACAAGCTTTATAGCTCATAACTAACAGAATATCAAGGCCCTTCTAATGGTAGGTACTGCAGTGGTCTTATTCTGATAAATAGTAAAGAAGCTATGAACGAAAAGATGTGAATTATATGCAACCAGCCCATGAATACAGGTAAAGTCACACGCAAATGCTAGCAATATATATATATATATTCAAAATGTACAAGTAAAGCGCTTTCAAATGATACCAAACACGGCATATTTATCTTAACTTATTTTTTTTACTCTGTATGTTTTGTCCGCTAGAGGGCGCCACAGTAGATTTTGTGAAACCCCATATAGCCTATAACCAGCGGACAATTAAGACGCTTCTAATGATATATCATTTGTCGAATTCTGATAAGTAGTTTAGAAGTTACAAGGGAACAGATGAACATACATACATACATACATACATACATACATACATACATACATACATACATACATACATACATAGCCTGTCAAAATCATAACCCTCCTTTTGCTTTGCCGTAGTCGGGTAAAAAATAACTAAGTTAGCAGTTATTGCAGACTCGTTTATTCAAATCAAATAATATTTTACATACCACCCGACCTTGTTAGAGAAGACACTACCATACCTGTAACAATAAGGAATAAAAACAATTAGTATACAAACAGCTGTGTTACCTCATCTGACTGTATAACAATATATCAGAACCCCCGCATCATTGTTGTGAGTAAATCAAAGTGGGTGTCGCGATGTTAGGCTAAGAGTCAACAGACCGCACAATCATTATGTAGGTAATGTTGAACCGCAATATATTACACCCACAACCGGAACAGACCCGGGTGCCTTATTTATATCATTGTGCCTATAACGGAAGGTCCACCCATAAAAACAATATTTATTCGAAAAAATCAAGTCTTTTGAAAGTCCAAAAACCAAACCAAAAACAAGTATATTTTTATTTGATGTCTCTTTATGGAATCGTGTTATGATTTGAACGTGTATTTAATGCAAATGAAAAAATAAAAGGAAACACTCATAGCCATAAAGTTTAAAATTCTATCTCGAATATGACAATTCGTTTGATCTCTTATAAGATCCGTATATGAAATGTATTCTTATACGTTCTTAGGTGTTAAAACATTCCATTGGTTATTGTTATTGCAGCAAGTAAACTGCATTTGTGGTAACAATATGTAATTTGATCTTAATTTCAATTGTTAACATTTGGCACCCACCGCAAATCGTAACAATAAATAAACGAGGCGATATCACAAACAATTTATTAGTCCTGTGTTTATATTATTGTTGTATGGTATACCTTATCATCATCATCAATTATCATCATTTCAGCCGAGAGACATAAGCCTCCCTAAAGGAAGGAGCCCATGTCCACTGCTGGACATAGGCCTCCCCCAAGGTTCTCCACAACGACCGGTCCTGCGCCTCCCGCATCCAGCGGTTTCCCGCGACCTTCACTAGGTCGTCGGTCCACCTTGTTGAGGGCCTACCCACGCTGCATCTTCCGGTGCGTAGTCGCCACTCGAAAACCCATCGGCCCCATCAGGCATTGATCCTACCGGCAACGTGCCCGGCCCACTGCCACGTTAGTGTTGCAATTCTTCGGGCTATGTCGATTACTCTCGTTCTTCTGCGGATCTCCTCATTCCTGATTCGAACGCACATAACCCCAAGTGAGTTTGAGTGACCTTGAACCTTCTTATAAGGCCCATTGTTTGCGACCACGTCTCAATTCCATAAGTCATCACTGGCAACACACACCGGTCGAGGACTTTTGTCTTGAACACTGCGGTATTTCGGACGAGAAGATTCTACGTAGCTGCCCAAAAGCAGCCAGCCGGTTTAGATTCGACGATTGACCTCTTTATCAAAGTTGGTCCCAGGTACACGTAACTGTCAACAACTTCGAAAACATAGTGTCCAATCTTTATAGCAGTCGGTACAACATGGTCATCAGACATAACTTTCGTCTTGTCCATGATCATTTTAAGACCGACTCGCTCGGAGGCTCTACTGAGATCTTCGAGCATTGTACTCGGGTCCTCCGCGGTTATATTGAAGCGCTGAAGGGTTTGTACGTAAATGCTACCATGTCAGTCCGAATACGGGACCAGACCTTTAAACCAGTACCTCTGCTGTGTAGTGTCAGAGAGGGAGATGTTTTCTCCCCGAAACTGTTCACCGCTGCATTGGAGGATGTCTTCAAGGTTCTGGACTGGAAAGGATTCGGCATCAACATCAATGGCGAGTACATTACACACCTTTGGTTTGCGTAGTCATAGCTGATGGTACACTTAAATCTAATAAAATATTTTCGATTCTATTCGAGAATATTCGAGAAGAAAGAGAGAATATTTGACAGCCTCCGTGGCGTAGCGGTAGCGAACGCGGCCATTGCGCAAGGAGGCGCGGATTCGATACCCGCACAGTGCAAATAGTTGTATGCATGAATATGAATATTTGCACTGGTCTGGTCGTACCTCAGAAAGCACGTTAAGCCGTTGGTCCCGGTTGCCATACGAACATCTAGTGGCAGTCGTTACGGGTTGGTTGGAGCCCTCAAAAGTCTAACAATTGGTCTAACTGCTATGCTTAGATATCGCCTTCGGGTTGTGGAGGTCAGACGGCAGTCGCTTCACGGAAAATATCGAAATTTAGCCAAAAATCAGCAGTTAGGACTGGTAAAGAGGACCCCAGACTCCAAAGCTGAAAAGCTACGAATGCGACTGGGATTAACGCTGAGATGATGATGATGAATATTCGAGACTGGAATATTCTCTAGATAAAAAAATTTCTCAGTAAATCCTGTGTATGTTATTAATAATTAAATAATAAAGAAATAAATAGGTGACACCTAATCCCTAGATGGAAATTGACTACATCATCACGAGAATTTAAGTGCAAACTTACTTCAATCTTATAGTCATTATTAAGCTTCGTCGGCCTATACGCCTTAACAAAAATAAACTGATCAGGACACCCGAGGCGAGGTCGCCTTTTAAAAGTAAAATAAAAACCACTACCGTAAGTCGTATATCATCATAGTTGATGAATGGTAACCGCCATTAGAGTTGTCTCGTGTTGACAGTTAAAAAAACATTAATTATCTACCTACGGCACGGTAAACATCTCGTAACTAACTATTAGGTAGACAATGATGTAAGAAACTATAGTTAAACGATAACCATTCGTTTTTTTAATTCTCAAATATACTAGTCATTAAAATTAAACAAATGGAATTGTGAACAGCGTTCACGACATATAATAAGCTACGCCGAGTTAATTAAATATCTATTCGTGGAAATAGAAAAATTAATAATTACGAAAGCAACTAATGACTACATATTTAATAAAAAAAACTATGGAAATCGCTGCTACAACATCATTTAATTGAAAGTTAATATCAATTGAGGTGGTCTTCTTTAGCTTTCCTCCTATAATAGCGTTTAGAAAGCCAATACTACAATTGAATTTTTATTATTACTTACTGTCCCCATTTGTATTTTCTATAAATTCAATTGTAGAATTGGCTTTCATAATTTCGCACAATCCTCTTATAAAGCTCAACAATCGCTCATAAAATACAGTCATAAATTTAATCGCTGGCTTCAAAGGCCCTAGAAAGCGTTACCAAGGAATCTTTTTTGAATTTATCATAATGACAGAATATTAACGGTCAATAAGATTTAAGTGTAATGGATTCAACAGTTAAGATTTAAGCCGCATCCGGAAGTGCGTGGGTGCATCGTCATCCGAACAAAGCTGAGGAATGTCGGTCGGATCCTACCTGCGCACGAGTCTCGTTTGGGATCCCAATGACTTTAAAAATTACCAATAAACCTTTATAAACTACACCTTACGTTTTAAAATTGAATGTCTTTAGTTATATAAGCGAAATTGTATTACTGTGATGTCAGATTAATAACGCGAAATAAAAAGGTCCTGGATGGAATTATAATGGCCCCATTGGTTGATATAAAAGGAATTTAAATGTAAGTGTCAATGAATAGATAAGACCTTTTATTCGTTTTTTTTTTTTTCGACTGTAAATACAGTCTAAAAGTATGATCAAAATAATAAACAATTTTATCCTATAGGTTCCAACAGCATACCGGCTTTTGGCACATACATATTAGACTAAACCTCACCATGAATAAAGGAATAATAAAATCAATTTTGACACAGTTCAAACACAAAATACAAGATTGGTGCCTCACGATTGTGCCAAAAATGTTCCTAAAGGTTACTAAGAAGTAGTACTTTCACAAAAACTCTTTGTAGTTGTACACCGCACCTTAATTCTGTAACACACTATAAACCAAAAACTAAATAATTTGAAGAAAATTGCAAAACCTATGGCTTCATATATTCAAAAACTTTGTCTGCTCAATATCTGTCGAAAATAACACAATGAATATTATTGATCTGTCAAATTGGAACGCCATTTTTACTTCTATTATGTTTCTCCTTCAATTCCGTTTCAATTATCCTTCTGTATATGAATCATCAATTAACAATAATTGTTATTTATTAAAACGATTAGTTTGTTATAGAAGCATAACTTTAAAATCGGAAAGGTGTTATAAAATTTGAACACCCGCTTTTAGCAGTGAATGATAAACATGATCGATCACTCTAATCCTTTTGGTGGAGCAGAATAATTTTATGATGAATTTATCATATCAATCTTGCAGTTGATATTAAACGATTGACATATAGCGGAATAATCAAGTACTAGCTTGTTAGCTGTACAATGTACATTCTTGTTTAATATTCAATTTTGTAATTATAGTCTTTCTTTATTCATGAATATGAGACAACCATAAAGAGGAAAATTTTTCACATTTTCCTTCTCTGTATGAAAGGAGACCTGTGCCCATCAGTGGGACGATAAAAAGGTTGATAATGATGGTCATGATGATATAGAGGAAATTATAGCATGGAGGGACAAAAAAACGTTTAGACAAAAAAAAGCAGCCGACTTCCAAAACAAATCACTATAAAGTGAAAAATAACTAATTTCAAAAGAAATTAGTTATTTTTCACTTTATAGTGGTTTGTGTGTTTGTTTGGTAAACGAATTACATGTCATGGTCATTGGTCATGGTGTCTACGGTTTTTGTATATTCGTATTTTAGTTTTGAAGTTGGTTAAAAACAAAAATCGCTTACAGACATTCGAGAATTTCGTCAATAAAATTTAGATAGTTGGGGAATGTGCACTGATAGATTGTACAATTGGTTTGGTTGTCTGTGGATTGATTCGGATATAAAACTGCATCACGAGCGTATAGTCTTCCTCAACCTTAGAATAACACATTCCCATAAGTTTACAGTCACATAGCTTTTTATTATATAGTGGTGGTAGTGGTGTTATTATATTTATTTATAAAGAGAGAACATTGTCCTACTCTAGGAATTACTCCTGTGTCGTGAGTGCGTTTACAAATATTTCAACTCACATACACAAACAGCCAGACCCGGAACAACTACCTATAGGCCATACAAATCAGCCACTGAACCAACCGTGTCGTTGAAAATATTGGTGATGTGGCGTTTATAAAGCCGTATAATAGGCCTATTTCCTTGTTTAAAACAAATTAGCTTAGCGGATGGTATATTATCTACCTACTGCAAGTGCTCACACTCGATTAGTCTAGTGGAATTTGCGTTGATTCTGAATTGCAAGTTTCGAGTTTGAACCCTTGGGTTCAAACTTGTTCTTTCAGAGGGAATTTGGGATCGTTTCAAAATGAAAGAACACGGTTGCGTTTTCGTCAGTAAGAGTCTGCCACGCCCTTCTGCTTCACCCAGAACGGAAGATGTAATTTGATGATTTCTCATCCAAAAAAAAACTATATGATTACTGACAAATGTTGCACTGATTAGATTATTCGACTCAGATGCGTGTGCTACTTTCCTCAAAAGACTATTTAAGACATCAATCTACATACATAACCTTCACATGATCTGACCAATGTTATGTCAGGATTTTTAAAAGAGGCTGACCTCTGAGGTTAGTAGTAGTTAGTAGGCAGACAGGAAACGCTGAGCTCATCTAGCCTACTTACAAAATAAACCGGATTTTATTTAAATTCCTACGGCCCTCCCCTGTTCTTCTTCGCACTGTTTTTACGACTTCCCAAAACGTTTTTTCTATTAATTGCAAGTTTAATATTAATGTATCTATCATAAACGTATGTGTAGGTAATATTATCAATGTTACTTACAATCTCCCGGGAAAAATTCCTACATATTAATGAAAAATGTATCAAAATTCATTGCATAGTTTAGAAGACAAACGCGGTCACATAGAGAGACTTAAAACGCGAATTTAGTTAATGATATTTAAGGTATATCTCACTGTTTCCGAAACGAAAGCTGAAGAATCACCATTACGTATTTTTTCGAAAGAAATGTATCTATATTTCCTTATAACGAGACGTAGATGCCTAAATTTAGAACCTGGAAACCTAGTGATTTGACCTACTCTCTAAATGCATGTCTCCAGCAGATGTTTTCGCAAGCTGATTTTACCAGAAAGTCTTGAATAAAATTCACTTGGCCACTAAAGCATCCGGACCGTTTCAATTCAAATTGAGCTTTCTTAAGCGACTGCTGGCGGCGGAGTCGGTCTCTTTTATGACGCCAACAGCCGCGCCGTAACACCGCTTTATGACGTCTACATCCCTTCTTTCTAGCGTCTTGTTCAAAAGCGGGGCGGTGGGTCCTTCCACCATAACGACTCGTGTAACTTTCAACAACATCTTGTCAATCATGTTGAACATTAATCTCTACTCCGTAGGTTCCCATAATATCTTCTTCCCACTTTCGACTTCATAAGCTGCTTAATTTTTAAAGTAATAAATAAGCATCTACCTCATATTTTTTTCTAAAGAATTATTAGTATAAAAGTGAGAAGACATTGGAAAAATAAGCCGATTATTTTTCCGTAAAGACTCATTTTATTCTTTCTTTAAAAAAAAAAAAAGCCATGAAGAAAACATGTCAAAAATTTTCTTTGAAGTAATATATTTAAAGATTGGTAAGGGCATCGATGTTTATTGAAGTATTAATTTTATCGCCAGCCTTGTCGTGTGTGTGTCTGTTACACTTTTGACATGTGCTCTCCCGCAATGAAAGTCGTAAAGTACGTTATTGAAGCAATAAACCTTTGTTGAGAATTTCTCATTGCTTTATAACGCCCCATAACACAGACAAATAAAGGAATCTCACCGACAGACAAACCGGTGCCTCCTTTGAAAGCAAAATATTAGTCTAAGATAATGAAGGTAGTATTACCTTAGGACTCCCGACTGTTTCAACAATTGTTTTCATACAGCGTTCGACCAAACCAAGCTATCCCACTGTTTTGTCATCCTAACTAAATTAACGCTTATTAGATTTGAAATCTCCCTTGGATAAAATAACAATAAGTATTTGGGCAGCCTTAATCTAGAGCACACGCGGTTCATTTAAATTAAAGTACCCATTGCTCGGTTGGAACCCATTTCGCAATGTATAGGAATTAAATTAATATTTGGTATTGTTCCAACAACTTTCGATACAAAGGCACAATAGACAAAAGAATCACTAGCCACAAAACAGGTTACTGAAGTAATTTCAACAGATGCTATCAGATGTTGTTGAACGTGTTCCAGCATAGCCATTATACTAATACACTGGCCTAATGTAAGTTATGTGAGAACTTTCCAAACACATACTTTGTTACCTGAAAGGGGTTTCATAAAACTGAATTATAGCCATAACCTTAACTTGGTCTTGAGAATCGTCGTAAAGTAGCATCTTGGGTGCTCAGAGGACACGTCAAGTCGGGTGTTGTTAAATTTTATGGAATCTCGAGTGGATACAAAGGAGATATGTAAATTTAGGAAACGTCTAAAGTTACGGGAGACTGGAGCTTTTGAAATTTGCCGGTTAGTGAGCAATCTTTGCGGCGAGTGCCGACATCATAGATTTTATTCCCAACTAAGATTGTAACATTTGCAACGTATCCAGCCTGATCGCCGGAACGTAGACCATCGTTAAATTGAAATTCATGTCGTGAGGTTAACATTCACAATATTCTATTCAGCTAAAAGCAAGCAAATAGCGGACCCATGAGTATTCTCCCTACATAATGTAAATTTTACAGCAACGTTGAACTCTTTTACTGGAATAAAAGTAGTTGTTTATCGTGGAGTAAAATGTATATTTTTGGATCCTTCGATGCAAATAGGGCTTGGTGTTGAGTGAAATAAGAAAACCGAGGAATTATATATTGTAGGTGTCGGCCTTGGGCGGGCCCGTTGACCCGGCTTGCCACCATACAGTCAATGTCATTCAGCCTCGGTTCCTAGAACACTTGCACGTCGTGTGTTATTCGACTCCCAAAACAATGCGTCAGCAAAAAAATATCTCATTCTTGTGTCACGTCCCCAAGGAGATTATCTCCGTCCCCCTGATCTACCTCAACGCGTACAAAAACATTAACATTTCGAAATGTCTCTAGAAATGATAATACAATTCTAACAAAGACGTGTTATTTTATTATTTTATTATGATTCTTTGATTGTCTAAGCATTATAACGACAAGAAGCAACTTTAAGTAGTGTGGGAGTACTTTTATTACCTTAATATTGCCTACGTTTATTTCGTATTATGAATTTATAGCCCTGAGAACGATCTCACTACCTTTCAAAAATATAACGGAAAACTTATAAAATTATCATAATTTATTGTTTATATATTTAGGGCTCATTAAGATAATGGTCGAGTTTTAAAAATATATTATTTTTATTGGACGATAACACACAGCGAAGTATTTATAATTATTTATTCTCAATGTAATAGTTCGTGACGATTATTTACTGAGTACTGTCTACAGACGCCGCGTAGAAAAGACCAACAATACTACGATCAATAAGAACATCACAATGCAACAAAATATAACTGTTAATCTTGGAATGATAAATGTTCTGTAAATAACACGTTTTGACCTTATTAGTACAGTTACATCGATTTATACAAAAATTCGAGATGGGTTCGCGACAGTGTGTCGCGGCCGGTGTTGACCGCGGCGCCGTGAATTTTCTTTGCGCCCACGCGCGGCGGCTTATCTCGGGTGTTCTCACACTGGAAATTTACACGTGCTTGCGAGTGGCGGCGGTGCAGTGGTACAGCGGTGTGGCAGGTCGTAATAACGCACTCGTCGCGTTTTATCTGAGCGAGGCAGCTGCAGTGCGGCCCGATATGCAGCGCCGCCGTGAACATCCGACAACACCCGCGGGACGTGGGCGACGCGACCGCAACCGTCGCATTTTATAACCTTTTTATTCCATTGTCACTCCGCCGGCGCGGCGTATTCGAGGGAAAAATAAATTTTACTCTTTATCTAAATGTCAAATCGTTCGGTTTCGATCGAATCAGTTTCCAAATAGTTTTAATAAATCTCCTTTTACGGCGGTCGGAACGGGCGGAGGTCGATATGGGAACGCATTACGAATACACGCGGCGAGTTATCGTGTTTTATTCTGTTATGACCGCTGTGTCTGTTCCGGGTAACAATAGGTTTAATTGAAAGAGTGTCAATAAATTTGTCGGGAGTCGTCCAGCGGTGGACTCGCCGCCGGTGGTCCCGATAAACTTGATCGTCCTCGAGCGCGACACGCCGGGAGGACCATCCGACCCTTGTCCCGGCGACCATTTTCGTCTTTATCTGCTGCCGACCTTGTCTTCATTATAATATATCTTACAAACGACTTATCTTTCCAAATTGATTTGTGATCATGTCGCTATCTTGTCCCATTTTTAGGTAAACCTTAATTTACAACGCGTTCGTAATCCCAAAGACATAAACAAAACTTTGTACAGTTTATTGGGTATTTTGTATAACACAAAATGAGAACGCGTTAAATGATTTGTAGCGCCTTATCGAATCGAAACCGTTTAATTTTCTCGCCTGTATGTCAAGTAACAAAGTGGACGGACAGACAGACCGACAACTACAATTTAAGTAAATGCTGGATCGTTAAAATAAAAACAAAGGATTTCACGGCACTAATTGTGTTGAATAATACGTAACCCATTTCCTGTCAGTTATAAAGGCACAGACGTACAATTTCGGGGATATGTTTCCCACGATGGCCGTCACACACGCCCACCGCTTCTACGAATACATTTCGGACTAAGGAGTGGAACTTTGTATTCACAATTTATCTACAACACGGATAATTAAATTACCACAATCTTGGACATGACATATAACGTCAATATGTGCGTTATGACAAAACTCCAACATAAATAAATAATGGGTTGAAAATGTGTAATGTAGACAACAAAAATGTACGTAGAACTACTAAAATGGTATGAAATATAGACTTGAAACTTGGGTTTTATTGCCACGTGCGACAACATTAGCTCTGCAAACCATTATAAATTAAGAGTTTAATTGCTACATCGATACTACTACTATTTTGTAATGACCATAAAGAAAGCTTAATTACTGGAACAACCTGTTCACACGTAGTAAATCATTGTTAAACGACTATAATTTATTTAAAAACGAAATACTACTACTACAGGTCTTCTACTGCTTGCCTTGAAACAAACTTTTTTACAAACAATAACAACTCCAATAGTTTCTCACTCCTGTGTAGAACGCAGTCCACCTTTGGCCACACAATTCACACCCGATAATCATCTGTAAGATAAAAGGCCGCCGGTACGACACCATCAAATCACCATAAATATTTGAATCGACCACAGTCTGATAGCTAGGATGTTCCCTCGACACGTCTTGCTATATTGAATTTTTATGTTAAACTCTTCAGAGTGCTTTCTGATTGAAAGAGAATTGTTTAATGTCGGGGTTGTATTTAATTCTCTTTACATTTTTTTTTTTACAAATTAATTTAATTCTCTGTATATTATATGGCCCGCACCGGCCAAATAAATACTAACAGGTACATAGGCTATGTTGTGAGAGGTGACAGATCACGGCGGAACCCATGATGCGATGTAACTATCTAATAATATCAATTTTGGGAATTACATGATTTAATTCCCCCTTCTCCGTTCCACCATCGGACGACCCGTCATACGGCGGTTTTCCAACCTTACGTTGTTAACACCACTACGATCCGGACGAAGCGTTTTGCTTCCTCTTTTATACCGCGTACATCGAGGGACTGGAACAATTTGCCAGCGGCGGTGTTTCCGTCACACTACAATTTGAGTGTCTTCAAGGCTTGAGTGAATAGGCTCTTAATAAACTAGCGTGCTTTACCATCAACGATCGCATCACTGCTTACCATCAGGCGGGATTGCTGTCAAGCGGTAGTTTATAACTTATAAATAGATGAATTCGTTGACAGACCAATACAAGGCATACCTAAGAGTTCATACATAACATAGATAATCAGCCTGTAATATTCCCACTACTGGGACACAGCCCACAGGCCTCCTTTCGGTGAGAGTGAGTGGGCCATAATTTACCACGTGGGCCCAGTACGGGTTGGTAGATGTAATTTGTCTTCGTTTCGGCTCTGGGACATGCCGGTTTCCTCCCGATATTTTCCTTCACCGTTCTGAGAGCAGTGGTGATGAAATAATTTACACAAAGTAAAGCACCTGATTTGTTTCAAACGTACGACCTTCAACTTATAAGACGCGGCAGATACCATTAAGCCACCACTGCTCCTAACAGTTCCTTTTAATATAATTAGTTGTAAAAAGGATAGATTTTTGAGGGGCTCATAACTAGGGAATACACACCCGCACGAGTTTATCTACGCTTGCCGTAGTCGGCCTGTGTATGGGCCGATCTTTGCATGTCGATATTCCAAAGCCTGTCATTCGTGGATCGTTTATTAGTCGATCGATATGCCCCCGAAATGAATTCCAAAAGTATGCCAGTTGTCGTTACCCAGTTGCTGGGTCGTTACGGTCAGATCAACAGTTGTACCAATTGAAATACTGGTATGGGTCCCAAATATAATTATGAAAGGATTAGATCCATGAAAAGACATGTCGCTTATGAAGAACGGATTTCTGAAAATCCATCTTCTTGAAGGATTAAATAGGGAACCAAAGTTACTATGGAAGTTAAATCATTTTTGCCGACGGGAGACCAAGGCACAAGGCTTGCTAATGAATATTTTGACTCTACATCTGTCACAGCTAACTAGTTTAATCAGATATTTAGTTAATTGCCTAGCCTTTCAACTAGAGGCCTGAATAATATTCAGCTTACTTGTAAACATTGCCCACACTAGAAAGACTCCCGTATCGTAGGTGGGTTTACAACCATTTAAACTCACATATACAAACAGCCAGACCCGGAACAATTATTTGTAGGCCCTACAAATATTTGTTCCGTACGAGAATCGAACCCGCGACACGCAGCGCAGCAGTCGAACTGATTATATAGGGTGAATAATCATTTTAACTACTGTTGTTTTATGTTTAAGGAGGTCAAGGATGGTTGTTGTAATAAAATAAGAACTGTAAAAAAATACGTTGAAAAACCAAATTGATCTGTTATTAATATTTTTTTTTTAATAATTATAAAATAGTTCTTGACTGCAATCCCGCCTGATGGTAAGCAGTGATGCAATCGTTGATGGTAAAGCGCGCAAGTTTATTAAGCCTATTTACTTAAAAATCTTAGTGAGTAGGAAGGAAGACGGCAGTTGAGCGAGGTGATGCAATGTTTAACCCAGAGGGAGACTGATCTGGAGACCATCCACGACCAAACTCCCAACATAATAACATTTGGCGCGTACCCGGCACACATCGCAACACAACTGCTCAGACCCGTCCTTCGTACGACTTCACCAGACATCATGCCGGAACACGACGAATCGCTTGGCGGCAAGACTTTGTCTGGTGGGTGGTAACTTCCACCGGCAGCCGATATTATGGCTTACCACCGAGAAAACCTAAAAGTCATATAGGCAGGTAAGTAGGTAATATCCAAGTAGAAATAAATATAAATGAATGATTAGTCAAAATGCTGGACTAGGCAATTAAGTAAATACTCCGGCACGTTATAGGTTAGTTTGGAATAGTGATCAACCACGCACGGGAAGTAAGCCAAGCCACCCCGACCGTGGGTTAGATAAGGTTAGAACTTATGATTTCAGATTTCATAACTACCTACACGTAACTGCCCGTAAGTCATTGGGCTGTATAAAGAATTACGCATTTAAATATTTGTTTGGATATTTTTATTTTTAACTAGCGGCCGCCCGCGTCTTCGTTCGCGTGGAGTTAGTTATTTGAACATTTTATTTGAACCCCAAAACATATTGCATAACATAAATTTTTAATTTTTGTTATGCGTCGCTCCTATAATTATAATATTTATTTATTTCAGATTCATCATCCATATAATTTGCCTATTGAACGCAGCATGATGTTATATAGTCTAAAACCTTCCTGAATTAATAGGCTATCCAACGCAAAAAGAATTTTTCAAATCGGTCCAGTAGTTCCTGAGATTAGCGCGTTCAAACAAACAAACAAACTCTTCAGCCTTATATATTGGTATAGATTATTTTACTTACTGCCGAACATTTAATAAACAGCCTGCCACTTTACCTTAAACACCAATCAGTCAATCGCAAAAATTTAAATGCGTTCCAAATAATTTTACTATCGGTTTAGTTGAACAGCTGAATGTTATTCAGGCTTCTAGGTGAACGGCGCCAATGCTAGGCAGTTTATTTAATGGCTGATTAAACCAGTTTTAGCTGCAACTTATACTTTAACCCCTTTATTCATAAATATTCTTCTTCTTCAGCCTATAGATGTCCACTGCTGGACATAAATATTGCTTTTTTTTTATATATATTATAAACTAGCGCTTGACCGCAATCCTGCCTGATGGTAAGCAGTGACGCAACTAGTGATTAGTGACTGTTTAACCAAAAATTTTTGATGTTTGCACGTCACTTAACTTTAATCATCGCTTAACGGAATTAATAATAATACAATGATTAATAAAAGAAATGGCCACCTTGAAAAAAAAAAGAAATTAATAATAACAATATTTATTTTAAATTCATTACATGATAAATAAATATATGTCAAAATTATATATTGTTTAATATATAGTTTTAAATGTAAATCGTAATTATTCTAAGTGCCTGAACTAGGAAATCTTGTGTTACGGGACAAGAGCCCTGAAAATAGTTGTTTATTCTTTAAATAGTCTATGCCTTTTTCGGAATGACTTTTAAATGTCAAATTATGGAAAATAACCTAAATGAAGTCGACATTTCTTATGTCGACTACTAAGAAAAGAAATTGAAAAGCAAAAAGGCCAAAATCTCTTTTAAAGTCCAGACTAATCTTGATCAGATCTCTTATTAAAACAACATATTTCTTTTTTAAATGGCTTAAGAAATATTCGCATGAAATTGCTATTACTGGGTACTGTTTTATACTAATGGATGGATGTGTCCTAACACAAGACATCATTGTTTTATGACGTATTGCAGTCTATAGAGACGATAGCGTATCAAGCTACTACAATCTGTCAGATTTCCTTATTAAATTTTCAGCTTTATCTCTAACGCATTAAGGCTCAAGGTTGATTAGGAATATTTGACAGTTTCGGGTAGCTTGACCTGCTGTCGTCCGTACTCTCATTTATACAAAAAATTCTTTTTGACACATCAATGTGAAAATAAGCGCAATAGTTATATCAGTGAACAGGACAGTGTGGTAGTCACTAAAATATATTCTAAGTTGATTTTCGAGAGACCATTTGCAACAAAAAAGGTCCTTATATGTTTTTAGTTGTTTGTTGGAATTAGAACTTTGTTGTTATTCCATAACTTCAAAATTCCCTAATACTCTTCATTCATATAATAAATCTGTGTATCAACAGTTACGAAAATAATAGATATTATATAATAAGGTGGTACAAATACTTAACAATTTGCAATGTCCCGCGGTTGTACCCGCATTAGTTTCGATCCCGTCGGAATATCCGGATATAAATTATATTTTAATCCTGTTAATAATCCATATGTGTGCCAAATATCATCTAAATCCGTTTACCTAGTAGTTCGTGAAAAAATGTGTACATCCATACAAATTTTGACGTTTATAATACAAATACAAAAATATTTATTAGGACAAAAAATACATTTTTCATTTATCCATTAATATTGCATTATAATATTAGTGGAATAACTTAAAATGAGTAAGAAAAGTGTCTCTCTTGATATTTAAACTTTTCTGACTTTAACAAGTAGAAAGAGATTAAAGACTACAGGGTTAGGGATTTTATAGGCTGTGAGTAATATTATTACCAATTTATTTTTCTATCTTTATGGTGCTATTAAATTAAAATTCTAAATTAACAGAAATAAATTGTAATACTAATGCCTGATTTATTCAAAGCGAGATAATTATGTTCATGGAGTAATCTATACTAATATTATGAATCGGAAAGTGAGTATGTTTGTTTGTTCCGCTTTCACGCTGTAACTACTGAACCGATTGCTTTGAAATTTTGCAGACGTAAAGTTAGAGGACCGGATTAAATAATAGGGTACTTTTATCCCGGAAAAATTGATATTCCTGAGGGAAATATAAAAACGCGTTATGAAGGAATACCACGCGGGCGAAGCCGCGGGCGGAAAGCTAGTATTGAATATTTGATAATTATTCCATACAAAATCCGTCAAACGTCAATTAAAAAATATCTGTCGACCCTTAGTTAACTAAAAAAACTCAGTTAAACTCAAGTTTTATTTCAAAATTTCTACTGACAAGAAAAAACGCGTGTGACGTACCTACATTTTCTTTAAAACTCCTACGCTAGGAAGACAACCGAAATAAAACGCAGCCCATACAATCTGCATTATGGTCCATACATAAAGATGTAGGTATCTCCAGCATGTTTTTATTTACATAAAGATCTGTAGTAATGTCTTCAGCTTGTGTCGTGTTATATTTTAAATGTGATTTTGTTTCTCTTCTCTATGAATATAATAGGTTCGTATGTTGTTATAAGTACTTGTGTGGGCTTCTCCTTTGTTTTACAAATATTTTAGATTTTAAAACAAGTCCGGATTGAAAGAAACACGAAGAGTTCAATGTAGCACTTATTGTTACATATTATTTTGAAAAACCTGTAAGTAATAATGAAAAGGTTCTTATGTTTCCAATATTTAAAAGTTAAATGAGATTTTAAATTGTATTTCTTCCGCATCATGAAATTATCTTGATTTTTTTGGCAAACGTGCAAGAAAAATCAAATACCCTATTCGTAAAACATAACCGAATGTAAAACCGAATAATTTTCAAAGGCAAATTATTCAGTTTTATATTATAATCGCAAAGCTTTACGATTGTGTTTACCTTTGATCAGAGCTTTCACCCGTCGCACGCCATCAAGGTTGGATGGTACAGGATCAACCAATAACTTCAGGGGAGAAGTAAACTCGTCAGCGCTGAAAAGTAGCGCTGCCCATCCTTGCGAATTGCCGACACAGCCTCGTTTCATCAAACCTCCCTCAGCTAATAAGTACGCGCGATTGGACGAATTGAATGTTCTTGTTTCAAAATTTAATATCTCACTCAACGCTTCGACGTCACCTTTCAGTATCCTCCTCACAAACACTTTGTATATGCTCCTTTTAAATTTTCCACGCTTCCATTTTTGTTCAGTCGAAATTTTCCCAGTAAAAATATACTTAGCCGCGAACACAATCCGTTTTAGGGTATCATTGTTTCTAAATACAGAATTGTTATTAAAGCACCTCGGTGGGAAATTGTCATTTATTTTTATTACTGTGTTCCGCTTTTTAACTTGGCCTTTAACAATAAAGTCCGCATCCGTGATACAAATTAACACAAACACTATAATTAGGATTAGTTTTAACATTTTGTGTCACAAAATTTATTCAGAATTTTTAGAAGTGTAAGCATTATTTGATTTTTGTTACTGTTGTTTTTCTTGTAAGAAGTACTTTATTGGAAAATGTTGGTAGAAACATCGCGTTGTGAAGATGCACGGTAATCGTGAGGTGTGCAAGAGTGGTTTGAGAATGCGCGCGCGCCGCATGCCGTGCCAACCTCGACTGGAGGCTTTATCGGATCCGCTGCAACTTGCAACCTGTTGTATTTTAATCCTTAAGCCAACTACTACAGCTTTTGTAAACATATTACTACCAATACGTTCGCGATATTTCAAATAATTTTTTTTTTTTTTTGTTTCCGAGGACAGGCAATGTAATATAATAGCACGATAGAGTTGTTTAAGATTTTATAACGTTATGTTTCTTTTACAAGACTGTAATGTTAAGTAATATACATTATTAAATTCTGTACGATAAAGAACAATATTGTTTATAAAATATTATTTCTATTTACATTAGTGTAAACAGTTTATATACAATATTGGATACGCATTCGCACGTATTAGTATAAAAAGATAACGTGATATAATTAATGTACGGATGACAGCAGGTTAAGCGACCCGAAACTGTCAAACATTCCCAATCAAAAAATAAGTCTTAATGCTTTAGCAATACAGTTAAAAATCTAGTGAAGTTTTTGAATTTCACAGATTGTAGTAGCTTGATGCGCTGTCTGCATATTATTGTTTTTTTATTTATTACTAGCTATCAAATTCAGTTATATCGCGCTTCTTAGATTTCGCTCGGGAATATAAATTTTTTCCTGGAAAAAAGTACCCTATTATTTAATCCGGACTTCTAACTTTACGTCTGCAAAATTTCAAAGCAATCTGTTCAGTAGTTACGGCGTCAAAGTGGAACAAACAAACAAACTCACTTTCCGATTTATAATAGTGACGATTTTTCGCAATTTGTAAAAGAAAATGTATGATATTGATCCTCTATGAACTCAACAGGACTTGTATTATGCGTAAGTTACCTACTTATTATACAATTCTATAAATATGTAAGAATGCTGCTTGGAGACGCGAATAAGTGAAAATATGTGTATATTTGATATGGTAGCAAGTTTAGGTAACTACCTAGTACATATAAAGTAAATGTTATGTGGTGATAGTGCTGTAGGCACTTGATTACTTATTGCGTGTGCTCTAAGACCAGATTACAAACATTGTTTAAGGCGCTAATTGGACAGTTGAAAGGTTGTATGAGTAAATAGATAAACATATCTCTGAGTAAATAGACCCACGCTGCCATTATCGTATACAGGCAATCAGACTGTTATGGAATGTGGAGCTTCTAGTTTTGTGGTGATTACTATATTAAGAAAACTGGAAAAATAAAAGAAATTAATTTGAAGTAAACGGTATTCACTTCCTACACTACTGTAGACTGGGATGAAAATTAAATACTTCTTAAAAACCTATTAAACAGAATGTTATTGCAATTTTAATTACTACTTTAAATTGCATTAACATGTTTTCTGTTATTAGTTCTTTTTTTTTTAATAAATTATAAACTAGTGCTTGACTGTAATCCCTCTTGATGGTAAGCAGTGATGCAATCGTTGATTGTAAAGTGCGCTAGTTTATTTGGGACCTATTCACTGTAGCCTTGAAGACACTCAAATTGTAGTCCGAAGGAAACACCACAGCTGGCAAATAGTTCCAGTCCCTCGATGTACGCGGTATAAAAGACGAGGCAAAACGCTTCGTTTGGATTGTTGTGGTGTCAACAACGTAAGGGTTGAAACTCGCCGTGCGACGGGTCGTCCGATGATAGAACGGAGATGGGGGAATTAAATCGCACATTCTCCAAAATGCATCCTATAGAACACCGACAGGCTGGCTACTCTTCGCCTGTGCTCCAGGTTTCATTTATAGTCGCGTATACTTGCGGCCTACCTTTTCGAATCGTGAGAACTAAAATATTAAAATAGCACATGTGTTTTTTTTTCCTGATGTAATCTCTTGAATATTATACAAAAACCGACGCTTTCTCCTCGATTTGCTACAGGTATATTCATCCCACAGAATACCTTCAACGTTGTAAAATGGCCTTGTAGATCAGCAGCAATCAAGACGCACTCCTGTCGGAGCATGGCTGCACGTGGGTCAGCGTGGGCGGACTGGCCCCCACACTGGTCCAGCACCTCTCCGTGACGGCGACATGCTACAAGGCCCGGAATTTACGCACTTCGTGTCGTTTGCGTGTCCCTGCCAACTAACACTGAGATACGAGCCGCAAATTGAATATTTAGTTACTCGCTCGTAAATATGTTGGCGTAACAAAGCTTGGAAGATGGAGGACGAAGATGGGAGATTCTCTGCCATCCTAACAAGTAATAATAATAATAAATAGTGAAAATATTTACATTTTAATCCAGTGACGGAAAATATTTGGCATATTGTTCACTGACTTTATCCCATTTTCAATTCAGTTCAAAAATGCGTGATTTGGTACTGTATTAGTAAAATAATAAACGTAAAAAAATCAACTGCAATGCTTCGATGTCGCCTTCGGGTTGTGGAGGTCAGACGGCAGTCGCTTCACGGAAAATGTCGAAGTTTAGCCATATTAGCAGTTGGACTGGTAAAGCGGACCCCAGACTCCAAAGTTGAAAAAGGCTTCGGATGCGACTGGGATTAACGCTGGGTTGATGACGATGAAGTAAAATAAATAAACGAAATAATAATAATAAATAGTTTATTAACCAAATAGTCTTTTTACATTTTCTTATAAATGTAAAAAGCTATTTCTAAAATTAATGTTTCCGTAATTCTATATTTTAACTTGTGGACTCCACACTAGGTCGAGCCTGTCTCGTGGAGTCTTTGCGAGTTGTTAACAATTAGAAATACATATCAAAGGTACTGTATTATGAATCCTGTGGCTTTTTATTTTAATAAAGTAAACATAAATTAAAGTTAATTAACAACAAAATCAAAAATGTAGACTAAAGAAGTGAAATAAATTAATCCTAAAAAGTACAATTTGTGACCACGATTTTTACAAGTGTAGGAGAAATTGTTGTTTATCTGTTAAGCTTTGTGCAGTTTCAAATCGTTCACTAAGCTATCATGAGAACCTTTCGAACAGTGACAATCATTTAAGCCTAAACATTCCCCCATTTGAATAATCGGAGTTAACTAAATTAAATTACTAATTCAATTAAGTACCGAAGTCTGGATATTTAATGTAATTGTTGCGTAAATGGCAGCTATAGTCATTTGCTAATTGTCTTGTTGTTTTCTAAATCGAGAACATAAGTATTATCGTCTGGATTAAATCTAAGCTAACCTAACAATGTTCATTAAACTCGAATAAAAACACTAAACAAAATAGTCAGGTACATGACTATGTTATATAATATTGTGTATTTTTTTATTAGCAGGGTATTGTTGACTGTATTCATAAACTAGTGAAAACATTTACATTTTAATCCAGTGACGGAAAATATTTGGCATATTGTTCACTGACTTTATCCCGTTTTTCATTCAGTTCAAAAATGCGTGATTTGATGACTGCATAAAAAGGAATGTAAAGTTGGCATTGTTCCTAGAATTTCAAGCTTATTTACGCAAATAGAATTTTGTATTTAATTACTCAGTAACTAGATTGTAGGGATCCAGTTGTAACCAGCTACAGCCAGTTACATTAGAAGCTGACCCCATTATAGTAGGGAAAAGGCTGGGTAAAGATAACACAACATATAAGTATTAACTAAAATAATATTATGCTATATTTACCAAAAATATAAACACACATGAAATTATGGAAAAATAACTTTAATTAGTACATAATTAAGTTCCAATTACACTACAGCTTCAAACATTTTTATAACTTTTCATTTTTTTTTTTTATTATTTGTAATAGAATCAGTTTAAAACCGTAAATTGAATTTAAATATAGCTAGTTTGCGTTAGTTTGTGACATTCCTGAACGAGTTCCGATAAATGATGTAGAGGTATGAGAAGCAAGATGTAAAGTTCACTCATCCTTCTTAGAAAAGGGTGGATCCTCCGACCTCACGAGACACAAGAGTCTGGCGGCCACTTGCCCGAAGGATAACGTCGGGCAGTTGGATACATGCTAGTCGCATGTTGCCTTGTAGACCGCTGTAATACTTTTTTTTTAATATAAATTATAAACCAGCGCTTGACCGCAATCCCGCCTGATGGTAAGCAGTGACGCAATCGTTGTTGGAAAAGCGCACTAGTTTATTAAGAGGCTATTCACTCTAGAATTTAAGACACTCAAATTGTAGTCCGACGGAAACACCGCCGCTGGCAAATTGTTCCAGTCCCGCGATGTACGCGGTATAAAGGAGGAGGCAAAACGCTTCGTCCGGATCGTAGTGGTGTTAACAACGTAAGAGTGGAAACTAGCCGTACGACGGGTCGTCCGATGGTGGAACGGAGACGGGGGAATTAAATCATGCAATTCTACTACTACACACACACTACACTTCTATACTTTTACTTTTTTCCAAAATTTTCATTACGTTTTCCAGTATAATTCAGCATTATTAATCTACCGGGATTATTATTATTATCATCATTAGCTGTGTATCAGAATTGTATCTGTTAAATTATAATATCACGTTATCCTGACAATAGACAAGACGATGTATTGTATTGATAAGCGGGCTCTTAGTGACAGGTGGGGCGTTTGTATCCCCTTTGAGACTTCCAGATCAAGTGACGAAAACGGGCAAAAAATCCTTAGCGAAATTCTTCAAGGTAAACACGTAAATGGAAAAGATTTCAATAACTTATCGTATGTAAGTGTGATTGAGTAAATCACACTTTCATGGCTATACGTTTTTAGATGCAATTTGGCAGACAGATACCTACACAATGATTGGATATGTGCCTGTAGCACATTTCTTAGTGTGACGAGACCACAAGACTCACGTTACTGAATTACAGATACGTAAATTTATAGAGTGAGTCGATCAAAAATCTCTGTACAGTTTGTATGTGTCTCAAATATAAACAATTATGTATTTACGGAGTTTAATTGAAAAGTCCATGATACACAACTTCAACTAATATAAGAGGAGACACCAGATGAATATGGTACCATAAATACTTTTTACCTTCTTCTTCAGCCTATAGATGTCCACTGCTGGACAAAGGCCCCCAAGGCTTTCCACGCTGACCGGTCTTGTGCTGCCCGTATCCATCGGCTTCCCGCGACCTTCACCAGGTCATAGGTCCACCTTGTTGGGGGCTTCCCTACGCTGCGTCTTTCAGTACTTGGCCGCCACTCCAGAACCTTACTGGCAACGTGCCCTGCCCACGTTATGTGAGTGCCCTTTTACCTAGATACGAGTAATAGTTGCCCTAAGATACGAATGAATAGGAAGGCAACAATAAGTTCAAATTAATTCCTTAAAAAAACTGTCTTATGGATGCGCTACTTATTCCAACGAATGCCACGATATTAACATGAGACTATCTCGCACCAAACTTCAAAAACCATACAAACACATGCAATATTTATTCTAACCTAAACCATCGGACGGACAATTAAAGCAAAAGCTTAGTTACTTGCACAAATAACATTATCCTGTCGATATTCCCCTATAGTACTACACCTCTCCACAGAATAAGGCATTGAATATCCACCGTTTACTTAAAGGCAATATCGATTCTAAAATACGCATACAAGATCCTAATCTAGCAATATAATCGAAGTGCCTTCTACGGACGATATTACGAAAGTTGCAGGAAAAGAGCATCATGTGTGCAATAAGCCTAGAATGACAATAATAACGAGCAAATATGCATGTAACATAAATTGTGGTGGCCTAGTGGTTAAAACACCAGCCTCTCAAGTATGAGTGTGCAGGTTCGATTCCAAGTCAGGCAAGTACCAATGTAACTTTTCTAAGTTATATGTACTTTCTAAGTATATCTTGGACACCAATGACTGATTAAAAGGTGAAGGAAAACATCTTGTGGAAACCTGTAATTTTAGTCTGAAATCGCCAACCCGCATTGAGCAAGCGTAGTGATTCCGCTCAATCCTTCTCTGTATGAGAGAAGACCTGTGCCCAGCAGTGGGACAATAAATTAAAAAGGTTGATGATGATGCACGTAAACACAATGCTTATACGGAAATTACAGAAACGAAATTCATTAAACTATAAAGAGACAGGCATAAATCTATAGTTACGGTGGGTCCCAAGGCAGTTATTAAAAAGTAAATTTAAATTAAAGTTGGCGGCAATAACTGATGAAGGTATAAAAGATGACATTATTGTAAGTGTATGCGTGGAGTAAGAAAGAATGGAGCGCTATAATATCAGCTTACTAGCATGAAAAAACCGCTTTCTCTTATCTCTACCCAAGCCCGGCCAGTGCATGAATATCTTTATTACTGTGATCTTCTGGCGATGGACAAGAAAATAAAGGACATCCTGTCTTTTCCTTGATGTCATCAAAACGACAAGTGACCGCTACGATGCCCGCACACGCGCAACATACCTACTGAACTAAATCTAATCTTAGCTATTTTATTCATTTATTATAACCACGTTCAATTGTTTTTACAGGTTTCAATTCGGATTCAATACAACAACGTAGTCATAATTTCCACACTAAAAGAAGTCACCCAAAGACCACTTCACCACAAAAATGAAAATAAAATATTTTAATTAAATAGTTTTCTCCCTTTCTCACACAGTCATGCATCTTTACATACTGATTCGAAGACGACGATGTTTAAACAGAAAAGCGAATTATCCTAGCACTTCTTTCTTTCAGCTTCTCGATCGTATGTCACCTGTCCGTCATGTTCGGTGGGTCGTGTGTACAGGTTCATACTTGGCTTAAACATCGGAATGCAATTCGAGCATAGCTGCGGCAGACAGCGGTCGATAATTGCATTTTGTGGTCGCGGTGCTCCACTTGGCAAAGTACACGCGCGATCGAACGGAACGCAAACAAACTTCAGTTTTCTTCAACAAATTTCAGTTGGATAAACAAGAAACAAGTTGAGCTGTGAAACGGTTTCCCACTAACGCAATTAAAGTCCTCAATTAGTTGTATTGAGAAAATTAAAAGCGTTCTGATTTTTCTGCAGTTAATCGTGTCATATTTAATTGAAGATCGGGTTTGCGGGTTCTCCACGTTATTAATAAGAAGTAATTATGCATAGCAAGACGGTCTACTAGGAAATGTAGAGGAAATATAGTTAGTAACGTGATCCGAATTAATTGTACGTAATGAAATATTGATTTACTTGGATTAGATTTGATGAGGCAACGGCTTAGTTAATACGAAATCAAGGATTCGCGCCTTTGTCACTTTTCTAGTGTTAAGCTAATAAAATATACAAGATTAAAAACAAAATTCTTTACAAACTTTTAATAAACATTTGAAACACCAAATAAGTAAGTCAACACTGAAATAACTCGGTTTCTTCTACATAATACGGTGTTTGATTAAATAGGAAAATCACAATAATTGTAAAAACTTCCAAAGTATTTCCAAATATTTTTTTAATCCCACTTCAAAAGATACATTTGTAAACACAGCAATAAAATACTCCTTTCAGAGAAATTCAGTTGAAAACTTAATGAAGTATCTCGCTTACAGCAGAATAATTGTGACAAATAACTGCGTCTTTTCAAATTCATTTTCGCATAATAAAACGCAACTGTAAATGACAAAACTAGATAGCTAAGGCTGAATCATAAAAGTAAAAATGAAACGTGAAGCTGGTTCTTATATTTATGGTAATTATACATAGTTAAGTTGCATGCTGCTAGTTCTTCAAATTCGAAAAATAATAGTAGATATGTATCTTCTTCTTCTTCCTCAGCCTATAGATGTCCACTGTTGGACAAAGGCCTCCCCCAAGGCTTTCCACGATAACCGGTCTTGTGCTGCCCGCATCCATCGGCTTCCCGCGACCTTCACCAGGTCAACGGTCCACCTTGTTGGGGGCCTCCCTTCGCTGCATCTTCCAGTACGTGGCCGCCACTCCAGAACCTTACTGCCCCATCGGCCATCGGTTCTACGAGCAATGTGCCCTGCCCACTGCCACTTAAGTTTAGCGACTCGCAGAGCTATGTCGGTGACCTTTAGATATGTATAATATACCGTATTCCAAAACACAGATAGCTGACTGAAATGTTACAAAATCACACTTTACAAAAACAACTCTCTCTTTACAACTTTTAATCTGTAAGAAGATTTTCACATAAAATCGGCCGTTCCCTGATTCTGTTCACAAAGTAATCATGAGATTACTATCTATGCGATAAAAGAAACAAAAATTTAAATTAAAAAAATGACTTCTAAAAGTGTTTATATACTTTCTGTAAGTATGCAGAAAGTAAAACACTTATTATTTAAAGATATCGATGGCAACAAACAAAATGCCCCCTGGATAAATATATTATTATCAAACTAAACGACTAAATGGGAAAATTCTACAATTTCGGGAGGACTATCTGAAAACGCTTTGTGCAGCTTACCAACGACCCAATCAACGGATTTTTCTTTTTGGAATAATAATAATAATAATTTATTTGCAAGAATGTAGGTGTACAATAATAGTATGTTCATAAAAATAAAAGTAGGCCCCTTTACATTCTACCATTAGATGTGGTGTGCAAATATTAAAATTTATCTAATTACAATGTTAAAGTCATCCCTATTTTATACAACGACTGAAAGACAGACTCCAGACTGGAAGACTACAAGAATCCTTAAGAGGCCTATAATCAAAATACTTGACAGTGCAAAGTTATTACAAAGTGAACTCAGACGCATGCTCTCTTCAGAATTCACATACATTTTAGAAACATGTTTAAGTGACAGAATGTTTAGAATGAGGCAAGCGGATGAGTATTCTAAACTTAGGCTATAAAAGCTAGGCTACCACAAGGAAGTGTGTTAGACCCATTTCTCTACCACCTATAAGAAGTGACATCCCAGAACTGAAAAACTAAACCATTGCGACCTTTGTGATATGACACTGCTATTATGACTACCAGATCAAGTAATAGAGAAGCAGTAGCGTTCAACTAGCTCTGAACAACGCTTATGACTGGACACTAAAGTGAAAGATCAAACTGAATGAGACAAAATCATTTCACTAACTAACACTGCGATTACCACTCAATCTACACAAATGGCATGCAAATGCCATAAGGTAATACCGTGAAATACTATATAAATATATTCTTAACACCAAACTGCGTTGGAAATCTCACGTCAAATAGACTCCACATAAGTTATATAAGTATGTATTGGTTACTCGAAAGGAAATCCTGCCTATCAATACATAATAAAATTTATATTATATGTCTAGCATATTGTAATGCCAATTTAGATGTATGACATCTAACTTTGAGGCCGTACTAAACGAAATAACGTTAAAATAATCCAACAATTCCAAAATAACGTATTAAGGGATGCCATAATTGCTGCATGGTACTTTAGAAATTATGACCTCCACTTTGGCCTTAAAATTAAATTATACCAACATTATTCAAAAATTTGCTAAGGCCAACGAACACAGACTTAACTGAAATTTAAATTTCGAGGCAATTAGCTGCTCCATGACAAGGGCTTAGTGCGTAGGCCAAAAGAACTAAACCATTTGATTAAGTGTAGTATAAATATAATGAATAAATAATAGTTTCATGTACCTAACACGTGAACAAAATTACAAACAACATTATTCAAAAACAACAGTGCACAAATGTCGTTTGAGAACATTCGCAGAAATTTCATATTGAATGTTAAGATACAAAGGCCACAGCAAGTTTGCAATCCCCTACAAACTTCACCGCAACCAGTTTTTCTTTACAAATTTACAAGATTACTTCGTACTTTCAGAGGATTTAAGTGTAAATACGACCATGTTTCAAAGCCTTGTTAGTGTTTAATTATGACTTTAGAATTTGACTAAATTCTAATGAGGTCAAAATTTATTGAGGAAAAATGTGGGGAGGTAGATGCGTCTATTGTGAATGCTCTGGAAGCGCAATGATTAAAAGATATCATTTGCTTTAACTCGAGTCGTTCTATCATCACGTTCTCCACCACGATTGAACATTCTCGCAACGCCAAGGAAAGAGCAAAATACAGACACAATACAAGAGAATACATACCCCACTGTAAGTGAAGAATTAAGAAGAAGATTTACATAAATGCAACGCGTGATCTTTGTCGCGTGATTGTACGAGAATCCATGAGACATACTCGCGCGAACAGTCAAGTTGCGTATGTACGTCATTATTCAAATAATATATTGAGTATTTGCGTATCCTCATGGTACTTGCCTTTGCGTAGGTACAGCCGTGCACATCAGGCGTATGAAAAACCTCAAAAACAATACGACGACGTTTAGGTAACTCACGTCAACTCAAAGGGCAATGGAGAGGGCTATGCTTGGGGTTTCACTGTGCGATCGAATCAGGAATGAGGAGATCCGCAGAAGAACGAGAGTAACCGACATAGCCCGAGGAATTGTAACACTAAAGTGGCAATGGGCTGGACACATTGCCCGTAGGACCGATGCCCGATGGGGCCGACGGGTTCTCGAGTAGCGCACCGAAAGACGTAGCGTGGGTAGGCCCCTGACAAGGTAGACCGACGACCTGGTGAAGGTCACGGGAAACCGCTGGATGTGGGAGGCGCAGGACCGGTCGTCGCGGAGAACCTTGGGGGAGGCCTATGTCCAGCAGTGGACGTCTTTTGGCTGAAATGATGATGATGATTAGGTAACTACATCCATACTAATATTATAAATGCGAAAGTAACTCTATCTGTCTGTCTGTTACGCTTTCCCGCTTAAACCTCTCAACCGATTTTGATGAAATTTGGCACAGACAATCTTCAGACCTTGAGAAAGAACATAGGCTACCTTCTTTTGGCTGAAATGATGATGATGATTAGGTAACTACATCCTTACTAATATTATAAATCAGAAAGTGAGTTTGTTTGTTTGTTTGTTCCGCTTTCACGCCGTAACTACAGAAGTTTGCAGCACTTTGCAGACCGAAAGTTAGAAGTCCGGATTAAATAATAGGGTACTTTTTAGCCCATAAATATTTGATTCCAGATGGAAATCTAAAAAGCGCGATATAACCGAGGTTCACGCGAACGGAGCCGCGGGCGGAAAGCTAGTTGTCCATAAAACACTAATTTCCGTACCGCCGACCGCAACACTAAAAATACGCACACTTTTAATCTAGTTTTCAATAAGAATAAAGTTATAGAATTACGATCCAGCGGTAACTAAGTTGTTAAGTGTCAAATTTATGGTAACCTCAAGCGTCACCGCGGGGTCGCACGTAGAGTTGTTAAACGATGGAGTTAAAGTCATTCTATAACAACTCTACTGGTTAGTGAAACTAACTGATTTTCCTAGTTACTATTTGAGTAAATGATTTAATTAATATTTGTTTGATGGTTTTGAAATGGTTGCTCGTGCTAATTGATAGTGAAAATATTTGTCTGTGAGCAAAGTTGGTGGTTTGATGATTTGGCACATGTTGCTATGTAGAAGCGAAAATGTGAGATCTACTAGATTCAGGTAAACAACAGCAACAAGAAATAAACGAAAAAAATGTTACGAAGCAAATATAACTAAAACATCAGCCCGAAGGCTAAAACTAATGTAAAAAATATTACATAAAAGGGCAGTTTTAGTAGATGATTTTTGTATGATTGTATGTATTATAATTTTTTTTGACGCCTTTAATCTTTCCCAAGATGTCTACAAAACTTTGTCTATTATCCTATTGTAGTGCAGGAATAGATTTCATACGAAATAAGCATCAATCAGAAATGAGGAGATCCGCAGAAGAACCAAAGTCACCGACATAGCTCTGCGAGTCGCTAAACTTAAGTGGCAGTGGGCAGGGCACATTGCTCGTAGAACCGATGGGGCAGTAAGGTTCTGGAGTGGCGGCCACGTACTGAAGGACGCAGCGTAGGTAGGCCCCCAACAAGGTGGACCGATGACCTGGTGAAGGTCGCGGGAAGCCGATGGATGCGGGCAGCACAAGACCGGTCAGCGTGGAAAGCCTTGGGGGAGGCCTTTGTCCAGCAGTGGACATCTATAGGCTGAAGAAGAAGAAGAAGCATCTTCATTGTACCTATTTTTCAACTCTGCTTTTATATTATAAAATTTAATATGAATAATAGAAAACAAATTTATACAATTAGATTTGAATTGAAAATATTTATCGATTTATTATTAAATTTCAACTATATCCAACTACCCTGTTTATATATCTCATTTGGTGACTGTATATAAAAGGTAAAATAAAATAAATCAAATTGAAATCATAACAAAAAAATATTTATTAAAATAATTGTGCTCAGTTCAATTTTATAAAAAAATTCCTCTATCGCACTTAAAATATTCTTTAGAGGCAGCTGTAAATTTAAAATAGCTTGTGCCATATAGATAATTATGTTTGTTTTAATTTCGAAGGTAATAGTGAAAGCCTCGTTAAAATTCGACCAACAGCTTTCAAGAGAAGCGCATCTGTTTGTATGCGTATTACTTAAAGCCTCTCTGTTTAAACAAACAGTTAAATGTAATAACGAGCAAACAGAAAGAAATTAAAGAAAAATGTTACGATCTCTAATACGTTTACTTAGATAATAGGTTCTCTATCGTATTTAAATATTTATGAAAATAGAAATGTCGGCTCCACCAGTTAATATTCGCTTATATCACAATAAGCAGAGAGGACGTACTTAAATGTCGCGGCCAAGCTTTTGCCCTTGAAATTGTCACATGACTAAGAATGTCTAATATTATTAAAAGTTCGCAAGTCTATGACAGTTAGGGCCCGCAAAAGCTGTTCTATCACCGCAAAAATGAGACGCTCACGCCCAGCGACGAGATTAAACTAGCGGACGTCGCCTGCCACAGGCGTTCACTAACATATAAGACTACAATGAAACGACACTAAAATACCAGCCCTCATATAAAAAAATTTAAAACACATCATAAATATCATAAATAAGAAATTCGTTCATCGATTTCTTTTTTCCAACAAAAATCGTTTCAGTTAGAGCAAAAGAATTGGAAACCGTTCAACGATTATCGAATTAAGCCAATTAGACAATTGTCACGGGTACGCTAGGTGGTTATTCTTCAACGGAAAGTGTAGCGAAAAAGCTGGCGAGGTAGAAGGGACAATAAGAACAAAAGCACTAATTCCACACAGAGTTATCGATAGTTTCGCGTCAGCTCGATTCGTAGCTTTGTTAGGGCGACACACAAGAGAAACGCTCGACAAATTGCGTCGTACGAGCGTAGCGCGCCGCCCGACGCCGACCGCCGCGCGTGGACACAATGCCGACTCGCGTCAATTGTTATTTTATGCACAACTGGACGCACCGACAAAATGGTCATTCCGTCTAACTAGAAAAATTCACAACAATGCTTTACAGTTTTAAGCTAGTAGGTAACTTAAGTGATTCACTTAGCACTTTTAACATAAACGCTACTGCATTGGACATTGTTCCTCATATTTTATTGATTTTTGTTCTCCGCTATACGACCTATTGAAATGTTTCATGAATATTCAATGCCATCTTCAACTTAATATATGCACTATACTGCTAGGTTAAAAGGGCGAATAAGAACTTTCGAGTAGACTGCCAAGAGTTTCATTGATATACTTAGTTATATCAATATACTCGCAAACGTCTGGCTTTATACACATAATCAACAAGAAATATCAGTAATTTGTAGGGACATACATCTTATTTACTTCGCCCGCATTTGTTTACAATCTCGAGTACGTTACGCGTTATTTACATTAGCAAAAGGACGGACTACAAAATCAATGCGAACACCGAACGGCAATTTATATGCGTAAATAATATTGAGCAGCTGTATCTATATTTTCCTTTCGCCCTAATCTGCAGAAGTGTCGCGCGGTATGCAAGAGAAATGGTCTACAAATTGTGTTCGCCTGGCTGGGCCGGCCGCTCGCTTGCCCCGCGCCATCTATACTACAATAACTAAACTATATAAACAAGGTGCTTGTTCTCAGCGTTCTTTAACCTCAATCCTCCTCCCAAGGTTGTCTTAAACCTTTACATTTTTACTCCAAATAAAGCTTTCACTTTCTCTCCGATACATATTAAAGCATTTTGGGATCGTCTTAAGAGCCAGGTACAGGTACAAAATAGATAGTGCTTGTCGCTAGCCAACTTAGATGTTTTATTTACTGAATAACATAGAATGGATTTTAAAATGGGTCAGTAAGGGTAGGTATACACAGCGCCAGTATCTGCTACCCAAGGAGTATAACATTTTGTAACAAAAGTTTAGCACATACCTACTGCCGATCCTTGCTGTTGAAAAATTTGGTCGATTTAGATAAAACAAATTTTTGATTCATATCTATACTAATGAAGAGTTTGTTTGTTTATTTGAACGCGCTAATTTCAGGAACTACTGGTCCGATTTGAAAAAATGTTTTTTCGTTGGATCCCATTAATCCAGGCTTTAGGCTATATAACATCACGCTGCGACCGATAGGAGCGGAGCATAACGAAACCACGCGAACGAAGTCGCTGGCGGCCGCTAGTAATAAATTATATCGATTGGCAGCAAAGTAATTTTGATTTATTTTCTTGCTATCTGTGACTTTTTAGAGAGTCAGGACCAAAATAAGAAAAGGCTCCTAAAATTGCTTTTCTTTTGCTACAACGATTACGATGCCTACGGCCTACCCTTACTGCCTCATCACAAAAAATCACCCTAAATAATATAATGTTGAGCACTATGTGGTGGGTAATTCAGCGACTTAGTTGAGACGAAAAGCATTTTGATTAAATTCTTCGCTGAAATAGAATTTAGATTGCTATACACATAGTTAACTTAGAATATTGTTAGAGTTGAATTTTGATTAGTTAGATATACTTACCATCTATTCTAGAGAACTTTGATAGTCGAGAAACTACACACTTGTTATATGTAATTGCTGCAACTCGTTTAAGAAGCCCTACAGCTTCTTACTTATAATTTTTAGCTTCAGAGATCGCTTGCTCCTACCCATAAGTACTCATTTGCTAATTCACCAAACAGAGCGCTTCAGAGCGGACTAGATGTTTGGCGCGATCTATACCTATAAGTAATGCGTTTTTTGCCAATAGTAGGAACATTAAATGCTTTGCTTAAGAGGGAACTCTAGTGGTGCTTTCTCTGTACAAACGTATTCCGTTGTTTTCTTCGTGGATAATGCTTTTAGAGCAATTACTTTTTTCTACAATTTTAGACCGTGATTATACGTGCCGCTATCATTTGCTTTTTTCCGAAACTTAATTAATAAAGGATATATGATACTTCAAAATCGCGAAAAATAACCCATTTTTACCACATTGTCCACGTTGTTCGACTATTAGCCAAATGTAATAAGTTTTTGACAAAAAAGTAAACAATAGAAGCAGAGGTATACTTTTCCTCTAAATTTTGTTATTAAAATAATTCAAATCTGTCGTGTTTTTGAAAAAGAAAACAGCGGAATACGAAACGTCTTTTGGTCAACGTTTTTGTAGGTAAAATCAGCCTGAGCTGCAACTGTCCTTTTGGCACCTTACCGGGAGAGGTTGGAATCAGCGCGACGGCCATAGTTTCTTCAAATACCTATTTTCCAAATTCCTCGACACTAGAGTCCTCTCTTAAGCGTAATCAGATTGTAATACCTAACCTCTCGATGAGAGAGCTTACTAATAAGACTTTTCGGTGAGAGGGCCTTATTCTACTACGTGGGCCCACTACATGTCCTCGAATATTGGGTTCTAAGTCAAGCAGGTTTCCTCGGGATGTCAGCCGTATTAACTAGTTTTTGATATGAACTATGTAGGTACATACCCACACTTTTTTACACAAGGAAATCTCGCAGAATATGTATGAACTCCCCTAATGACTAAACAAAGTATAAACGAGGACTTATCTCTACCTTTTAAATAGACCACGCAGTAGACACTGACTAAATGTACAATGTAATTGCCAAAAAACCGCGTCGGACTATAGCGCACAAAGATTACTCACTCTAAAAATTTGACTTGCCCCCGTAGGCCTGACTTGCCCCCCTAAGCTTGACTTGCTCCCCAGGCCAGAAGCTAGGCCCAGTTTTACATTAGCATTATGTTCTTTTGAGCAAATAAAAATTCTTTAAACTTACGTTTCCTTCATTATTTTCAGAGCTGTGGTGACAAAATGTTTTACACAAAGTAAAGCCCCTGTCTGGGTTCGAACCTGTGACTTACAAATAAGCAACACTCTCACGGCTATTACCACTTGACCACCACTATTTGCTTAAAGAAACTTGCTAAACTAGTGGAGACTTACCTAGTGACAACATTTCTAAAATAAGAGGGGCATAATAGAAAAAAAAAAAGCTTACCTACTTATATCCATTTACCATTATCTCAGGCAGTTTCAATATGATCAAAATCGCAATCTTTGGCTCCTTACTCCTTATCAAATATCAAAGGCAGGACATTTAAAATGAGACATGAAACACTAAACGTTGGAATTGCCAGCGACAATATTACGATGCCATAAAAAGTGAATTTTCTTTTAATTCGCAATTTTGTGTCTGGCAACAGCTACTCACGATAAAACATGGCCGTCGTCGCCGTGTTTCGAGTCGCGATCGAATCGTTCACGGGGGACATTAAAGTTTGTTTAATGTGCTCCAAGAGAATTAATGTGACACCTAAGCTAGGTGCCAAACATAAAAAATAATTATAGGTCAATAAACCGATTCTTTTACATGAGAAAGCATTTAAATCCTTTTTTTGTTCACAAATGTGGGGGAAAAGATTTATTGATAATAGAAGAAAGGCGCGTGAATCCATTATTTATTGCTTAACATATGGGGTTTCTCGGTCTTGAATTTGAGAGAAAACTTAAAAAATTGAAATTCGCATGTTTAAATAGTTTTCTTGGAATTTCAGCATACTTGACATGTGTGTTTTATTGACTTGCAGTTCTGAAGGTCATTTCATTTTAAAAACGTCATTTCTCAGTTTTAATAAATAATTATAAACTAGTGCATGACTGCAATCCCGCCTGATGGTAAGCACTGATTCAATCTTTGATGGTAAAGCGCGCTTGTTTATTAAGCATATTCACTCAAAAAGCTTAGTGAATAGGAAGGAAGACGGCAGTTGAGCGAAGTGCATCACCTGTTGTTAAACCCAACAAGACGACCAACTATTCTGCACCAGAAGGAGATTGATCTGGAAGCCCTCCACGACGAAACTCTCGACACAACAACATTTGGTGCATCGTACCCGGCACACATCGCAATACAACTGCTCAGACCCGTCGTTCGTACGGCTTCACCAGACATCATGCCGGAACATGACGAATCGCTTGGCAGCAAGACTTTGTCTGGTGAGTGGTAAATTTCCCTACATTTTGACAAGTCTTTGACATTTGTTTGTCACCACACACACAGTGCCGGATGAAACTGCGACTAAGTTTTGACCGTTTTAAAATTACGAGACCTAGGTGACCCGTGCGAAGTATTCGCACATCCCTAATTTTCAAATGTAAATTTCTAAAAACCACTGAAATGTGAGTCATTTGTATATTTTTCTTTTATACTAGTATAGTGGTCCAGAAAAGCTTTAAAATGATGACGCATTTATGTATATTGATAAAGTATAAAAGAAGTTATGGTGTACCGACAAAAAAGGCCTTGAGAAATAACGTAATTATATGTTTGGCCTTCATATTTCAAACACAATTAGCCCAATACGATGCCAGCTCGCCGCGCTGTGTTTCACGCGCGCCTCAAAGAGATGTCAGCACATCGTGAGGGGGCCCACGAAGACCGATGCCTCCTGGGCCAGGGTTGCGGGTTGGTTAAACAAGAAACCGTAGCCCTGACCGTCGCACAGGCAAGTGAAGAAACACGGGTGGTTTTTAGTCAGTAAACGTCTGACACGCCCTTCCGCTCCGCCCAGCGCAAGACGCGATAACTAAACCACGCGAACAAAGTCGCTGGCGGCCGCTAGTAGTAAAATATGTGTGTCAAATTTCATGCAAATCCGTTCAGTAGCGTTTTGCGTTAAAAAGTAACTAGCATCCATCCATCCATAGTCACATTCTCAGAAACTTTTGCTTTTATAATATTATCAGGACTTGCTACTTTGATAAAATAGACTGGAAAGATTTGTTGAGAGGTAAAAGGCCAAGTGGTACTTATTTGAAAATAAAAGCCGTCTCACTCGATGTTACGAGCGAAATCATGGCCACTTAAAAATATACTTGTTGTTCCGAAGCCAGTACAATTTCCCCAACATCTATTCAATGTTGGCATTTTCTCCAAAATAAATGTTTCGCTGAGAAACGAGTAAGTGTTTGTTATTATTCTTATTAAGATCGTTATTTATGTACTGTCTCGTCTTTGAATTTATTAGTAAGGGCAAAATTATTCCTTAAGAGCCGTTGTCCTGCTCTGCTTCTTAACTCATTAACCGCCAAACATAAAGTAAATGTGACTTATTTACGAAAATCTTATTTTCCTATCATAAAAAAGGATCCTAAATTATTCCGTTCCCTAGATAATGGTGGACTTTTTTTCCAGTTGGGAAATCATCAAAAGACCTCTCCCACAATGGGCAAGCGCGTGTCAGACTTTTACTGACTAAAACCCACCTGTGTTCCTTCACTTGCCTATGCACCAGGGCCACAGTGGACTCATTTGACTACAACAGCCAATTTTCGTAGTCAATTGCGTTGTATCCTAAAAAATCATTTAATGTAAGTACATCAGATAGATTTATAAAAAAGATAGAACACGTATTTTTTATTTTTTCTTTCACTCAAATACTTAGGAAGATAATTATATTGATTTGAAATGTCGCATGACGTCACGCCGTGGTACAAAATATACCACGGCGTGATGTAATTAGCCCCCACTCCGTAACTTTAATACGCTATAAGTCTATAAATTTTTGGTAATTACGACAAAATAAAAAATAGGGGTCCTATTTTTTTTTATTATCTATAAGACTGACTAATAACTTTTTGATTTTCGTACCTTGGATACATCCCTATTTTTGTAAATCTGATTTTCAACACATGTTTTTTCAATATTAGGTACGACATTTGAAGGTACCAACATAACAACTGTTTCTTTAGCTTTTGAGGATAATATTTTAGAAGTATTGCGACAAGCCTTGGACCAGCAAAGATTTTAAGTGTTATTTTTATCCTATTCAATACTACGCATTAGGTACTACATTAGAGCTATAGCTGAACCATGTGATCACTTTAAATTATAAAGTGCAAATACCAGGCCTGTACTAAAATAGTTATATTGGCCTCGATTCTCTTGTTTACAAACTAAACTAAACTTAAGTTCAGTGTATTTTTATCTTTCTATTTCATTAAGAAAAGGACAAAAGATAAAATGTTAGTTTAGACCAGTAATCAAATTAGTCCGCTCCTGACGTAAATTGTTGTATTTTTGGTCGCCATGTTTATAATCGCGTCTAAACCGTCTATAGAATATCTTCATTTGAAAGGATTAAACTTAAATATTATCTTAATTTATTATCTACTCTCTCTCTCTCTCTCTCTTATTATCTTAAATGTTGTCTTTTCTTAATGAAATAGAAAGAAAAACACGCACTTAACTTTAAGTGAAATTAGTTTAGTTCGTAAACAAGAGAATCAGCGCCAATATCTCGATAAATGTAACCTGTTACAATCCATTGCTAGACAAATTTATGATAATGTTTACAACAGCCAATCTGTCGAAGCCACATGTGTCGAAGCCACCCCATAAATTAGTCATCACTGAGGAGCTCACGTATACACTTTTTACAGCTTAGAGTAACTAAGCTGTAATAACCGCGACCCTTTTTTTTTTTGTTCCGGTGTGGAAAATCCTCAATGGATGTTCGCCGCCCTGGGGTGGGCGACGGGGTCTGTCAGACTCCTACTGACTAAAAAGCACCCCGGTGTCTCTCCGGTCACATGCGCACGGAGCCGCGCGAGAGCCGCGGCAGAATCAAGGACTCCCCTTGATTCTGCCGCGGCCCCACACTCTCATCCCCCGGTCTGTCCGGGCCTCGCCTCCTGCACGGGGTAGTAAGGTGTTAAATTACTCCGTACATCGCCTCTGATGCGTACGCCAGCACTCGCGCGCGCCTCCGCCTCGTGGTCCAGCGAATAGGGGGCGGGGACTTCCCCATGTCCCTCGCCTCTGGACCCATTCATGGGGGCCGGAAGAGAGCGTTATCCGCCCTTCCTCGGCGTCCGATGCGTCTTCAGCGGCCCGGGAAGGGAGTTGAGATCTCCCTCTCCCGTTCCGCAGCTTCCTTCTGCGACATCACGTCCTCGCAGAAGGAAACCACCGCGTCCCACGACTCTTCAAAATTAGCGACCCGCCCCAGCTTCGCACGGGTGCAATGCTGATACTAAATGTAAATACTACTACAGAAAAACTGTGAACGTTTTATAGAAAAACATAGCTTCCCGACGCTCCCGCCACCCGGCCGATCGGTACCCCACAAACGCTACGTCCTGCAATTTTTTTTTTCGCACGGGAGCAATGCTGATACTAAATACATTGCAGAAAAGCTATGAACGTTGTATAATAAAAATAAAAAAAAAACATAGCGGCCCACCGCCACAGCCGGCCGGTACCACCGCAAACGCAACGCCCCGCAATTTTCAAATCTGTAATATCTTCGAAAATATCATATGCTGTAAGGGTATGCTGTAAATCAACAATATATTTAAGGTTTATATTTTAGGTAATTGGATAAGAATGAATGCTGTATTGGTTAAAATGGCTTCGAAAATTAGCCGTTATTTGTCATAAAAATTAAAGGACGAAAAATGTTATTGTAGGATATCCATATGAGATAGACGTTATATACCATCGCGGATTTAGGGGTCAGATTGCGTTTGCTATGAACCTAAGCGGAAATTTAATTATTTGTGACATCTCAATAGAAACCTCAAAAATAACAGTATTTCTCCAGTATTTAATGGGTTTCATTATACATATGAACATTATGAACCTTCCTCTTCAATCGCTCCATCTATTAAAAAAAAACGCATCAAAATCCGTTGCGTAGTTTTTTAAGATTTAAGCATACATACTGACAGAGAAAGCGACTTTGTTATATACTACGTAGTGATAATACTCTTATTGACATTAATTTCAAATGTTGTCAGTTTTATTGTTCCTATTTTAAACTAAAAAAAAATCTCTATGTAAATAAAAACCAAAAATAATGATTATAGCTTGCGAAACTTAGTGGCAATTAATTTTATTGTATTGCCGTACTCAGTGCCGTACAGCCACGCCAAATGGGTACATATATAATGGGTACATACATAATATAGGTTATCGATATTCCCAATAATGTAAAGTATTATTTTACGACTCTATCATCGCATGAGTCTATATTTGCAATTAACTGCCGTCGTTTTGTGGGTATATACCCACTATATGAACTTATGTATATGTATCCGTTACTGACTATATCTTTACAATATTTATTATGGAAGCAGCAAATAAACCCCAATAAGATGTTGGACCTTTTCTGTTGTAGGCTTGACTCAATCTTTTTCCAACGGTTTATAGGCTGTAACATTTTACAGGTACTGTTTTATTCGTTTCTGCAAAACACTAAGCGAGCGCGGCATTGAAAAGGGACTTGTGCGGTGACCGCGTCCGTTTTGTGTAAAATGTCAAAGTAAGGGGGAAAGCAAGAGGCGGGTGCGAAATTGTGTTGACGCAGTGACCGCAGCGGGGGCGACTGGAGCGATGCGGCGACTTACAGCGTCGCGCCGCGGCGACGACGGGTCCCGAGTGGCCCGGTGGTCCGCGTGCAGACCCACTCAAGAACAATTCTCCTGAAGCCGTCATCCACTGGGATAAGCGGCTCATTATTCACTAAAAGCCCACGGCGTGCCCGCTCGGGTAATTGGAGGCTTTGTTCCTTTGCGCTCGGCTTTGACGCTCTCGTGAACTATACGAGACTCCGCTCGGTCGGATTATTATTCGCACAATCAACGATGCACGCCGAGCCTTAGATTAATCTGACAGCTGAAGTATGAATTGTTTGTAGAGCGAGGATAAACGTCGCATTACTTTTTGCAGTATCATTATTTTTGTTGTGTAATCCTGCGTAAAATTTTTACAGTCCACAAATAAAAAAACGCACCGCGGAATCCCTTTATACATAAACGCGTTTATGTACAAAGGCATTCTGGCCGAGAGACACAATGTTAAAAATATGAAATATGACACCATTGTCAAAACCAGTTTGGTTCAATCGAAACTGTTATAGATTTGCGTGAGCGTGGGAAAAGTAGAAGAAGCTGTAAGAGTTTATTGCATTAGGAAATAGCTGCTGCAACTGAGAGCGACTCTAACTGCCAGCCGTGAAATATTGTTGTCCACTGACATATCGTGGGTGTTACACATATCTATTCAATGGCGACTAAATAAAAATACTATTAAAATATGGACTTGTGATGTAACAATGTTTTCTCATCGTATATCCGTATCTGCCGCCTCGCTTGCATAGGTACTATTATAAATCCAACTACTTTTCTCCGTACTTTGTAAAATCAGTGGCATTAAAGCCTGCAGTTTTCATTAATCTGTGTCTAGAACGACTGTCGTTGCATAAGGCAGGTTCCAGCCTCTTCCATCCTAACTCATCTCTCACTCGTTGTGTGCCGTTATTGCAATGCCCAGTTATGATCTAATTAATAGTTACTTGCGAACACATCGTCAGTTTAATTACAACTTGCCATCCGTGCCATTTGCACGCACATTATATACTTAACTATAGATAACTTAAGGGAATAGACACTTGAAACATCATAAATTAAATACTTTGCACAGAGCGTGCCTAACAACGCAATAAGCGAAGGAAACTAACAAGAACACACATTTCAAACGTGTATTAATTGCTGACTTGTAATTAACCAAGATACTACAAAACTCGTAAAAAGTATAATGTAGAACTTATAGTGCTGAACTATTAAAGGTTACTGCGCAACACGGCCTTCATGTGGCAATATAAATAGTATACTCCTAGTGAAACAAGTCAGAAAAGCCATAGTCTGAAATTATGCAAAGTCGTTATTACAGAAGAATTTTCCTCGGATGTCTCGTTTGTGCTGATATTCTCGTATTTTTATTAAAGTTATCTTGTTAAAAGGTCTTTTAAGGATGCAACTTAATAAAAGATAGCATTGAAGTTAAAATCCAAGAGCTAATTTTTGTAAGAGGTTCACTGGATGGCGGTTTGTCGCGATCGACGGCGCCCCGTCAGCGCAGGGCGCTTGTTATAGCGAGCCCCGCGGCGCTGGGACACAATCGCAAAGTTACAATATACACCTGCACCCAACCATCCACAAACGATTTTGAACCTTAAGGTATTTGTGATGATGTCGAAATGTGTCCGTTGGTGTCTCGGTGGACGTAGCGCGGGTTTACAACCAAGCTTCCTCATTACTTCTGTCGGCGTCATTGCCATCTCGTCGCAACATCAGTAAGTGCCGCTCAGAAAAATATTTACATACATCTCTCGCACAAATATTGGAAGGAAGTGAAATATGCAGTGAACAAGTAATTATGTTTAACTTGATGTGTATTAATATCGTCGTTACCTCCGAAGGTGCTTATTGCAGCTCTCTCATGAGATGACTCGCATACATACCGTGTTTGTTTTGCCCCATTATAACACCTATTACTAAGTTAATAGGATTCGCGGCATGGATGAATGCCACCGATCCCGAGCTTCTTTAGTGGTATGTTAAACGAATACCACGAATGGCAACTTCATGATTAGTTTTACTCTAAAAGGTAGTGATGTGCCACTACAAACAAATGATGGAGTTAACCAAAATCGTGAATTTCAATCTTATAAATGATTTCGAATTACGTTGTGTATTTGAAAAGGCTTTCTCGAATCGTATCTGCGGTTATTCTGGAAATACTTATGTTGGTGTAGGCGTGAACGTTCATTAAATATAAAGAACAATAGCATAATAGTTTAGGTTTCCATTAATCAAATCAAATCCAAATCGTTTATGGAATTCTAAATTCCAAAAAACACTTCATTTAGTGTCTCAATTATTTGGCTAAACATTTTGGCATCTATCTCTTTTCTATCTCTATATAATTTTCTCTAACATTTATCTCAATCTTAGTTTCATTCTTCCTAACAGAAAAACCTCTAATATTTTTTTTTTATTCCTTTGTTTCAGGTTCACCTAATTATTTATGTGAATACGTATTCTACAAATATGTATACATACTACAATGTACATATTTATTCAAATTGATGGCTTTAAACCATCTCTCTAACTTTTTAACTTTTGGCCCTAAAGCCATAGTTATGTCTCTTCATGGAGCATTTTGCTTCACCATCTCTTCTTCATAGAGCGATTTGCAACTCCTAAAATAAGCCTATGCAGGAGCGACTGGTGACTCCTTAAATAAGCCTACACCAAATGTCTTTTCTTTGTAATCCATAGACTATGCTTAAAGTTTGCGGATTTCAACATTGCGAATTAACACTTTAGTATTGTGATACAACCTTTGTGTCAAAGCTTAAATGGCTAGAAATTGAAAACGACCACCTACAATCTGTTTATTAGCTTTACGTAACCTCCATTCATATTGAAATGCGCGGCACTAACCTCAAGGTAATAAAAGTTATATTTTAAATTACTTAGCGCAATGTTGAAAATGGTGAAACAAGATACCTACATAGGTACGCCTCAGAATGAGAGAAAGTCTAAATCCAGGATAAAGTGAAAACGCAATTCGCGGTGGTACTCTTACAGATGACCGCGTATAGGCCCAACTGTACCATTGAAGAAACTCTTTCAAATGAAGATCCACAAGAGAAACACAACACACATTGTTATAAGAAAGCACAGAACGACAGCAATCGCCGCTCTCAGGCACATAAAACTGAACATAATTCTATAACAATACAAAACTTTGAACATGCTTAATGCTTCATCGCGTCTTTTGATAGCATTTTCAAACCATAAACCTTTGAGAATTGGACGGACGTTCGTGTGAACCATCGTTTATTTACTCTTCGAGCGATAAATTTCAATGATTTAACTGCCACTTTACCCGTTATTTGCTATTAAAGGTAGGCAGCGAAGGAACGGCACATTTTCCTAATTTGTTGCAATATGTTTACTTTTACTTTAATTACTTTCCAGCGGACACTTTGTGAACACTTTGCGGAGTAAAGATGTAAAGAGCTTACAGACTGTAAAATTGGTCGTTAAAACGTTTAAATGTTTTCTGAATACCCATCATGACGCCGCTAATTGGTTTCCATTTAAAGCTTAAATACGACAATACCGGAACTAATCATTTAACGATAGTTACAAGGCAATTAAATTGATTCCTGTTTTCTCCATTAACCTGGCGTTTTCACGTTTCTCTCTCTTTATAGTGAATTAAATGACAGGGATATTTATTACGGAATGTTGTATTTAATTCATTCATTTAAAATGCCATCAACGATTCTATTACAAAATGATTGAGTTAATGTCATTATCTATGCTATTTACAGGCCTTTCAAGATTAAGAAGTATGTCTACGTGCTCTTTCCATTTAGATTTTTAGATTGTTTCAGAGGCTTGTATGTGAAAACGTTAAGCAAAAAAAAATGCAAAGGAGCTCCATCTATTATGCACATGTTTACACTACATAGTTAGTACCTACATACTGCACTCCACCCTGTAAAGTTCTAATAATATAATATATATAAAAATGTTATATGTATATAACATATATAATAATATATATAATAATAACATATATAATAATATATAAAAATGTTTGAAACTCCACACACACTTTACGCGTCCTTAGAGAGCGTCAAGCAAGGATATGCGAATAGGGCTAAGCAAAATAAAACTCTTTTGGATCTAGTTCACGGTGTATTAGCAAATTAAATATATAGGTACAGGTTAAACAATATACGTCTTACACACTTGTAGCTTTGTATTCTAGATCATCTTATGCTGATTTACCCGCGGAGATGTTGGCAAACAACCGACTACCACTACCGGAATCAAAACTTACACTAAGTGTTAACCCAGGGTATAAACTACTAGTTGCGCCGTGCGGTTTAACCCGCGTAGGTTTCGATGTGTTTTTTTTATATACTCCGCTCCTATTGATCGCAGCGTGATGTTATATAGCCTTAAAGCCTGTAAAGCCTTCCAGGATTAATGGACTATCCAACTCAAAAAGAATTTTTCAAATCGGGCCAGTAATTCCTGAGATTAGCACGTTCAAACAAACAAACTCTTCAGGTTTATATATTAGTAAAGATGTGTATGTCAAACTTCACTTAAATCTGTTCACACATCCAGACAAAGAAACGAAAATTTAAAAACTATTATTTCAGCTCGTTCCTAACACACTTTTTTCAAAAATGTACAATATCCCTTTACTATTTCATTATATTGTATGTACCTATATCTAATCGTTGCTACATATAGAGAAGGAAAGGTAGCAATATATTTTATTTCTTTTGGAGTTCTAGATAAAACGGAATGGGTCGTTGGCCTATGCCTAAATAAGTTATGACATCACGTCTAGGTTGAAAGCCAGGTTTGAAATTGTGGGCGAATATCGCCGTAATCTGATTGGTCGGTGATCTGGTGATCGTAGTTTAATGCTGTTAGTTTGCCAGTGGGGGCTGTTTGCTGGACTACCTAGAAATACCTGGTGTGTAATGTATTTTTTTTCATAATCCCTGCTTAGTTAAGGAGGCTCATAAAATATTGTGATATTGATATAAACCATAAGTGTGTTAATAGTAAGCATACTGTTTATTCATTGCCTTTTCTTTATTGCGAATAAATACTCATTTTTCAAAGAATCAGCATTTCCATACAACGTGGCAATGCTGCCAGCCTTTTGGGTACGTTTCGTGATGACAGTGATGCGGATGTATTTTTTAATGCTCTATGATTATTTTTAAAGTATTTTTCTTCAAATGAGGTAAATATTATTTGAAGAATGGAAAACAAACGAGGTCAAACAGATTTGTTGCCTCATTTTGTCGTATAATGTAAGAACAGTCAAACGGCACCAATGGCTTCTCAGATAGGTACATCGCGCTAGGGATGAACAGATTTGCCGAGTCTCCTGTAACATTAGAACAATTTGACTGCAATCGTCTTCCCGTCCTATTAAGTGTCTTCAAGTCTAGAGTGAATAAATAAATTGTAATGAACTTCTGTGAAAGTATAACAGAGAGGAGTGAAATGCCACCTATTTTATGTTATCCGTAGAAGCAATTTTTATTTGCATTATTGTTGCGATTCAAAGGAAATGTGTGTTTTGCAATGATAGAAATAATATTGTTATAAAGATTGATTATGATAACTATGTCTTTTTTTAACAATGGCCGAAGATAAAACGTAATTATGAAAAAAATCAAGGCTTACATTAACAGGCGCGACACGACTTTCCGACGCGATTCGGAACAATTTCCATGAAGTTTTCATACCAATTGTTCTCCGTGAGTTATATCGTATCATACCTGTCTGTGATAGCTTTGGTATAAGTTATAACTGTCACAAAATAGCTAGCAATTAAATTAATACCTATGTATGTAGCTGGAAGTTAACATTCGGTATAAAGTATGTTCGACAATTATTTGTCAAATTGACACACTATGGCGATTTGCCATTCTAGAGGCATTTTTTTAAGAATTACAAGTCCGATAATGACAGGTGTCATATAAATAGGTAAGATGAGTGACACGTGCATTTTTCATTGGACTTTAAAAATTATTTATAGTGTCGTTTACTAAATAAAAGCGCGTGATTTATGTAGGTAGTAAAAAGTGCATTCAGTAAATAATTCATAAAAAAACATTGAGATATCGCAGCATAGTAGCCACAAACTTTGACTCAAACTTCCCTTACAGACGGTTCATGCGGCCCTATTTTCAACTGTCATTGGCGATATCCGCCATTATTATGAAATAAAATTTTCAAAGAATTTCTACAATTTGTTACAGGTCTTATTGGCAAAATTGTGGTATCTATTCCACAGAGGACATTGATCAAGAGTTGAGGTTTAATCTCACGTTGAAATTTTTCAAACGATACATATTTTGTATTCATATAACAAAATTTACGTATAATATATTTTTAAATAAAAAATGTGTTACAAATTCAAAATTATTCCAGGCATAAAATCATCTGGCGTTGGAAAAATGAACCCTTACGTTGTCCACTGAAAAGTGCACACTAGAAGTTCAAGTCAGACAGTTCAAAATTTCCTATCGAATTCCGTAGCGAAACTGTCATAGACTTTACCAACGTTAGCCAACATCCTACTAAAATTCTAAATATAAACGTGGAAGTTTTAATGGATATATTGATGTTTGTCGCTCTTTCACGCAAAAACTATAGAACGAATTTGAATGAAATTTGTAACACAGATAGGGGCGTCGATGCTCCTGTTCAGAAAATAAACTAATTTTAAGTTCACTGCATCTTTTTTTATCTATTTCATTAAAAAAGGGTTAACATTTTGGTATAATCCTGTCAAATTAAGATATTCCATAGACAGTTTAGACGCGATTATAAACATAGCAACCAAAAATACATCAATTTACGTCAAGCGCGGACTAATTTGACAGGTCTAAACTAACATATCATGTTCTGTCCTTTTCTTCATCACTTCAGCCGAAAAACCTCCACTGCTGGACATAGGCCTCCCCCAAGGTTCTGTACTACGACCGGTCCTGTGTCTCCCGCATCCAGCAGTTTCCCGAGACCTTCACCATGCCTACCCAAGCTGCGTCTTTAGATGCGTGGTCGCCACTAGAGAACCAGTCCTCGGTCCTTTTCTTATTGAAGTATGAAGAAATAGGTGCACTGTACTTAAATTTAGTTTGTGAACAGGAGAGTCAGGGCCAGTGTATAATTAGAATTAACATACAGGATACGTTTATCTCGATATTCCCACAGGATCAAAACTTATGCGGGTAAAATCGCTAGTAACTACAATATAACTTAAGAGGGGACTGTAGTGGCGTTGTCTCCATACAAACGTATTTCGCTGTTTTCTTCGTGGATAACGCTTTTAGAGCAATGATTTTTTTTTCTACAATTTCACACCTCGATTATACGCGTCCCCATTATTAGATTTTTTGGAAAACTTAATTAATATGATGTTTCAAAATCTCGAAAAATAACCCATTTTTACTGCGATGTTCAGACGATTATTACACAAATGTGGTAAGTTTTTGACAAAAAATAAAATAATAGAAGCATAGGTATACTCATCCTCTAAATTTTGATATAAGATATAATTGAGATCTGTTGTATTTTGAAAAAGAAAACAGCGGAATACGAATCATCTTTTGGCCAACGTTTTTGTAGGTAAAATCATCCTGAGTTGCAACTGTCCCTTTCGCACTTTACGGGGAAAGATTGAAAGCGGCGCGACGGCAATAATTTCTTCAAATACGTATTTCTCAAATTCCTCGGCACTAGAGTCCATCACTCTAAAAATTTTGTCATGAAAAGCAATATATCGTGGTGAAAGACTAACAAACGCCGTGCACGACGGTTCCTTTAAGCTGGTATACAATTTAATTCCATTACAATATACTTACGCTGGCCGTCGCCGAACAATGGTCAGCTTAGCTATTAAACAATGGGGACGTTAGTGATCATAAACACACTGATTTTAAATTGAAGATAAAAGATAGATAAAACATAGGAAGCCTGTTGAAACGGTCGTAATTTTTTGTGAGCGTCCATTAATTTGAGTTTGTTTTCGTCTATTTTTGACTTTAGGGAAGATTTAACGTAATCTTTATTGGTTAGCTGTTCAGTTCGATTTTATGACATCTTTATTGTATAAATTTTTTTGTAACGGTATCTACAGACGCTACATGCAAACAATGCGTTATACTTATGTTACCCAAATCCTACATCTCGCAAGCAGAGTTTAGCGCACAACTAATTACAGTAAAGGTCTTTTGACCCTTACTGCATTACCACTTTTGAACATTATTGCAATAACAATAAGTGTCAAAAATGGTATTCCACTTTTGGCTCTTAGTATACATACAAGTTCCCACACACACACACACACATCAACGGCTGGGCAATTTCCGCCAGACACAACACCATTCTTGACGGAGTATTCTTCCTTTTCTATGAAGGATGAGTGAACCTTATACCCTATTCCTCGTACCTTTTTTTTCGGATGGGAAATCATAAAATGACCTCTCCCGCTCTGGGCGGGGAGGAAGGGCGTGTCAGACTTTTACTGACTAAAACCCATCAGTTTTCAATCATTTGCCAGTGCACTAGGGACACGGTTTCTCTTTCAAGTAACCCGCAGACCTGGCCCAGGTATGGGTCTTCGTGGGCCCAGTTACGATAACATATCTTTGAGGCGCGCGTGGAATAAAACTCGCAGTCGACCCGGTCCTAGTCCTTACCGGGCACTGCTCGCCGCCCGCAAACCCGCGCCTGCGCTGGCCGGGAATGCGTTGTTGCTGTAGCGGCTAGAGGCGTGAGGGCGCTAAGATATAAGCTCCATCACGCGCTCCGCCTCCTCAGTTCCTCATACCTCCAGTTTTAACTATACATAACATCAGACCTCTAACTTCCGAAAGTTTTTTTTTTTATATTGAACTTACACTTATATAGCATCTTCGTGATTTGAGTGTTGATGAAACGAAAAAGCGACAGTAGACACATACATTTATACACACATCATTTTACTTGAACACAACACCATCTATAGGTTATTCGTCAGAATAAAAAAGAAAGCTGTAGCTTAATTCAAATAATTCCAAATAAAGAATACAGGAAGCGCTGGTGTTAAGTTTCAGTTTTAAAACGGGAATATTTGAATCTTTGATTAGTCTGTTGTTACCAATAATCTATTGGACATTCTTTTCGGAATTCAAAAGTATTATATATCATTGGAAAGTACGTTAAATAGCAAAAAAATGGTATATAATCTTGTATACACTAAGCCTCTTGTACCATATATCATCAAAATGTAAACGTAGAGTCGAATAAGTATTTGTAATATATACGAATAAAACGGTTTAAAAATAATTATTAAAACTTTATATAACTATGATCATGACTAAACGTAGGTACAATTATCCTCTTTTCGAAAATTTACATTCATCTCATTATCATGAAACCACAATTTTTGAAAGTTTCAATTCTACCACGTATTGTACCACCTTCTCTGAATCATAGTTATTTTTTTTTTTTTAATTTCTTTAATTCCCTTTTTTTTTCTTTTTTGGATATTAATTACCTTCTTATATCATCATTACTCTAATACTTCGGATTACGCAAAAATGTAGCCACAGTGCAACAATAATTTGACCAATTACTAAGAAACCGATTCGATCGATCGATCCCGGTCGATCGAATCAGATCGATTTCGGTGTTCTATAGGATGCATTTTGGGGAGTGTGCAAGGGAATTGCATGATTTAATTCCCCCATCTCATCACATCAAGGGACTGGAACAACTTGACGGCGGCGGTGTTTCTGTCGGACTACAATTTGAGTGTCTTCAAGGCTAGAGAGAATAGGCTTTTAATAAACTAATGAGCTTTACCATCAACGATTGCGTCACTGCTTACCATCAGGCGGTATTGCGGTCAAGCGCTAGTTTATAATATAATAAAAAAAAGAACCGTCTAAGAAGCCGACTACTAAGAAATTCCAGACAGAAAAGCCCAACACTTTGTTCGAGCTAGGAATTTAACCTACGACTTCACGCTCAGCAGTAACGCTAGCAACATCACAACAGCTCACAAACTCAAAAGTCATTTAGGCTGAGATTCAGCTCTGAACGCAGCACTTGAACGTCAATATTACACAAGACAGCCCCCAAACTGTCTAATCAGTTAAAAAAACACCTGACTTTATACAGTACTTTGCATGTTATGTAACTGACATAGCAAAACACAGAACATTAAATTAAATTATTTTTTTTAAGCCAACTAGCCACGCCTATATACTTACTAGCAAAGCCAAAAAAAGAAGTAAAAAAATTAAATAGAAATGCCAGTAAGTAAAAACCCATTACCTAAATAAAAGCCTCCAGGCATAAAGGGCCTAACAGCTGACATATTAATGCATTGTAAAAAATAAATAATTATACACGTAAAAAATAAATATAAACTCATAAATCTTGTTAGTAAGCTGATTCTAGAAAGAGTACACAAACATTTTCTTAGTTAGTCAGGGTAATCAACTGTTCTTATCGTTTAAATATAGTACCTACTTGATAAAATAGAAAAAAAATAATTCGGTTTATTATGTACTAGCGGCCGCCTGCGACTTCGTTCGCGTAGAATTAGTCATGCTCAGCTCCTATTGGCAATATTTACGGCTGCGTTAGCTCCCGTTTTGCGCAACATTTTTTATCACTGCTCTGCTCCTATTGGTCATAGCGGGATGTTATATAAAGCCTTCCTGGATTAATAGGCTATCCAACGCAAAAAGAATTTTTCAAATCGGGCCAGTAGTTCCTGAGTTTAGCGCGCACAAACAAACAAAAAAACAAACAAACTCTTCAGCTTTATATATTAGTATAGATGTACAACATATAAATTACACAAACATAAATACAAAAAGTACGTTATAAGTTATACCTACCTTCTTATAAATAAATAATAGCCGATCCTTACATATTGGATCCTATTAGTAACAGGCTACTAAACTCAATCATCAGCTCGGTCCATGAAGGTTTCCGAATATGGCAATTCATTATTGAATACAGTTAATAATTAATAGAAAATGATAGCTTAACTGAAACTGATGTTTTTGCCAAACGTCAATCAATACTATCGTAACTTAGATGATTAATCACAGAAGTCTACAATGTTGTAATTAATAGTTTGGTGGTGAAGTTCTGATGGGATCATACGTACATACTTCGTCATTTCCATACTCATTGTCACTTCTTTCGCTATAATGTCGACCTACTATGTGAGCATGAAACATACTTACTTAGTTACTTACGTAGGTAAGTAATTTTTATGTAATTAGGTAGGATGCACTGAAAAGTTTGTGAGACTTCTTAGACTTCTACATGACGGCATGCAATGCTGCGTTGCTGTAGACAGTGCACAGACAGACTTCTTCCCCGTTACCTGTGGGTGCAGCATGGATGCGTCTTAGCACCAACTCTGTTCGCCTTATACTTTGCAGTGGTAGTGGGAGAGGTCTTACAAATTGTTCCGCAAGGAGTTCGCATCCGCTTCCGCACCGACGGCGGTCTTTTCAATCTGGCTAGACTTAAGGCTCGCACCAAAGTCTCACATGCACTGATTACTGAGATCATGTATGCTGATGATTTGTGCTTCTTAGCAGAATCCCCAGACGACCTACAACAGCTGATGTCCACTTTTCATCAAGCCTGCCGTAAGTATGGATTAAAAAACAGCGTCAACAAGACGGAGGTGATGTCCCTAGACATTCACGGTCACGAGACACTGAAAATAAGGCTTGGTGAGGATGTGTTGAAGCAAGTAGACAAGTTTCGTTATCTGGCGAACACTATAAGTTCTAAGTGTGACCTTGATGCTGAGATCAACAGCAGAGTCGGAGCTGCAGCTGCAGCGTTTGGCAAGTTGTGTTCCAAGGCCTTCTGCTCACATAACCTTAAGCTAGCTACGAAAATATCCATATATATGGCAATTGTGCTGCCAAACCTTCTATATTCTGCTGAGACATGGTGTGTGTCCCGCCACCACATACGTACTCTAGATCGTTTTCACCTTCAATGTCTCCGATCCATTATGAAGATTAAATGGTCTGACAGAGTGCGAAATACCGAAGTCCTGCGACGAGCCAATGTTGGCGGCATTGAGGCTTATTTAATCCGTCGTCAGCTTCGGTGGTGTTTACACGTGTCACGTATGGCGGACGAAAGAGTGCCGAAGCGCATCTTCTTCTCCGAGCTTTAGGAGGGCAAGCAAAAGCATGGCGGACAACTGCTCCGGTTCAAGGATGTCTTAAAACGGCACATGAAAAGATGCAATATAGAATCCCAATCCTAAATCCCTCTGAATGGGAGGGTTTCGTAGCAAAACGGTCAGAATGGCGCAGAATGGTGTACGGACAAGTACGTGGGTTTGAGGAGCAGCGCAAAGCTGACCTCGATGCCAAACGCGACCAATTAAAGGCTCGCCAACCTGCTGCCATCCTATACAACTACGTCGACGGCGTGCTTACGTGCCCTCAGTGTGCACGAAGTTTCGCCGCCAAGATAAGCTACATAAGCCATCTTCTTCCTCAGGTCAGGGTCACTAGTGTGGAGGTACGAGGAGCAACGTGTAAAACTCACTCATCCTCCATAGAAAAGGAAGGCCCCTCCGACCAGACTGGGATTGTCTGGCGGGCCACTTTGCCCGCCGGTTGATGTTGCGAACTTGTATGCATGCTAGTTGCACAGAAAACTCTAATTGCGAGATTCAGGATTCGCGTGACGTCAGTATGAAGTGTTGTTCGCATGATGTGTTGTAGGCACCGCTACAGCTACATGTAAACTAGTTCTTCAGCTCTCTGACGGTCTGCAGAGCCGGTGGGACTGATCTCACACGCCGTTTCAGAACGTCTCAGACATGCTTTTGTTGTCAGGTTGTTCTTAAGATCCACATACGAAGATTTGCGATTTCTCAAAGCGCAACTCGCAAGAAAACGATCATCCCGTGGTTGGGTACATTGTTTTCTTCCAAAACCAGGCCTTCTCTCGACGGTACCAGTCTCCTAATATCGCTGCCAGGTCTTTTGGACCGTCGACCGACTAACATTTAGCCTCCTAGCCACGAAGGATTGGCTGCAACCCTCTTCAAGCAGTGCGATAATTTTGGTTGCTTTCACCACTTTATCTACCATTTTTGATACAGCCAAACAGCAATAAATAAAGCTTTGACAGTCAGGGATATGAAATTAATCAATAAAAATTGAATAAAAGTTATGAAAGTCGATAATAACTTCTGGAACTTCGGTATCTGTAAAAATGAGCATCAAATGAAAATTTGAATTTAGAACGTACTTTTTTAAATACCACGGCATTTTTGCAAACCGGCCAGTACAAACGTACAAACGATTGAAACCTTTTTTGTATTGTATCTTTTTAAAGATGAATGAAAATCAAAACCGCCCGTTTTTTGTTTTGCAAATGAGTGTATCAATAATGTAATCAAATAGCATCACCTACATAGGTGATGCTATTTAATTTATAAGATTTTTTAAATATCTCATTTCAGATTAATATTATGTTGTGTAATGAAGTTGTAGTTTTCTCTTTCTTCCAGTATAATAACATTAAGTTTACTAAGAAATAACATCATTTTCAAACCTTCGGCTGTCAAAACTAATTGAGAGATAGATACATAAAAATGATGTATCATGATATAAATAGTCCTATACAAATATATAGCGTAATTATACCGATCAACAGTACATGTTGTACGCTTTCTGATATGGAATGGTATAATAATATTTGTATAGTTTCCATTGTGTTCGTAGTTCACCCAAAAAACCTAAAAATTATTGACATGTAAAAGTGCTTATACACACCTAGACATAGTTCAGAAAATAAATCATTTCTCATATAGTAACAGAGTTAATTGATGTATTTACCACATTACTTTAAAAATTGTAGTGCTAAGAAATAAATTGCTATTTTTTTCCCTCTTTGCTAACTTCACATTGGTTGCTGTAAAGATATTCTCGCAGTTTTTGTAACTTTTATTTGTGTCATAATTTTTGTTTTCGCGTGCTGTTTGTATCCCATCATATTGTGCAATATGTTTGTATATTGTTTGTATTGCTCTTAAGTTATTGTGAAAAAATTGTAGATAGGCAAATAAATAAAATATAAAAATTAACAGGATATAATCCTGAAATTTCTTCTTCTTCTTCAGCCTATAGACGTTCACTGCTGGACAAAGGCCTCTCCCAAGGCTCTCCACGCTGACCGGTCTTGTGCTGCGTCATCCATCGGCTTCCCGCGACCTTCACCAGGTCATCGGTCCACCTTGCGAAACCTTGCCTCACCTTGCGAAGCGGGCAGCAGCGCTTCTCCTGTGTAATATTAAATCACTGCGATCCCCAACCCGCCTGCCAAGCGTGGGGATTATGGCAACCCCCCCCAATGATGCACTGAAATTTCCTCGTATAAAAATTAATGTATTTAAAAATTTACTTCTTAGCTACAATTTGAATTACACGTACATAACCCGATTTTCACAAAATTGATTTATGGCCAGGCTTTCTTAGGCGCCCCTACATAGTGCGCTGACTGCTTACCTGAGACATAGCCTAAGGTGACCGAGCGGTGCGGGAGGGGTCAAAGTCGTCACAAATTGACAATCACTGAGCTCTGGAACTGCTCAGGATCGAGCTTGTTGGCGTGCTATGGAAGAGGCCTATGTCCAGCAGTGGACGAGTAGAGGCTGATGATGATGGTGATGATGAGCTCTGGCACACACGACGTCACGTCACCACTGCTGCTACCTTAAGCAACGTCTTAGTTAAGCGGTTGGCCTATAATTGTGTTTTACTTTGAAGTACAAATTTAAAAACAAATAACTAAATAAATATCTATCTACATAGCTAAAATCAAAATTAAAAGTCATTTATTCAAACTAGTCAAATGGCCGGTGAAGCAGACGAGTCCTGGAATGTATATTTACGTTTTGGTCATCTGTTTATCTCGCTAGATGGAGAGACGACCTCAAGAAGTTGACTGTGACAGACAGAATGCGGAAGGTGGAGGACAGGGTGCTGTGGCTCAGCCTGGGTGAAGTCTGTGTCCAGCAACAGTCCATTAATCTTTATCTACACTAATCTATACTAATTATATAAAGCTGAAAAGTTTATTTGTTTGAACGCGCTAATCTCAGGAACTACAGATCCGATTTAAAAAATGATTTTTGCGTTAGATAGCCCTTTAATCCAGGAAGGCTTTAGGCTATATAACATCACGCTGCGGCCATAGGAGCGGAGAATATAAAAAAGATATCGATACCTACGCGGGTGAAACCGCGCGGCACAGCTAGTTTTTATTATAATTTAGATTTTATTTTTAACTAACTGCGCCGCTCGGTTTCACCCGCGTGTCAATCTCTCCAGCTTTATATATCAGTATAGATTACGGGGGTCAATATTTTTACATTGACAAAAAGTCCATTTTCTTACATTCACCTAATATGCCATTTCAAAGTCCACTCTCTCCTGACCACTTTGTCGAATGAATGTCGCAATTATCCGAGGTTGGATTCATGGCAGGACAAAAGGACCTTTAGAATAGGACAAAAAAAAAACAAAACACGGTCAGTACACGGTCACGAGCTTGTCACCCAAACAGATAGATCTTTCTGTCCGTGTTGCATTGTCCACGGACGGGGCGTGTCGCTACACAGTAATGTATCAAGCCATGCAAGCTCAAAGAACTCAGTATAAATACGATACCTATAGACGGATATGTACCGATAAGGACTAAGAACTGATACACCAGACGCCACTCATCCATACTAATCCATACTAATATTATAAATGCGAAAGTAACTCTGTCTGTCTGTCTGTTACGCTTTCCCGCTTAAACCTCTCAACCGATTTTGATAAAATTTGGCACAGACAATCTTTAGACCCTGAGAAAGAACATAGGCTACCTTTTATCCCGGAAAAATTTGATGTTCCCGAGGGAAATCTAAAAAGCGCGATATAACCGAACTCCACGCGGGCGAAGCCGCGGGCGGAAAGCTAGTAAATATTATAAATGCGAAAGTAACTCTGTCTGTCTGTCTGTCTGTTTGTTACGCTTTCCCGCCTAAACCACTCAACCGATTTTGATGAAATTTGGCACAGACAATCTTTAGACCCTGAGAAAGGACATAGGCTACCTTTTATTTAAAAAAGTTGATATTCCCGAGGGAAATCTAAAAAGCGCGATATAACCGCACTCCACGCGGGCGAAGCCGCGGGCGGAAAGCTACACATTTTTTACACTTACATATTTTTGTGTCATGAAGCCTCGCACACATTCACACATGTTTGTATACTTGGTTATCACAAGTAAATCACTTGTCGCTTCGTGCGATAAAAGCACTGTTAATATAATAATAATCCGCCAATAGATACTAAGGACTAAGGACAGGTCCACCAGACGTCACATAACTAATGATTTTCTCGATAGATGTTATCGTGCGCAACTGTAGGAATGAAGCTATCTAGCTAGCTATGCTAGCAAAGCTATCGGTTCAGTAGTTACAGCGTGAATAGGAGGATAAGGATTAACGTCCGCATACGTTAATCCTTTTCCCTATTAATATTATAAATCGGAAAGTGAGTTTGTTTGTTTGTTTGTTCCACATTCACGCTGTAACTACTGAACCGATAGCTTTGAAATTTGGCAAACGTAAACTTAGAAGCCCGATTTAAATAATAGATTAGAAGAGTAGATAGAAGAAGAAGAAGAGAAGAAGTAGATGTGTACAGCGGGCGCACGTCCTCTCATTCCAAGTGCACCTCTCAAATGTTTGAGGTCTGCACTCCAATCTCATTGCAGTACATCACCACCTTGAGACTGAAAAGCCACACCTACTTTTCTTGACGGAGACCCAGATCAGATGTCCGACTGACGCGGCGTACCTCGGCTACCCGGGATACTCTTTGGAGCATCATTTCCTGCAGCGTGCCGGGGTCTGTGTGTATGTCCGCAATGACATCTGTTGCCGGCGCCTCCGTCACCTCGAAGACCCTCACTTCTCGTCCCTATGGCTGTTGGTTGACACTGGTGTGGACAAAATTGTTTACACCTGTGTCTACCGATCGCACAGCGGTGATCAGGAGACAACTCATTTATTTGACCACCTCAGTGAGGCTGCTGACAATGCGCTGCATCGGCACCCTGACGCTCAGTTCGTCGCTCTGGGGGACTTCAACGCCTGCCACCAGAACTGGCTCTTCCCATACCAGAGGACCGACCACGCTGGGAGAGAAGCGCGAAACTTCGCGCTTTCTATGGGCCTTTCCCAGCTGGTAGAGCAAGCGACTAGGGTGCCTGATGTAGTTGGGCATACTGCCAACTGTTTGGACCTTCTGCTGACCACTGATCCGGACAGATGTGTTGTAACGGTTTCCTCACCGTTAGGAACTTCAGACCACTGTCTGGTGAAGTCTGTAACGTCCTTCTCCCCACCAGATCACGACTCTCGTGGTGAACGGCGAATGTGGCGATACAAGTCAGCGGATTGGGATGAGATGCGCCACTTCTTTGCGTCTTATCCTTGGCAGCAGGTCTGCTTCTCTTCTGACAATCCTTCGAGCTGTGCGGACGCTATAACCGATGTGGTGCGTCAAGCTATGGAGTATTTTATCCCATTCAATGACGTGCCCGTCGGTGGCTCGGCTCGCCCATGGTTCAATGCCGATTGTGTCCAAGCTGAACAGCGAAAGCACACGGCATTTCTCGCCTGGGTTGACGCTCGTGACCGCGGAGCTCCGGATCTAAGCTCAAAGAAGAGAGCCTTTAACCGTGCTGCCAAGTCCTACAAGAAGCGCTCAAGAAGGCTCGCTTCGACCGCATCACCCATATTGGCAACAAGTTATCTGCGCAGCCATCCGGTAGCAGATCTTTTTGGTCCCTTGCCAAGTCGGTTGAGGCGAACTTCTGTCGGCCCTCACTGCCTCCGCTGGTTAGGCCTGATGGAACACTGGCTCATACGGCGAGAGAGAAAGCAGGTCTCTTTGCATCTCTCTTTGCCCATAATTCGCGTCTAGATACTGGCAGTGCTACTCCACCTAATTTACCTCATTGCGGGGCTTCAATGCCTGAGGTTCGCATTAGAAACAAGGAGGTTCTGAGAGTACTGTGTCGTCTGGACGTGAATAAGGCTAGTGGTCCGGATGGTATACCAGCGATTGTTCTTAAAGCATGTGCGCCCGAGTTGTCTCCTGTATTGACGCGCTTGTATCGCCTCTCATTTAGGACTGGTATAGTGCCCAAGTCCTGGAAGCTTGCTAACGTGCAGCCTGTGCCCAAGAAGGGTAGTCGTGCCGATCCCGCCAACTATCGGCCGATTTCGATCACCTCCATACTTTGCAAAATTATGGAGCGTGTATAGAACTCGCGCCTCTTGGCATACCTGGAAGGTAACGATCTCCTCGGTGACCGACAGTACGGGTTTCGCCGCAATCGGTCAACTGGGGACCTACTAGTGTATGCCACTCACTTGTGGGGCGAGGCCCTCGAGAAGAATGGGGAAGCGATTGCTGTCTCCCTTGATGTCTCGAAGGCCTTCGACCGGGTATGGCACGCTGGCCTTTTGAGTAAGCTTCCAGCGTACGGCATTTCCCCTAGCCTGACTGGCTGGGTAAAAGACTTCCTGACTGAACGGTCCCTCCGAGTTGTTGTCGACGGATGCTCTTCTGAGCCCATGTCAACTAATGCCGGTGTTCCTCAGGGTCTGTTCTCTCTGCAACTCTGTTTCTGCTGCATATTAACGATCTGCTGATGCCCGGTATCTATGGGTATGCAGATGACAGCACAGTTGTAGAGAGATACCTGCCGGATGCTCGGGCTAGTAGGGAATCAATCCGGTCCGAAAGAGAGGCCATGGTTGAGCGAACGAGTGTTGCACTGCAGGCAGTCTCCGAATGGGGCAATGCCAATCTTGTAGCATTCAATGCCGCCAAAACACAGGCGTGTCTTTTCACCGCCAAAGGAGCCCGTTCACCTTGGCCCCTACTTTTCGGAATGTGTCCTTGGAGTGTTCCGACCGCCTTCAGCTTTTGGGAGTTGAGATTTCCTCGAACCTTAACTTGGGCGGTTCATTGAGTCCAAGGCCAAGGTGGCTGCCAGGAAACTTGGCGTTATCGCAAAGGTCCGGCAGTACTTCACACCTGGGCAGCTTCTAATGTTATACAAAGCACAGGTCCGTTCGTGTGTGGAGTACTGCAACCACATTTGGGCTGGTGCTGCCAAGTGTCACCTGGCCACTTTGGATTCAGTGGAGAGACGTGCAAAGAGGCTGATTGGTGACCCTGATCTAACTCGAGTTGGTCTCCAAAGCCTAGAGCACAGGCGTAGAGTAGCCAGCCTTTCGGTGTTCTATAGGATGCATTTCGGGGAGTGTGCGAGGGAATTGCATGATTTAATTCCCCCATCTCCGTTCCACCAGCGGACGACCCGTCGTACGGCTGGTTTCCACCCTTACGTTGTTAACACCATTACGATCCGGACGAAGCGCTTCGCCTCCTCCTTTATACCGCGTACATCGAGGGACTGGAACAATTTGCCCGCGGCGGTGTTTCCGTCGGACTACAATTTGAGTGTCTTCAAGGCTAGAGTGAATAGGCTCTTAATAAACTAGTGCGCTTTACCATCAACGATTGCGTCACTGCTTACCATCAGGCAGGATTGCGGTCAAGCGCTGGTTTATAATTTATAAAAAAAAAAAAAAGATTACTGTTTATCCCGGAAAAATTTGATGTTCCCGAGGGAAATATAAAAAGCGCGATATAACCGAATTCCACGCGGGCGAAGCCGCGGTCGGAAAGCTAGTTTACTATAATTAACCCCACGCTTTGGTGAAGGTTTCGTTTGAACGAAAATATTGAAAACGTAATTGACTCATTATGAACAAACGCTTTAATTTTAATCAAACACCCATGTATCAAAATTTCCCCTACTTCTTCATGAAAGGTTTCACGGTATTTCAAAGGATATTTAATTGAATGTAGACCAATTTAAAAACAATAAAATAATGAATCAGTTTCTGCTCGTGAAACAATTTTTACTCCTACCTTCTACCTCTAAATGTCAAAACTACGACATACCTATAAGTTCTTTTTTAATAGTAAGCAGTCTCCGGTTAACAACAAATCTGATTTTCGAAGACCGTTTTTATTTTAAACTATAAAATAAAAGTGGAATAAATGTTCAAAATATTTACATTAACGTGAAGTTGGAGCGTAAAATAAATATTTAATGTCAATCTTTCTTTGTTCTTTGGTTGAAACTTGAAATTATTGGGATCTTATTTGATAACTTCAATAATTGTTAACATAAAAGCTTTTATTCTTTTATGGAGACAATAAAGCATGTTGACGGTGCAGCAGTGAGGCTTGTTCGTGAATATCTGTGGGTGCCTTAATAAACACGTCCCGTAGGCGTCTGGGTGTGTAGTGTGTACTCCCATGCGGATAATGCTAACGGTGCTAACAGTCTGTGGGACACTTTTGTGTCGTCCTACAACGGGATTTATTAGCATCTGTGCTCATCTCCGTAATCCGGCTGATGCGGGCACGCTTACTCCGTAACAGTAGACGATCAGTTACCACACTTTCTACACGAAGTCCATATCACCCTCCAACACGATTTTGCTTTCCAATGTAGGCAAACTATACTAGATTACTCGTTGGTAGAAACCAACGCTTAGCGACGCTTAGCAACGCTATAAGAGCCTGAAATCCTTACACCATTATTTCAATATAAACACCTGCTCGTCCACAACGCGTGTGCAATAAACAGTTAGAAATACTGTAGTTACCGCAAAATAAAAATGGAAATGGCTGGAAAAATCCGCGTATGGAGCTTTTCAATAAAACCAGTCGCGTGAAACTGGGCTATTGGTTTTCTTTGCCAACACCGCGTTGTAATTCGGACCGAACCGAGGCCGGGGCTAGCCCCGACTAAACAACCTACCATGCAAATATGAAATATTTGTATAATACCCGCCCATTATTGAATAATTGAATAGATATAGTGGTTGTTTATTTTGTTTATCAGCGCCAGTCCACCCACTGAGAAGGATCTATTGGCAGTATAAAAGCTGTTTGATTGTATCTTCGCTCGCACCTTTATCTGTAAGATCCACTGTTTGTCTTTTCATTTTTTTTTTTCGTTTCTGTACTTGTTTTCTATAACAATCACTGACTTTGCGGCTTCCTAAAACAATGATTCTAAAAATGTAGCTAGTTTACCGTTGAGAAAAGTTGCAAATCTGTAATAAGTTCATATTCAGTTATAATCGATTCATACACATTTAGGGTAAAAAATATAAACTCTGTTTTATTCAACTTGGATTACAGTTTAATGATATGAAACACAAAGTAATTTACAGTAAGCCGCCGAAGTTATTCAACTAATTAATATTCATTCTTAATTATTATTAAAGCTGTCACTTATTAGAGAAGATTTCAATTTAAAGCCAATAAAATAATGTAATCATTATTTTAATAACTTATAAATTGATTGTATGGACAAACAATTCAAATTTCAAATCAACATTTTATTGAGCATTAATTATAGATTTCCAAGAGGAGGCGCCATTTAAAGAATGATCGATGAAATTTCCCAACATTAAGCATCTAATTATAATACAAAATAGATAGGTTTGAGCCGCGGAGGTAGGTCTGACTGTATTGAGGAGAAATTCTTTAGACTGTTGATGTAATACGATTTCCTCGTTTAATATAAGAAACCTTAACGAGTAGTTAGTAAAAGTAATAAAAGGCAAGGTTAGTAAAAGTAGTAAGGCTATGAACATGAACCAAACTGTACGCCCACGACCCGTTGAAATATGAAGACAGTTCTAGTTATTGGAAGTAGTAAAATATAATAAAACATGTGATACATTAATATCAAGGTCCATAATCCTTTACCAATTTTATAATATCTTTTGTTTTGGATAGGAAGTCTTATACATAGCACTGACGTCAGAAAGTTAATATTAACCACTTTGCGTAGGTATATGTCCGAAAATGATATACCTACGAAACCATCGATAGTGTGGAGGCATGAGGAACATGGTGTAAAGGTCACACATCCTCCATAGAGACGGAAGGATCCTCCGATAAGATTAGTATTGTCTGGCGGGCACTTGCCCACCGGTTGATGGCGTGAACTTGTATGCGTGCTAGGTGCATTATCAACTCTGCGTTGCGTTACTCAGCGTTGTAGGTACCGCTACGTTACACCCCTCCGGCTGAGGGTTCTGTTCGTTTTCGTCGGGATTAGTTCAGGACCGGTACGGTTCGTCGGAATCGGTACGGTTCGTCGGGATCACTTCGGGATTGGTACTATTCGTCGCGATCAATATTAGGGATCGGTTCGGTTCGTCGGGATCAATTAGGGATCGGTATGGTTCATCGGGATCACGTCGAGGTCACCAGTTAAGAGGCATGAAGAACAGAGAATATAGTTCACTCATTCCCCATAGAAAAGGGACCCTCCGACTAGACTGGTATTGTCTGGCGGGCACTTGCCCACCGATTGATATCGTGAACTTGCATGCGTGCTAGTTGCACTCTCTAGTAAACTCTGCTTGCAAGATTTAGGATTTGCGTGAAGTCAATATGACGCGTTGTTCGCATGTAGCGTTGTAGGTACCACTCCAATTCTCTGTCCCTTTCTCCGTTCTTTCTTGGTAACTCAACATTTGATGACGGCTCTTAACGCTATGTAAAAAAACCACTGAACCTGTGAGTCTACTATCTATAAAATTTTATTATTGATGATTTTGGTTAATGAACTCTTCCCGTGACCAGAGAAAGGGCTAGCTTATTTTTGCCAAAGAAAACAGCATTGCCATAAAACGTGAAATACTGTCAACATTTGGGCACTTTCCCTGTTAACAGCGCTGCAGACAATTTTTCGATGCCATATGATTATTTCCCTCTTTTTTATATAATTTATTTTAATATTACTTTGAGTCTATTAGCTATTGTTGTATAATTATTCTTCTTCTTCTTCAGCCTATAGAGGTCCACTGCTGGACAAAGACCTCCCCCAAGGCTTTCCACAATGACCGGTCTTGTGCTGCCCGCATCCATCGGCTTCCCGCGAGCTTCATCAGGTCATCGGTCCACCTTGTTGGGGGCCTCCCTACGCTGTGTCTTCCGGTACGTGGCTGCTACTCCAGAGCCTTATTTCCCCATCGGCCATCGGTTCTACGAGCAATGTGCCCTGCCCACTGCCACTTAAGTTTAGCGTCTCGAAGAGCTACAGTCGGTGACTTTGGTGCTTCTGCGGATCTCCTCATTTCTGATTCGATCACGCAGAGAAACTCCGACCATAGCTTTTCCATCGCCCTTTGTATGACTCTGAGCCTTCGTATGAGGCCTATTGTGAGCAACCCCGTTATAATAATTATACGTGGTATAATTTTATTATAATCTAAGTATTACACTCAGTCTTCAGTAAAATAAAAATCTTTTTTATAAGTCAAAAGTATGTTGGACATTGGTATGTTGAGTATTCTCATGAATATTCTCGTTATTTGTACGTAACAGCACGTATTCGCTGCATCACGGTTGTCGTACACCGGTTACACGGGCGGGAAGCACGCCGCACGCCCGAGCCGCACCAGCGATCACTACCGCCATGACTCCACAATTTCTGCTCCATTTATGTTAAATTTTATATTATCATATTCATTTACATAGCGGGCTTGTGAGATAAATGCTCATTCTTATTATCGGACCTAATTATTGGTCTTTGTGTTCAAATTCGGAGAGAAATTTTTATTCAAATCAAGGCACGCTGCGTTGGCGTTGTGGCGAAACAATTGAATAGATGATCCTTTCTATTGAGTCGTTAACGTTAATAATTGGTATATTGTACGCCTATAGACGCAAACTCAAACTAAAGATACGTCTACAGATTCAAATGGTAATGATATTTTGGAACACACATATTTTATTTTCACTAACGGAATACATTAGAAAGAACGCTGGGAGTCACATAAATCCTGCTATGGCAGGGTACGTCACATAAACTTGATTTATCTTTTGTGACGCAAGTTAACTCTTATCAAAACCGTAGGTTACAAATTCAACTGAACGAAAATATTTTTATAGGAAAATTGGATTCAGAAAGCAGTTTTTATAATAGTATTGGTTCTCGTAATTGGTATTGAATTTCAATAGAATATGTAATCAATTTAATAGGAGACTTAAAACAAATAAAACATACATACACTGAAAATTTTATTTTTGAGCTTGAATTCGGTAGTCAATTTTTATCCTATACGATTTCTTTCGGCTTTCATTATTATTTAATCTATACTAATATTATAAAGCTGTAGAGTTTGTAGGTTTGCCAACTTCTGGTCCGATTTGAAAAATTCTTTTTGATATGGATAGCGACCAATAGAAGCTGAGCATGTTAAAAAACGCGATTGAAGTCGCGGGCGGCCGCTGGTTAACAATAAGAACTAAAACCGCATCCTGACACCAGTTTATTGAGTAAAACTTAACGCTCATTAAATATGAATCAATAAAATAGAACTCACATGTAGGTATACTAACTCATAGAAGTGCCTCCAGCTACCTATTTCAAAGCTTCTGAAATAACTTATAGGTACAAACAAAAGCACTTTCCAGTCCATTGACGATCGTTTTAAGGCAAACAACACAATAACTTAAACAATCAACTCTACATTTGCCCATTATATTTGCATTCTAATATTTGTACTGCTAGGTGTTGCGAATAAATATATGATTGTCGATAAAAAGCTGCGCCGTAAGTAAAATGTTATTCGATAAATCGAATCAAACGATTCGATATAGAATCGTTTAGTATATTCTTGTAATAAAAACTTTGTTCGAAAGGTCTCAGTCTAAGAGCTTACTTGTTGACGTAGTCTTGTTGGAAAATCTGTGAGAACTTTTGAATTGCTTTCAATGATTTTGTATTCAATCAGCGGTCTTCTGACGATTTTTAAGCGCTTTGTTTTAGATAAAACCAATTTGGATAGGCATAATTTGTTGTATGAGTGTCAGTATTTTTTTCTTGATGTTTTAAAAATAACCCCACTGAAAACTTTTTTTACAATAAAAAGAAAACAACGGAATTGCAAAAAAAATACAAATTGAAAAGTACTTTCACTTTGTCGTGTTTTCGTTTATTTGATACACTGTTGTTTATTTTTTCACTAATTCATATACCACTACTTTTTATGTAAATATCAGTAAAAAGCAAGTAATTAAAACTGCATTAATATAAACTAAGAAGAAAGAGTGATATTATTTAATTACCACAAAAACTACCTGAACAAAAATAATCTATAGAACAAATAGGAATTTTGGAAACCAACAACATTTGACTGCTAAGCTAACATTAAAAACTACCTACATAAATATTCAACTGAATTTACTGATACTTTCTGATTGATTATTTGTTTTTGCTAGTCAAATTAATTCTCTCATAGAATCTTGCCGTCAAGGGGCAACATATACGATATGTAAAGAAAACCCTCTCCGATCCGTGAAGGTATTGTTAGGTATCGATAACTGATTCTACTAATGCCCACAAAGACAGGTGAAACTTAAAAAAAAATCCCCCTAAAAAAAATAAATATGATTTCGCAAAAAGAGTCAACTTAATTCATGTGCGGTAAGCAACTCTTCCGCGGGTGGCGGGGGGCAGGGCACACGGCACCTGTGACGTGGTCGCGTCGCTATTCGCTTATAATAATAACGGTGTTGTCACTTTTTTAAAAATTACCTAATTTCGGGGAAACTGGAATTAATTCCTGGGAAAAAAGGATTATTTCAACATTCATTAGTATTGTTACTATGATGATTATGTAAAATTTTATATTATATTTGGTCAAGTGTTCACCTAACCTTTATTATCCTTATGGGTCGGACAGAGTTTTCTTTACATATTGTGTATACGAAGCGATCAAAGCAATTCTTTGAGTATGGTGGACATATTCCAGCTCCATAGGGAACGAAAAGTGTCAATTAATTGATATTACATGCAATTTATATCGAACGCTACGCAGGTGAGCGGCAATAGTTTCAATTTAATTGCATTAGAAGTTCACGACACCGCCGTCGCAGCTCCAATTCGCTTAAAGCCATAAAATTGCAAATAGCGGCAAATGCGTTTCTAGTTATGAGACCTGATCACCGGTTCTAATTAGCCAGTTAACTTGTAAACAATAATAGCGCAACTTTGTCGCCGGCGGTGCAGAGTTATGTAAACCCCTAGCTGTGCCCACGACTTTATTCGTATCGATGTCGAAAAACAATAATGTGTCCCTTTCCTAAAACTTTTTCTCAGTTGAAAATTGCTTAAACCTCTATACAACGTTATATTTTGTTTATGCAAAACATCAATATAGTTTGTTCAGCATAAGCAACTGAATCGATTCCAATCATTTGTACACCATGTTATATTTTTTCCCAAATACAGGTAGAAATTCTTGCAGTGTGGTTACCGAGCAGCTTACGATAGATCAAAGTACTTGCGCGCGCACAACAGTTGACGCCAGAGGTTAACGCACCGCGTTCACCCGCCGAGCGGAGCTTTGACCATATTTTTGTTGCGATAACCAAGTAGAATATCATGCTCATAACTTTGTGGTTTTTCATGAAATCTTTTTGAAATTTTGTACATAGATTCTAAACAAAAAATACCGCCGTATAAGTCCCTAAAAATTGTTTCAGAGATTAGCCGGAACTAACAGACAGACAAAAATGTTTCTTTTTGTTTGTGTTTTTATATACGGTAGTTACTTGTACAAATAAAATATTACAAAAAGACAATATTACGTGTTATTTACTTGTGTATATGTATAGATTGATATAAACAGCTACCAATTTGCATAAACCGTTTCAAAAGTCGGTGACTTGATCTCATTACAACGGTCTAATGTGTAGCTACACTACTATTAGGTGTCATAAATGCAAATTTTAATAACAAAAATGGTGAACGGTTTAATTTTGAGCTTGATTTAAGTGGTACTGGGTCTTTACTGTTTATAACTGCGGGCCTGTTGACTAAAATATGATACTATGCACATAACATTACAACAAAATATAAATCTAGATGATGAAAAAAGTTTTGTAGCTATACATCATCATCATCATCATCAAACCTTTTTTTTATTTTTAGGGTTCCTTACCTCAAAAGGAAAAAACGGAACCCTTATAGGATCACTTTGTTGTCCGTCTGTCTGTCTGTCTGTCTGTCAAGACCCTTTATCTCAAAACGCGTGAACGTATCAAGCTGAAATTCACATGAAATACTCGGGTCTATTGTCCCTTTAAGCTGTGAAAATATCAAACTTCTAAGCCAAACCAATCAAAAGATACAGCCGATTATGTCGATATTTTCAACAAATTTTCGACACTCGCAAAGGAATCAAAACCTACAGGATACTTCCCGTAAACTCAGAATCTTGAAAATTGGCATGAAGCATTGTCATATAATGCAAATATAGGAAAAAATGCGAAAATCACATTTTTTTAGTTATATAATATAATAAACATATTTTAATAAAATGGAACTTACCACCTTATTTCTCACGAACGAATAAAGTTACCAAATTAAAATTTATACCAAATACCTAGGTCTATTGTCCCTTTAAACTGTGAAAATATCAAACTTCTAAGCCAAGCCAATCAAAAGTTACAGCCGATATGTCGATATTTTCAACAAATTTTCGACACTCGCAAAGGAATCAAAACCTACAGGATACTTCCCGTAAACTCAGAATCTTGAAATTTGGCATGAAGTATTGTCATATAATGCAAATATAGGAAAAATTGCGAAAATCACATTTTTTTAGTTATATAATATAATAAACATATTTTAATAAAATGAAACTTACTACCTTATTTGTCTTTGTATAACTAATTTCGAAACTTGTGAAAAGTGCATTCAGCTGCATCCGGTCAGACTGGACACTGACCCCAACATAGTTGTAAAAAGGTAGATGATAAGTTTTGAAAAGCAAACGGCGTATATCTTGGACACCAATGACTGATTACAAGATGAAAGAAAACATCTTGAGGAAACCTGGACTTGTCTGAAATCGCCAACCCGCATTGAGCAAGCGTGTTGATTACGCTCAATCCTTCTCTGTAGGATAGGAGGCCTGACCCCAGCAGTGGAACGATAAAAAAAGGCTGATGATGATGATAATGACTGATAGAAAAAGTATGACGTGTAAATTTGATAAGTGATCCTACTTGCTTAATAAACGATTTCATTTCAGTGTAACCTTTTACATAAAAAAGATTTAGTTGTTCGTCCATTTTTCGTGCACACACTTAATACAAATTTAATACTTATAATACGGTTTTCTTATGGATGCCATTTTCTGAACTATACTAAAGTGAAATAGGAACACACGGGAAAGATCAGCTTTCCAATAAAAAGATTCGTCATAATACTTTCAACCATCGAAATTTCTGGGGAAACAAACTTTAAAAAAAATAGTTTCAATTCGGTTAAAAGATTTTTTTTTTTTTTGACAAACACACAGATTGAGCTAGCCCCAAAGTAATTTAGAGACTTGTGTTATGGGATACTAACTCAACGATACTTTATTTTATAATAGATACATATATAGCTACACATCCAAGACCCAGGCCAATCAGGAAACGATCGTTTTCCATCATGACCTAGCCGGGGATCGAACCCGGGGCCTCCACGTCGCAGAGACCGCTGCTTGACCGCTGCGCCACGGAGGACAACAAAGATGCACTTTATTCTCATTTTCCATCTTTAAAAAGCAAAGTTCAAAGACAATCAGAAGAAAAACAGTGCTTCAGCACGTTTATCTAATACAATATTAATTAACCACTTCACTATTTCTTTGTCTACAACACAGCAAACACGAGTAACACGAATTTCCTACACTCACCTAATATTTAGATTCATTTAGTTAGTACAATGTACATGGTAATTAATTGACACTGCTTACTTTGTGTGCCTAGGTTACTTTGTGTTCTTGAATATTCATACCATACTTCGTCGGTGGCACCCCCTCCCCTCACCCCTTTGCCTGCTATTGAGACATTGTTTTCAATTTGTTATAATCCATATAGAGATGTGAGCCTGATTAATGATATTAGTATGATAATGGCGGCGAATTTGAATATTTTGATGGAAATTGCAAATTGCGTTCCTTGATTTTTGGCATTATAATTTCGTATTTATTACGGGAGTGCGATTTATTTAATGTATTTGTAATAATGAAAATAGTACTGTAAATACAGAGAAAAAGCGAAACCTAGTTAGTATTCGTTATGAGTTTGATTAAGACTTCTAATTATCCGCTGCCGGCAGAAGTTACCACCCACCAGATAAAGTCTTGCCGCCAAGCTAATCGTAGTGTTCCGGCATGATGTCTGGTGAAGCCGTACGGAGGACGGGTCTGGGCAGTTGTGTTGCGATGTGTGCCGGGTACGATGCGCCATATGTTGTTGTGTCGGGAGTTTGGTCGTGGAGGGTCTCCAGATCGATCTCCCTCTGGCGAAACATCATTAGTCGTGTTGTTGGGTACATTGCATCACCTCGCTCAACTGCCGTCTTCCTTCCTATTCACTAAGATTTTTTAGTGAATAGGCTTAATAAACTTGCGCGCTTTACCATCATCGATTGCCTCTCTGCTTACCATCAGGCGGGATTGCAGTCAAGCACTAGTTTATAATAATTAAAAAATAGTAATAATTCTGTACTACAAGATTAATATAGTACAACACAATACCCAAACCGTTTTTATTTCAATTCATGACAACAAATATTTGTGAAACCGCGTATTAATGGCTATTAAGAGGATTAACAACTATCACACATACACACACATATTAATTTCTAATCGAAATTCAGCAGCCAACTACGATCTTAAACTGGCTTAGTACGGATTTAATACATCACAACAACTTTAACAAGACTTAAGAAACTTTCCAACTATTTAGTTTGCTGTTCGGTATATCTCGAAGGTTTTATTAGATGATCTCGTACTCTGTAATTGAATCCGAAAACTTTTGTAATATATTGACTGAAAACTCGGCTACACTGAATGCAACGTGCGACTAAGCAAATACTTTTTTTTTTCAGATTTTATTCTACGTGAACGAAGGATGGATCAGAAACAAATGTATCCGAAAAAGAATTGGAGTTACCAACATAAAATGTCTGCAATTTATGTTGGTAACACCTGAAGGACAATTCTCGTAATTTAAAACGTTCATAATCTAGTCTTCCAGCGTAAGGAGACCCCCAACAAGGTGGACCGATGACCTGGTGAAGGTCGCGGGAAGCCGATGGATGCGGGCAGCACAAGACCGGTCAGCGTGGAAAGCCTTGGGGGAGGCCTTTGTCCAGCAGTGGACATTTGATAGGCTGAACAAGAAGAAGATAATCTAGTCGCAGTGTCATCTCGTTGATCAACAAATGTCAAAAACTGGTCAAAATGTGTGGAAATTAGAAGTAGGTACATATTTTTTAACAGAATGAGACTGAGATCAGACTGTGAACGTACTTAAAATTAGTAGAATTACCCCTCTGTTCTTCGGTTTTTTAAAAAAACCTGGTGTGGTAGTGAGCTTGTCGAAAGTCCAAATGATATGATTGCCATTGGGGCAGACACATTCTAGAGAGGAGGCCGGAACTGGATGCGAAAAGTGGAAAACATGGTGTTATGGCGCAACATGGGAGGCTAATAGTCCAGCAGTAGACAGTTTGATGGTTGCCACATAGTTTTTTATGTGTCTTAGGTATCTTAAGCCGACTGGCACCATAAACCATTCTGTTTATATCAATCGTTTGAAGATGATAGAGACAAAGTACTTATGTATTTTTTTTATTATGTTAAGCATTAAACTTATGTTTTTAGTGATTTGTGGTACATGTGGGTATTAAAAAAAAACGAATAAGAGTTTTTACCATAGTGACATGGTGAATGGTGATAGCAGTAGATATTAGCATCGTCAGAAGACTGCCTTTCGCGAGTTTCATAAACAAACAGAGCCGAAACAACTTTCTGTAGGCCATACGAATGTTTGTTCTGTGCATCAATAGCGAACATATAGTATCAAAGACCAATGACGCAATTTTCAATAAAACTGCAACTTGTAAAGATCAATACAATAATTTTATTCTTCACGACAGGTAACAGCCAATATATTATACTTAAATCGAATACAAATACATAACTGCCAGACTCCAATATTCCTTAACTATTATGTCCGAGTGATTCGGATGACCACCAAGAACTGAACATACTCGCTCTAAAAATGCTTATTTATAATTTCATTCCCGCCACCACTCTGACGAAATAAATGAGGGTACTAGAGAGTTGGCGCGATTTCCGGTTTGGCTATTTCTAGATAACAAAAATTATGAAATTTAAACAAAAACTGATCGTTGAAATACAAATAAATGTTCTTAATAATTTAGAAAGAATCATTACATTACATTCGGCCATCCTACATAGTGCAGCCTCCTGGCGCACTACAGCTAATATCAAGAATTCATAAATTACATAATATAGAAGTACACAACTTAGATTCTATCGGACTTCCTACTTCAATAATATACAACAATAGCAAATACTATTCCACAATATAATACTCAAAATCTCAGTTGATTATCAAATCAAGAAAAAGAATCATTACATTAAATTAGGTACCTTATTTAATTAATCATAATATAGAACACCTACTTGAGAATCACACAGTTCATTATTTTTGTGATCTGGCTTAATAATCATAATTTAATTAATAGAGCAAACATTTTTTTAAATGGCAATATTAAATATATCAAAAGACAATTTGGATACCAGAAAGGCATTGGTTGTTCTGATGCAATAAACCCTTATATATGACATCATTAATAAATTAAATGACAAAATGGAAGTGGCTGGGCTATTTATTGACCTCAGCTCGGCTTTTGATACTATTGACTACGAATTATTACTGACTAAATAAGAACATTACGGTATCAGAGGAGATTCCTTAATAATCTTAAGATCCTACTTACATAATAGAAGAACAGCTGTAAAAATAAAAAGTATCGATTGAAACAATCACGAAGTTGTATACACTTCATAACGTGGGTACCTCAAAAATTAACCATCACAAAGATATAACGTGGGTACCTCAAGGCTCAATTTTGGGGCCTATTCTATTTATCATATTTACAAATTACTTGAACTTTATGCATCACATTCAACATTATGTAAAACTTCCCAAGCTGTAAACGAAACGCTTAACAATCTTTACGATTAGTTTACAGCTAATAACCTTTTGCTAAATACAAGTTTAACCAACATTACTTTATTCAAGAAAACAACTCTTAACAATAACAATCTAGACGTACAAATTAATGAAGACAAAATTTATTTAGTGGACAAAGTCAAATTCTTAGGTATTAACATAGATGTGAACTTAAATTGTAAACATGAGCTAGCTGCTATTGGCCCTTCTATTTCATCAGCATGCTATGCACTCAGGAGCCTTAAAGATATTTTAGATTTAAAGCATATAAAAGCTCCATATTATGGCGCTTATCGAAGCTAGATTGAGGTATAGCATCATACTTTGGGGTAACAGCTACAACTATGATTGTCAAAAAGCGTTAATCTTACAGAAACGTGCTATAAGGACTTTAGTAAGGATCTCACAAACAGAATCTTGTAGCATTTAAAAAAGTTGAATATTTTGACAGTACCAAGATTATATATATTGGTTATTCTTTGTTACTTTGCCAAGTATAATCATCAGCATGAATAACAAGAGGAACGTAAGGTAAGCGAAAGCACATGAAGAACGGAGTTTAAACACAAGTTGTCATCAATTTTTAACGTGGTCAGGCATTGCTATCAGTATCAGAATTCATGTAAAATGATACAAAATAATTAAAGCACCAGTGAACACGCTTTCGACTGAATTCCTTTGACTGTAACAATATGCTTTGACTGTAACTACGCATTTGACATTTATTTATTATTATTATTTCTTGTAATGGTATCTGACATTTGTTTATATGTCTATTGACATACGGTATAATTGATCGACTTGTTATGTTTGTCTGTGATTATGATTTATTTATATTTCAATTCCACATTTTTAATTTTTTTAGCCGCATGTGGTATTTCTATTTTAATTTTATATGCAATGTTCAACACAATGTTAATTTTTATGAATGAATAAATGCAGATGATGAATAGAATCTATTGTTCAATTGGGTAATTGACGAAAATGAAATAATGACAACTTGTTTGCCTTTCTTTGTCTGATTTGGTCTAGTGGTTCCATAGTAGCAACGTCGGTTTTTTTTTTTTTAATTAACGTAACAGGATTCTAGCTCGTTAACTGGCAATGCCCTCGCTAACAAGATATCAGATTCTAACGTTGTGGTTTGTTGCTAAATTAGTAACAACAATATTACCCTTCCCATTCGATAACCAATAAATACCTTGTAGTAAACTAAATTCCCTTTTAGGCCCAACAGAGTAGTAACCTTCTATATAAATATTGCCTGAGAAGTTACAGTCCCTGGCATGAATTAGTAGGTACAACACTCGTTTGTGTAAACTTAGTGGGAACCGTAGTAGGTATCGTAAGTAGGACTCCTATACAATGTTAGTCTGCAACTTTATACAATTCTGCCCAATGATCAATGGAGTATGTATGAATTCGTCGTTGATTATTAACACATCGATAGAAGTCTCAATTTCGTCAACCTTCAGAGTCACAGACGATTTAAATAAAGGCTGTACAGCAGAGTTACCAAAATCCCGTACTATTGGAATTTTATCATAATGACTACACTGACTCCCGAAGTCAATATAAGCTTTAAAAACTTTCATCATTGAAATTAGTACTACCCTGACCAGTGGTCGTTACATTATTTGAATTGCGAAATGTACGAGCTTTACGATCACGGAACCTTGGTTGAGTAGGAAAACTAGTCTGCGAACGTCGAGAGCATAGAAAATTTAAAAGATCTTCAGGTTCAGAACAATTAAAGAGTTTGAGCGCCACTCCTAACCTCCCGACCATCAGTCAACCCATGAACAATACAGTCTACCGCCTTCTTACCATTAATTTCGCATCTGCTCAATAAACTTAATTTATCGTAAAATAGTCGCGAAGACGTTTTTCATTTCGTGAAGTCCTATTAAGCATCAGTTAAGCATCAGCAGTTCAGAGAACGCCGTTCGAAAGTTTTCTTGCCATTCGACCCATGTATATACTACAGTCGCAAGGTCTCAAACCATCTTTTAGCTAGTTCCGTAAGTTTTAGAAGTGAAAAATGGACTATTTGTTTTTCATCCCAGCTATAAATGCCTGCGAACTCGTTCACTTTCCTAAGCCAGCTGTCAATGGTTTGAGCCCTATTGGCCGGGTCGAATTCGGTAACTACATTATTTTAAATTTGTATAATTAAAAACTGAACTTTTACTTGGTTCTTCTTTGAAGTCTGAGAGCAGCTTCAACAAGCCTTCTGCGGCCAACCGACTCGATGCCCTATGAGCCTTCCTTGGTGTGGCCTCTCCGCTAGAAGTAGGAAGTCGTTGTCCTTCTTTTCTTCTTTGATTGCCTCCTAGGCGGAGTAGTTGGAAGTGCCCCTTCTTTTTATCATCCTCGCTTGGTACCATGGCTGAAAGATAAATGGAGCCGAGTAGAAATCCATACCCTCATTATCCAAATCAGTACACAAATTTTCATTGCTAATAGTTTCAAAGCTTTAAGCCAACTCATTAATTTTATCCAAGCAACTACTGAACATAATCCACTCAGTCCTCGCAATAATCCGGTAGACAAACATAGTCCACTTAATCCTAATAATAATCCAGCGAACATAGATAGTCTCCACCCAGTTCTAGCAGTACTCTATGAACTAACACTGAACAGGCATAGTCCACGCAATTCTGACATTAATCCTGTGGACAAACCTAGTCCCCGCAATCCTGACATTAATCCCGTGGACAAACCTAGTCCCCGCAATCCTGACATTAATCCCGTGGACAAACCTAGTCCACGCAATCCTGACATTAATCCCGTGGACAAACCTAGTCCACGCAATCCTGACATTAATCCCGTGGACAAACCTAGTCCACGCAATCCTGACATTAATCCCGTGGACAAACCTAGTCCACGCAATCCTGACATTAATCCCGTGGACAAACCTAGTCCACGCAATCCTGACATTAATCCCGCGGACAAACCTAGTCCACGCAATCCTGACATTAATCCCGTGGACAAACCTAGTCCACGCAATCCTGACATTAATCCCGTGGACAAACCTAGTCCACGCAATCCTAGCATTAATGCAGTGAACAAACCTAGTTCACGCAATCCTGACATTAATCTCGTGGACAAACCTAGTCCACGCAATCCTGACATTAATCCCGTGGACAAACCTAGTCCACGCAATCCTAGCATTAATGCAGTGGACAAACCTAGTCCACGCAATCCTGACATTAATCCCGTGGACAAACCTAGTCCACGCAATCCTGACATTAATCCCGTGGACAAACCTAGTCCACGCAATCCTAGCATTAATGCAGTGAACAAACCTAGTTCACGCAATCCTGACATTAATCTCGAGGACAAACCTAGTCCACGCAATCCTGACATTAATCCCGTGGACAAACCTAGTCCACGCAATCCTAGCATTAATGCAGTGGACAAACCTAGTCCACGCAATCCTGACATTAATCCCGTGGACAAACCTAGTCCACGCAATCCTGACATTAATCCCGTGGACAAACCTAGTCCACGCAATCCTAATATTAAAATCCAGTGGACAAACCTAGTCCACGCAATTCCGACATTAATCCAGTGGATAAACTTAGTCCACTAAATCATTTCATGTTCGATTCTTCAGTTCGTGTGGGGTATCTACCGATAGGTCTTAAAAAATGATATAGAGATTTCTAAAATATTTTTTTTTAACAGAATAGTTTCCGTGACAGAAGATTCCAAAGCGGAAAAAAACATTGGTCCCCCCTCTAACTTCTAAAAATAAGAGAATGAAAAATCTAAAAAAAAAAACATTTTCATAAATCAATGGTACGGAACCCTTTATGCGTGAGTCCGACACGCACTTGGCCGGTTTTTTTTCTTTAAATTAGTAATAATAAATTTATTTTCAAAAAATAAAAACATTTCAAGGTACACCAATAATATTTTAACTAAAAAAATCAAAAAGTACAGAAAATAATGTGGCGTTGGTGCCTGTACTAATGAATTAAATCGCTGTATCACAGCCACCAGAAACCAGCCTTTGTTTTATTTTTTAATTATTTTTTTAAACTATCATTTTTTTTCATACCTTATCCTTATCCTAGTAATAATCCAGTGAACAAGCACAGTTACTGTATCTGATCAGTGTCTAAAAATGTATTTTCAAACCATACCCTCATAATATAATTATTATGTCCATAAAAATAATAATTCTAAACATCTAGGTACCCAAATTACATACAGTTTCCTGTAGCCACCACGTTCCAACAATATTAAGGAGTAGCCTTAACCAAATGTTCGCCGTGATAATCTACAAAATGTGAACAAATAGCATTGTCAAGGAGTTGCCCTGACCGAACGCTGCCTATCCATGATTAGAAACTGTACGAACTTTGAATCCAAAATTTCAACGTTTGCATATTATCACCAAAACACCATGAGGGAGTTGCCCTCACCAGATGAATCAACGACAATAAAACCACAGATTCGATTTGGTTCCCGTAAAATTAATATTTAAATTAGTACATGGCATGGTTTGAAATAACGATAAATTATATATATTATATATCTTTTTTTAATTATAAAGGAATGAATATTGCTTTCACATACCTTTACTATATGGGCTGAATCCTCTTCTCACTTCTGAGATTTCAATAAAACTGCAACTTGTAAAGATCAATACAATAATTTTATTCTTCACGACAGGTAACAGCCAATATATTATACTTAAATCGAATACAAATACATAACTGCCAGACTCCAATATTCCTTAACTATTATGTCCGAGTGATTCGGATGACCACCAAGAACTGAACGTACTCGCTCTAAAAATGCTTATCCACCACTCTGACGAACTAAATGAGGGTACTAGAGAGTTGGCGCGATTTCCGGTTTGGCTATTTCTAGATAACAAAAATTATGAAATTTAAACAAAAACTGATCGTTGAAATACAAATAAATGTTCTTAATAATTTAGAAAGAATCATTACATTACACAATCGAGTCAACGTAATAGCCTAAGACCTGAAAGATTAACATCAGTTCCACTAAGGATAAGGTACACTAATGTCTCATAGGGCTTGCGTTGTCACGATAATTGAGCTTACAACTATATGAATAGCAGTAGATATGAATCACAGTCAACTGGCTGGTTGTTAATTGTGAGTCATGGCATCTAAACACATTTTCATATGCTTGTTTTGCGAAAGGTACGCAGGTAATGATCAACCAGAACCTACGCTGCTGACCCAAACATGTGACCTGCTTGTTCATAGTACTCATTATTTACATTCAAACAAATGTTATTACACTGACTGGTCTTAGATAGGTACAGATTAAAGTCGGTTCCTCTATTAAACAGTAAGTTATTAACAACCAGGTTTTGCCCACGGCACCGCGAGGTGGCCTGAAATTATCCCAAAGGAAATAACTACCGGTGTAAAAGTGGGTACTATATATTTGAACACTGGTTAAAATGTAAAGTATCTAGGTACATTACACACTTGCGGACACTATTCTGCTATGACAATAGTGTCAGAATGGTCGAACACTGGTCTCATAATGATCGATTTTGACTTTCGTAATCTACTAATAAAATGGCGTCATTATGACTTTCTAGTGGTCAATCACTGACACTACTTCATATAAATAAATGTTCAAATTGAGGATTACTTTTTAGAAAATCATGTCTATTAATGAGCTTTTTTTCACTTTACCATTCTTTCCATTTTAGCCTGAATCACAGATTTAAATAAATCTAGTTCGGGTAGTCTTAACATTAATTTTAGATCGTAACTTTATAGATTTCAATTATGTATTAGTCTACAGTGAGTTATCTTCTACGATTGTTATTATTAAAATTTTTATTATTATACAAACAGACTTTTTATACATTCATTTTTGGTATATGTTTTTTAATAAATTTCTTTTTCATTTTTTTTTCATTCCAGTCCATGACGACTGGGGTAATTAAACGATCATTATGAATTAAGCAGATTACAAACTTTAAGCTCAATGACAGTGAAATGACAATAAAATCGTGTTGGAATGACAATTTAAAAAAATTGCTGACTAGGTCCCCAGGTCGACTGGTCAGATTAAGCCACTATTGCCTCGATTTGTCTGTAGATAAGTGACCATCTATGAATACTGAGACCCCTACATGCCTCGGTATGTAGGTTAAGCCGTTGATTCCTGCTGCCATTCATAGGTTTTTGATAGTCGTTAAGGATAGGTCGAAACGTGAAAGTCTGCTCCTCAGCGCGTGATTTAAGTAATAAAAGTACATTCAGTAAATAATTCATAAAGAACATTGAAATATCGCAGCATAGTGGACACATCATGGCTTTGTCTCAATCCTCCAACATAGATGGTTCACGCAGCCGTCGTTTTCAACTGTCATTGGCGAAATCCGCCATTATTGTAAAATAAAATTTTCAACGAATTTCTATAACTTGTTACACGTGTAACAAATTAAATATCAATCGGCAATATTGTGGTATCTATTCCACAGAGGCCATTGATCAAGAGTTGAGGTTGAAAGTTCTCGCTGTAGGGATCACGGTGTCGGGTCGGTCACGCTCACGCGAATTCAATGCTTCTTCCCCATCCAATAAAACTGCGCAACGTCGCTAAAGAAGAACTTTCCACTCCAAAAATGTGGAACATTTTTCGTCAAAGAAATTATTTGAAAAAGTCACACGTCCACGCACGAATGATCTAAAAAATACGAATATCAAAAATAATGTCGGTATTTTTCTGGAAACGCGGTAGGAAGTGACGCGCGGCGACACGGGGCGGCCGGGATCTGACTTCCGACCGGCATCCGGCGCGGATTGTATGTACTTGCATATTTGTGCGGTCCCGTGTCTGTTTGACAAATAAAACCAAATCGATATATCAGCTTACGTGAAATTTATTTCCGATAGTTTCATCTGACATGAAAGAAACCATGTGTAATGAAATATCTGTCGCAGACAGCGACGGCAGAGCGGTAGGGTTGACAGCATCTTGGTGTGGTGGTACAGGTTCCATTTCGTAGGTGAGTTTTGAATTGAAGCACGACGTGTAGATATACCCTCCAATCTTCATAATAACAATTTGAATAGGCAAACCGACAGTTTCGGTTCGGAGAAGTGCCTTGGTCCGCGTCTCGATGCAAAGAGTCCGTTCGACGAACCCCACTTTCCAAAGCGACTCTGTTCATGTGCCGCCATCACAAAATAACGTCACAAGCGTTTGCCCCTCTTCTACGTAAATGAAATCAGCAACCTCTATTAAAATTATACCGACGATCTCCGACATATCTATTAACACTAGTCCCTAGTTTTCAACCACCCAAATGGTTATTGAATTATGCACCTAATCATTATAGAAGTGCAGTTCTTTTTATAAATAATACAACTTAGTTCAGTACTAATTAAGTATCACTGTTGTATTAAGAACTTAGGCTGAACCACAATAAAGTTCGAAATACCTGTACAAATGTCTGGAACTAAAGTTATATTTCGTTTTGTAATATGGGGGTAGGAGTATTAAGTCATTACTTAACCTCTTATGTAAATAATGACTTAATACTTAAAAAAATGTTATGATAAAATTAATTTTTAATAATTTATTAAAAATAAATTTTATTATATTTTTTTATATAAATTATAAACTAGCGCTTGACCGCAATCCTGCCTGATGGTAAGCAGTGACGCAATCATTGATGGTAAACCGCACAAGTTTATAAGAGCCTATTCAAGGCTAGAGCCTTGAAGACACTCAAATTGTAGTCCGACGAAACACCGCTGCCGGCAAACTGTTCCAGTCCCTCGATGTACGCGGTATGAAGGAGGAGACGAAATGCTTCGCAAGCCTTATCGTGTCTCCGTAAATCACATCGGTACCTTCTTTTCAATGGCCTTTACCCTTTGGTGTGACTGAATAAATAATAAACTGAGTAGCAAATGGCATTCCTAAAAAAATCGTTGTTTGATCGGTTTTTGTTCCTACCAATGATCGTTGGAGTTGACGTGTTCTTGAGTGGCGACAACAAATCGCTAAATGTACGGTGGGACGGATGCATGGATGGATGTTACCAGCCGCTGGGTGAAAGTTTAGTTTCGAACCTAGAGCCAGGGCTACGGGTTGTCTGCCAGGTCTGCTGGTTGGTTCAAAAGACACACCGTGGCCCTAGTGCACAGCCAAGTGAAGAAACGCGGGGTTTTAGTCAGTTAAAGTCTGACACGCCCTTCCGCTCCGCCCACAGTAGGAGGGGTAATCCTTATGGATGACCACTGCTCAGGAAGAATGAAGATTAAATGGAAAGCTCACTCACACACACACACACACACACAGAACTGAAAACATATCGTACACATACAAACATCAAAAACACAAACACAGTTTATACACACGCATAACATCGCCTTTGTGTTTCATTCTAGCCTATTGACATCAAACGGGCACAAACCTGTGGAACGTAAATATAACTCCGGGTGGTAACTGAGAATTTCCTGATGAAAGACCCAATAACGCTTTGCCCGACTGTGGTGCGATTCTGGTATTTGGACCCAAGACCTCATGCCTTACACTAGGTGCTCATGACTTACACCTAGACCTCATGCCTTATACCTGAACCTCATACCTTACAGCTAATAAGACTGATAAACCAACGAGGCAGTCACCAACGAATATTAGTTAAGATACTTGATTAGTACTTTTAAAAAATCGTATCTTACAGACTAAACTGAAATAACAATATCAAAACTGCGATAATTAGACTGTTCGTGACTGAAGTTTCAACGTTGCAGCCGCTCAAGATGAGTATTTTCACAGCAACAAGAGGGGAAGCTGCCGAAATTAATTCCCATTGTTACCCGAACAAGTTTCAGAGAATGAATCATTTTGTCAAAATAATTTTGGTTCCAGTTTTAGGTTTTCATTCGAATTTTTCGTAGGTAGGAATATAATGTATGTAGCAAAATCTTTCGCGGATTATGCCTAATGATAACTGTCTAAGCATCTGCATATAGATTAATAAAAACTAACCAATCTCCCTAGTATCTTCGTTACTTTATTGGACACGATTTGTTGCTTATCTCACTTCTATAACTCGCGCAAGTTAGCTGTGCACCTCGCTGGAATGCAGTCCATATGTATTAATTTAATTGCAAAACGTCATGAGTAAAATGACCTAGTATTATGACTCCTTAGCATCAAAGCTACCTTTTATTAACATAAAATAATGTTATTTATATTTTATAACATGATTCTCGTGTTTTATATATATAGCGAGGTGCACAGTTAACTTGCGCGAGTTATACAACCCATTTACTGGATAATACGACTGGCGGGCATAATTTTGAGCTTGTGACTTAACACCTGTCAAAAATCTATGAATGACAGCCGGGAACAACGGCTTAACGTGCTTTCCGAGACACGGACGAGTATCGATATGCACCTAATGAATGGTCACCCTACGAACTGACCGCCGCACGCGCATCTAATGTTTCGATTGACCCATAGCATGTAGCGACGAAGTACAGTTCTTTAATGAAAATAAATCACCAATTTGAACATAACTTACCACTTAGTACGCTTCTAACATGAACGCACGATAAATTGACATACGTACCTGGAAACAAAAAAAGGGACTTTAGTACCAAACAAAAAAAAAACAAAACTGAAAGTAAATTATTATGATAGGAATTTGAAATATCAGCCTTTTTTTAACTTCACAGATGTGATGGATAAAATAATATCTAAACACGGTGAAAAAGATAAACTAAACGAAAAAAATCACAATAAAACAGTTTTGTGATCATACACCTCCCAAAAAAAATCAATCATCTCTTTTGTTTTCTTTTTTTTTTTTTAGAAAGCTGATGTAAAAATTAAATAACCCTGCTAGTACAGTCAATATGTCGAAAAAAAAGCCGTGCGCTCCGAAAAATGACAAACCGGAATTTGACTCGATGAATCGTTAGAGGGGCAAGTAATAAACTTAATGTTAGATTTCCGAAGTCCCTCCTCCTGCTGTTTTTGAGAAAATCCAAAAATATTTTGAAATTGATTTATCTCAGCAACTATAAGGGCTAGCGACCTTTTTTTAAAAAAATCCATCAAAAAAAAATAAAAAAAAAAAATAAAAAAAAAAAAAATCATAAAATAAAATAAAAAAAAAAATAAAAAAAAAATCCATAAAATCCATTGTTTAAAAAAGTTTTAAAAGTTTAAAAATTGAAAATTATGTAAACATTTCAATTCACTGATCTATCCATGAATTGTATGACAAACACCCTACAGCAAGGCACATAATGTACGATTTGTACACTTCAACAAGCTTCAGCTCGGAAACGGTAAGTTTTACGAAAAAATGTTTTAAACAAAAGTTGTAGCTAATTTTGTGACAAACAACTTTCTCATTTACATTATTGCAAAAAAATTGTTATTTCATAATGAAAATGGCAAAAAACCAATTTTTTCAAACTTTAGCGCCATCTAGCTTTTGCAGTTTAAGTCGGATGATGTCACTTCAATGAAAGAAAATGTAGTCCTAAGTGTCCTTAACAGTTTAAAAAAAAAAAAGGTCGCTAGCCCTTATAGTTGCTGAGATAAATCAATTTCAAAATATTTTTGGATTTTCTCAAAAACAGCAGGAGGAGGGACTTCGGAAATCTAACATTAAGTTTATTACTTGCCCCTCTAACGATTCATCGAGTCAAATTCCGATTTGTCATTTTTCGGAGCTCAAATTGCAGATTGACTGTACTATGCATAACGAAGACCGTGACCAATTAAACACCACAGAAGGAATTTGAAAATGCATTCCTTAAAAGAGTAAAATAGGGGTAAAGGTTTCTGATCAAATTCGTCATTTTTAAAAACATACTACCACACATACTATCGACCACACGTCTATAAATCTTAGTAATACAAAACGAAGTCAAAATAAAGTTTTTGCTATTTTCAAAGCCAATTTATTCAGGATTTTCATAGTCGTAACTAAGCTAACGGCATCAGTTTTTATAAAAGGATTTAGTTCTAGTCATCAAAGGAGAAAGAAAATTGTACTTATGTTTTATTTATTTTTTTGTAATATCACGTTTGCGAGACTTTAGAACGAGATGATTAGATGAAAACAGAGGATAGAGGTAGGTATGTGGAAGAAAATGAGATAATATTGAGTTATGAAGGTATTTTTTAGGATAAGTCCTCTTGACTAACGTGGAGCTAAGTTTTTCAATGAACATATTTTTTGATACCTGGAATAAAATTGTCATCTGACAGACTAGGCTTTTGAGAAATATCAAAAATTCTAAGTTGTTCCTCGGATACGTTTTATTTAAAAATTTCGCTGTGGTACAGCTAAGCATTTTTAATGATTCTAATTAAAATTACTTTTAGGTACCTTCTTTTTAGGGTTCCGTAATCCAATGGCAAAAAACGGAACCCTTATAGATTCATCATGTCTGTCTGTCCGTCTGTCCGTCTGTCCGTCCGTATGTTTCAGCCATTTTTGTCCGAAATTATAAGAGCTATACTGTTGAAACTTGGTAGGTAGATGTATTCTGTAAACCGCATTAAGATATTGATACAAAAATAAAATAATAATAATAAATATTGGGGGCTCCCCATACTTAGAACTGAAACTCTTTTTTTTTTTTTTTTTTTTCATCAAACAAATACGTGTGGGGTATCTATGGATCAGTGGCGAAGAGTCCATACAAGCCGATTCCCACCGGGTTACCTTTCAAAAATCAGTTCCATATTCATACAAAAGTATTTACATTCTATTTCATTAACAAAGTATTATTAATCAAATGCCTGCGCGATTTACAATAGCAATAGTAATTCTTAGCAATACCCTAAGTATCACATTTCATTTTATAGTCGTAAATTAATCAGCGCTTAAATTTTTCGTACCTAAATTACATTAAAGGTAACTCGACGAATTACAGCTTATCTCGGCCAACGTTTTACTATGAGGCGAAAAGAGACAGAGCGTGTCAGACATCTCTTTCTAATGATCGCTAACCGTCCGTAATTTTTGAGAAAAGATAGGCTGATGCCGACCGGGTTGCAGTTCTCTCCTCTCCTCTATTAGAATGAGACAAAGAAACGTTATAATGAAATCCTTCGCAAGTCATATTCTTTTTATTTTGGCATATTTTCGTGTTCCATTTCGTTTGGTTGAAAATAAATTATTGTTAGTATGTGACATGTGTTCGTTTTTCGTGTTTTTCGTTTGTTATATTTTAATATTTGTGGTATTTAAACTGTGACTGATTCTGTAACGTAATTTAATCGCAGATTTGGTTAAATACTGTGTATTTTGTTTGTTATTATGGCTTTAATTCATATAGAGTGCTGCTCAACTGACTACCTGCTGAATGAACTTAAAGTCTTACGTCAGCGTCGTTAAATAAATTGGACACCTATGAGCTTTTTTTACAGCTCCAGAATACGTCTTTGAAAGACGCATTTTCTCAAGTTTCGACTCTTTGCAGTTTAATTCTGACCCTCCCCATTTCAGTAGCTTCAGCTGAGCGGTCATTTTCTGCTTTAAAACGCATTCACACATATGTGCGAAACTGCCAAAAAGAGCAGAGATTGTCCGATTTGGCTATCATGTCAATTAAAAAAAATTTGCTTAATAAAATGAAAAGTAATCCGAATTTTTATAACATCATTTTAGCTCATTTTGTTAAAAAAAACAGACGCATTGCATTACAATATAAATAACGTTGTGATTGTGTATAATTTGCTTTATTTTTGCTTAATATTTTTGTTGGTTTTGGATCGGTGTTTGTGTGGTTCGGTTTTTAACACTATTATTTTTGTAATTTTTTATTTTATTTTTTCTTGACTCTTATTCCCTAACAATAGGTACTTAACTTAGTACTTACTAACAAGCATGCATGTGTGGTATGGAGATGCACGTCGAAAAAGGCTTTTTTTTCTCTGCCGCTTTTATCATACTTGAAAGACACTGTTATCAAATCATCAGTCCTTTTTTGTATGGTGAAGGTGGGGCTTTTAATACTATTCTTATCTGAAGACCTCCTCCAAGATATCCTGCAGTAGGTAAGTGTTTAAGTGTTTATTTTTTTGGACCGGCTTCCCTTTGTCAAAATTTCACCCTTCGCCACTGCTATGGATAGATCTTCAAAAATGATATCGAGTATTCTAAAATTTTTTTTTTTCTAAACCTAATAGTTTGCGTGACACAGTGTTCCAAATTGGAAAAAAAGTTGGTTCACCCCTCCCCCTCCAACATATAAATTAAAAAAAATAAAGATCTAAAAAAGCATATGATGTACATTACTATAAAAACTACTAACAAAAATTGTTTTGAACGAGATCTAGTACGCAGTTTTTTTTAATACCTCGTAAATCGTAAACCGCTTATTACCGCGTAATCTTTCATACGAATAACTTAAATCCTTTAATTTCATAAATCAATGATACGGAACCCTTTGTACGTGAGTCCGACACGCAATTGGCCGGTTTTTCTAGACTTGAGTTAAGTAATATATTTGAATAAATACGGACTACAAATAACATTTTGATTTTAAGCGCTTCTTGACCGTTTATTATAAAGAAAATGTTTATTTTATAAATTGCCTTTAACGAACTTTTACTATTGCCTGTAACAAACTCA